>OZ010787.1:244302234-244902234 GCA_963932465.1 Maratus speciosus
CTATTCTATTTGTAAACCTGCACAGAAAAAAATCTACGATCTGTAAAAAAAAAATATTTTTATCCTCTATTTTTGGGTTCTTAAAATATTGGTTTGGTTTCAAAACTCGCCTTATCCGCTTGGGAGTTGGAAACAAAACGAGCTTTATCCTTGCGCATGCGTAGACCAACGGGAGATTAGCTTATCAGCTACTATCACAGTAAATTTTCTTCATTTCTCTGCGACCAGTTGCTATTTTTGTTTAAAGTTTTTACCTATTCTATTCATACAAACTTATTAAATAAGTTTTACAGCATGTCTTATGTATAACGTACAGTGAATAAACTCTTGCATTTTGTGAGGGAAGGGGGAAGAAGATATAAAGAAATACGAACACATGGGCTAGTAAAGAATACACGCAAAAGAAGTTTAAAATGTAATTTCAAAATGGAGAATCACTTTCTATAATTCTTACTATCAGAAGGTGTTAAAAGATTTTATTTTTATTTTCAGGCTTAAACCTAAGACATTTCCAGTGATCTCAAAGTGCACTCACCAGAAAGAGAACCTCGAGTATTGAACTCTCTCAATGCAAAATGTATGACGCTTCCACCAAGCTTTTTTTTTTTCAAGCAAAGACAAAATTGCATAATATAACTTTATTTCGAAGTTCACATCTCAAACATCTAATTCAAGAAACCGTCCAGGTTTCTTTCTTTCCATGAAGCATCGAGAAAAGTAAAATTTTCAAGTTGAAAGTTTTTTTTTATGTGCATCATTGTCCGCTATCAAAGGGATTGCCGTAATGTACTATATAAAGACTAAGAACCATGGCCATCTTCAAATTGCTTTGGAAATGTATTTCGGAAGATTCTTGGAATATCAAAATTCAGAGTGCAAATGTTGTGCTAGAAGCATCTAAAAACTGTTTTTTCTTTTTAAAAAGAAGAGTGAGGGAGTCCCCGTGAAGCAAGAGAAGCTTAAGGATGTCCACGCATTGTTAAAAAAAAAAAAAAAAAAAAAAAAAAAAAACATTTTGATGAAAACTGGTCAGGAATGGTGGTCCTTACTTTCTATAAAATTACTATTTCTAAAGAACCAGAACAGAAGGAGATAGTCAAGGAGGATTACGGTAATATTCTAGAAGAAAAACTCAATAAGTTAATTGTTTAATTTATTTTTGGATATTCTGTAAGTACATTATATTATTATTATATATATATATATGTTATACTATATATTGTACTATATCACATAAAAAAAAACAAATTATTTTAATCATATGCTAGTTATGATAAGTTTTATTTGATTGTTGAGAAGTTTGCTTTTTTATAATATAACATAATACTAAATTATAATCATACTTATTGCTTTCATAAGGATTAATTTTGAATGCAAAATATTGTCATCCGATGACCAAAAATTGAAACTATCAATTTTTTCCAGCAAGTATGATAAACGATTTTTTTTAAAGAAATTGATATCAAAATTTTTTTTCATAGGTTGACAACAAAATTCTTCTTATCCATAGGTTGGCAACAAAACTCTTCTTGTCCGAAAATTTTTCCAATTAATTAAATGAATTAAAGTCGATTTTCCAGTTTAACGCAATGAGATCACACAGCAACTAGCTATAAGTATACAAAAAATTAGAGGTATTCGATGCACGGGGTCGCAGCTACAAGTTTTTCACGATTTCCCAAAATTTGATTTTTTGGATAAGGCGAGTTTTGAAACTCACGTCCTCAATTATAATGCAGTATTAAGTATTTAAAAAAACTGACAAAAAAAATTAAGATGAACTCATACGCATGAAGTGAATTGTTACAATTAAGTACTTTGTATAACTCATTTAGTTTTTATTTACTGTACATATGACGGAAAAAACCCAAATACGGCACTGATATATTTTGCTGAGATTACATATCACTAAATAACTTTAAAATAAATAAGCTTTGAGAGAAAACCATAATATTCAATTACTTTCTTAGCTTTCGCTCAGCATTTCATATTTAAAGAAATTCAAAATACATCCTAAATGTTAAAAACATGTGAGGAATCATATCGCATTTAGAAACAATGATCTTTCATAGTTTAGTTCCTATCAAGGTATCACAATACATTGGACACTTATTTCGATTAATAAAGCTAAAATAAGTATAATAGCTATTGTTTAAAATAAATTATTATATAAAAAGTTGGGTGCATTTGTTAAATTATTTTGATGATTTTTTCAGTGAATAACAATTTCAGAAAATGTAATGCAGTATTTCATATTTACCAAAAAAATCATCATGATAAAACACACAGGTCGTTTCCTCGACTGTGTGACTGACACTGGTCGTGTCTTAAAGTTGTCGAATGTATCTTTTAAATATATCCGGTGAGATCTTTCATGATTGAATCTAATGTTCAAGCTAGACTTAAATGAAAAAAGGGGGTGGCGATTTCCACCTATTCCTCTATTGACAGCTGTCTATGAGTGAGCTTGATGCTGCCGCGGCCGTCCGATGGTCTTGCAGATCGACGTCTTAAACTTATCAAAAATAAGGAACATTATTTTTCCGGAGCGATCTTCCATGATCAGGGGAGACTTCACAACAGCCTCGGATGTGACACGGTTCCAATTGTTCCGTGAGTAGCTGTGGTCACCGGAAAAATGAAAAACAATTTTTGGAATTTTAAGATATCGACCGGTGGCCTCGGGCGCGTTGGGTCTTTTAATGCACCGGACGATTACGGAGGCTTTGAGCTTTGTGATTGCTTGTTCATTTTAAAATATATCTCGCCCTACCATACCATTCCAATCATAGACTTGGATTTCCATAAGGTATGTGTCTATGATGTAGTCTCTAAATCTGAAAAAGCTTTTGAAAGGTACTGGCATGGTGGTCTAGTGACATGAACTCACAACCAATTAAAAAATTTGGAGGAGAAAGGAGCAAGCACCCCTATTTGAGTGAATGAGTTACTGATGAGGATACAATGATGGTGCTTTTTAGTTAAAGCTGCGAAATAAAGTCAGCATTATTATGAAAGAGAATATTTTTTTACAGCAATTCAAGCCTTTTCACCAATATGCAATTTTTGCAAAGTCCTGTAATCGTGCCAGTAGTCGCCAATAGTATTCTGTATTAATGGGTGTCTGCAAACAGTATGAGTGTTTTCATTAGTCACATTTATCCAAAAGCCTGGTGTATGGTCCTCGTTTTCAACAATTTATAGGTCTTTTATAAACTATTAATATGAATCTTAGATTTGGATTTTAATTAGAAAAGTGCCAATGGAGTTTTCCTTAACTCTACAAGAAAATATTGTATGTACTTATTCCGTGTCTCGATATATGACAATGATCCGTTTTTCAATAGAAGGCCGTACTCCCTGCTCTTTTGTCGTCATACTAATATGCAAAACCAATTTAAGCGGCGATTAGGGCAAACAAATGTGGCACATTCATGTGACGCCCCGCAAAAATGAAGAGTTCGGTGCCAAAATGATGCAGCCAAAGATAAACACTCGGGGCAATAATTATTAAACCATTCTCGTATATATCATTTATGGTTTTGGGTTCTGGGGGTCATGATCAGTAAAAATATACCAAAATGTTCCAGAAATGCTTTCTTTACTTTTGTGCGAATTTCAACTTTAAAATGAAAAGCAATATGAAAGGATGCTCTATGGACAGGTGCAAGATTGACGCTGATACGTATGATTAATGCTAAACGATACATATAGTCCAATAGCTGTTAAACATTTTAGGGAAGGTATTTGAGGCATCCTGAAAATTTGTGCAACACTTCTGTAATGCCTGAAAACAAAATCGTATGTCTGGCTGAAGGATCGTGGCCCAAAAACTGTGCCAGACACGTGTCAAGTGCCCTTTTTTGACTACACAAAAAAGGTATTTGAGGCACGCTGAGATTGAGACAGAATAGTATTTATGCTTAGAAAAAAATATTTTGAAAATGACAGACACTTTAATCGGCACAAAACCTGTGCCAGACCCGTGTCAAGTGCCATTTTTTGACTACCCAAAAAAGTATTTGAGGCACGCTGATATTGAGACAGAATAGCATTTATGCTTAGAAAAAAATATTTTGAAAATGACAGACACTTTAGTCGGCCCAAAACCTGTGCCAGACACGTGTCAAGTGCCATTTTTTGACTACCCAAAAAAGGTATTTGAGGCACGCTGACATTGAGACAGAATAGTATTTATGCTTAGAAAAAAATATTTTAAAAATGACAAACACTTTTTTTGGCACTTTCTACTTGCCAGACAATATAGAATGTTAAACGCGAGTGCCAGTAAAGCCCCGCTGAATATCCACTTACTGACTTACGATACAAACAAAGCGTAAATCGCGTTGCACCCGTTTTCCCCTTTATCCTTAACCAATGAACCCCCAAAACTAATCAGGGAAGTTCCTTAACATAATAAACCGGCATACCAAATTCGGAGCAAATCGAATAATTCTGCATGAGAAACCCATTTATCTGAAATAAGGGGAGGGTGGACTAGTGCCCCTTTTCCCCCTTTATCCTTAACCAATGAACCCCCAAACTAATCAGGGAAGTTCCTTAACATAATAAACCGGTATACCAAATTCGGAGCAAATCGAATAATTCTTCATGAAAAACCCATTTTTCTGAATTAAGGGGGGGACTAACGCCCCCTTTCCCCCTTTATCCTTAAACAATGAGTCCCCAAAACTAATCAGGGAAGCGGCATTTCAGAATGAAACAAGAGAAAATATTGAAGCAAATGGGATGTTTCTATCAAGAGTTATCGCATTACGTACATACAGAACCGGCGGGCACATAAGCTCTCAGGCTTTGATAGCCTGTGAGCTAAAAATAAAATATTTTCGATTATTTGGCGCTAAAAGAAAAATGTGCACGTGATTTGGCGGGTAAAACTTTTCCTCACCAAACGCGAATATTTTAATGCATCTGAAAATTGCTTGTTAAAACATTATTCGAATGAGTGGTACTTAAGGAATTTAAACTTTAACAGTGAAATATTTTGTTACTTTTTCTATAAGCTTATGTAATATATACAAGTTGCGTGTTGCTCAAGTTATTTAATTTTCGGACGGTTTCACCGGCTGGATAAATTTAAGTGCACTTTAAATGTAACTGTCCGATTAAGAACTATTTCCTTATATATTTCGAAATTAAATAAGTCGTTGTTTCTATGGCAAAAATACTTTTCTCATGTTGTCTCCGACACTAACACTATCGAACACAAATCGACAGTGCTCAGAATCGGGACCTTAACTTTGAGTTTAAAGCAATTTTAACCTTCCGTCTACCAGACGGGTCCATTGGACCAGACAGCAATATTTAATGTAAAATTTTCTCATGAAAAATAGCATTCAAAGTTTCGCGATTACATGACTTTTCCTGCAATTGTCTCCTCTATGTATATGCAATTGCGATTAAAATTTTGTTCGAAATTTTTTACCTATTTTTAATTTGTTTCATTGTTTACCACGCGGGTCCATTGGACCCAACATTAAAACAAACGTAATATACTGTTTTTTTTCTAGGGTTGCCATAAATCATGAGGAGGAACAGGGTTACCATAATTGGCTGTTTATCGCCCATTTGGCGATGGATTTTTAGCGCCAATCTCGCCAAATTTGGCGACTTTATAATGAAGTTTTGAGAACATTCTAGACTGATCTAGTAAACTTCGTGCTCTATATATAAAAGGTTACTTCTGGTTCAGAGAGTCATTTATCAACAGACACAGTTAGTGAGCGAATGGTGTCTATTGATGTTTTTGAGTCTTTTCATTGAAAATAGGACTTGATATTTGAAGACAAGTAATAAGTGTAGTTTGTACGTGCTTTGTTATTTTACAAATATTCATCATTTTCTTATTTCCTAACTTATTTTTTGTTAAAAACTGAATTGAAGATGAACAGAAAAAAAGTATTGACTCAAGAGGAAATTCAAAAAATTATGGAAAATCCGGACGATATAGAATTCGACACCGATGATGAAAATCTGTCGTCTGATGAAGGTGAAGTAGATTATGTTGAAATACATAATGAAATTTCTGATTCCTACTCAGAATCTGATAATGATTCCAATGAAGTAAATGTAGCAACCACAAGTACTTCAAATTCTACTTTTGTTTCCAAAAATAATTCACAGATCTGGTATAAGAATGAAGTTGCCAGACCACAAGGAAGACGTACTGAAATCAATATTTTATGTGAAAAATCTGGACCTTCAAGATTTGCAAATCGTGAAGTGGATTCCATATCATCCTCATTTCTTATCTATTTCCGAAAAAGACTTTTGGAAATTATAGTAAAATGGACAAACGCGGAAGGCAATAGAGTATTCGATAAAGAGTGGAAACCTATAGATATTATAGAACTTAAAAAATTCATCGGACTTTTATTACTTATTGGAGTATATAAATCGAAAAATGAAACAGTAAGCGAACTTTGGAGCATAAAAAATGGAAGACAAATATTTCGAGACATTATGAGTCGCAATAGATTCACAAGTATATTACGTGTCATAAGATTTGATGATGCTGCTGAGAGGCGTAAAAGAAGATCAACCGATAAATTAGAGCCAATAAGAGAATGCTTTGAATTGTGGAATAGCTATTTACAAGACCCTTATATTCCTAATTGGTCTATGACTGTCGATGAGCAATTAGTTTCTTTTCGTGGAAAATGTCCTTTCCGTCAGTATATGCCATCTAAACCTGGAAAGTATGGATTGAAGTTCTGGGTTATTTGTGACAGCGTAACATCGTATGCTTGGAAACTGGAACTATATACAGGCAAAAATGAAGTAAGAGAATCTCATCAGGGAGAAAATGTAGTTAAAAGATTGACGAAGGAAATTGAAAATTCTGGTCGTAATACTACATGTGATAACTTTTTTACGTCATATGCATTAGCAACACATCTTACTTCAAAAAAATTATCTCTTATTGGAACAATTCGAAAAAATAAACCTGAATTACCCGCTGTGTTCACAAATCCAAAACATCGTTCTGTATATTCTACTTTATTTGGGTTTCAAGAGAAGGCGACCATCATCTCTTACTGTCCCAGAAAAGGTAGAATTGTTACTTTGCTAAGCACAATGCATAACACTTATGATATTGACAACAGCTTAGAAAAAAAGCCACAAATAATCCTAGATTATAATAAAACCAAAGGCGGAGTAGATACGATGGACAAAATGGTAAGAGCATATAGTGTGAAACGCATGACACGTCGGTGGCCTTTGATTGTATTTTATAATATGATCGATATAAGTGCGATGAATGCATACATAATATGGTTGTCACTGAATGCTGAATGTGATCCGAAAATGAAAAAAAGGCGGAATTTCATTATTCAACTTGCAGAAGAATTAGTAGGTGAAGGAGGTATCGCCGTCTCAACATCTACTTCAGAACAACTTTACGCAAATAGTTTTGAACCGCCACGAAAAAAATCAAGATGTCATATTTGTCCCTCTAAAAAAGATCGAAAAACCACGAACATTATGCAAGAAGTGTACGAAAAATGTTTGCGGAGAACATTCCGTCGTTATTTGTACTTCATGTACAGAATAATTTTATTATGATGAAAAACGTTTTGTAGTCATTATAATATACTATATATATTACTTTCTTACTGTATGTGTTACTTTCTTACTCTATTACTATATATATCACTTTTATATATTGTATAAGGTGCATTAATAACAAATATATTCATTGTAGATAAATGGGTGTTTTGTATATTTTGAAATCCTATATATTTTACATATGGGTCCAATGGACCCGAATGGTAGTTCTTGCATATACTTTTTTTTGGTAGTCTGAAGGTTAATCAGTTTAAATTTTGTACTAACCGTCATTAAGCGATCGTTAAATTTCATTACATATAAATGTATATGACAAAATCATAGTTATAAAAGTATATTTATATACCGGGTGATTATAATTAAAGTTACGATTTCAAAAATCGATAATTTTAAAACTACTGATCAGAATGACTTGATATTTGAGCAGATCAATCGTGAGGCAATGAAATTTTGTTTGGTGAAGGAAAAAAATGGCTCCAAAATGTGCCGATAGGTGGCGCTGTCAGGCTTCACATTGTATGGAGATATGCAAATTACTAATACGTGACATGCGCACCGCAGACATAGCTGCCATAAAAATGTAGAGCACTAGCTCTTTGCCTGAATGCTTCATCATGACTCTGACTATGAAGGATCGCGCTCTCCTCTTGAAGTTTTTTTTTTTTTTATAAGAACGATGACTGTGCACTTACAGCTATTAGGAAGTTTAAGACATTGAAATCCATAAGCAGGGGTCCAATAACCACAAATGATCTACGAAAAGGATTGCTAAATTCGAAGGGACTGGTTCATTTGACGTTAAATGGGGTAGAGGAAGGAAACCAATTTCGGCTGCGGCAGTGGAAGATGTGGCTTCAGCAATACAAGAACAGACTAACAGTGCGGCTGGAATCAACAGTGCGCCTGAAGCATGTTGTTTACAGCGGTCGGATTCAGAATCTAGCAGACTTGAAGGCAAGGCACCACACCCATTGCATCAGTACAGATACCCTCCGATCTGTTGTGGAGCATGCCGTTTTGTGCTTCCAATTAGTAACGGAACAAGACGGAAGGCATATCGAACAACTTATGCCTTAATCATCAGTAAGGTGTTTGTTCCATGAAGCACTTTTTTTTCATTTTTTGTCATTATCGCTGTTGTCGCTGTAAACACATATTCTTGTCTTTTCGCTACTAAATTTTTAGTAAATCCCTGAACTCTATTTTTTCCTTTTGGCTAACAACATTCCTGTGTTTAACGATTACATTTTTGGTCTTTCCCCCTGATATTACGCTGACAACGCCATCTATCGGTACATTTTGTAACTATTTTTTCCCTTCGCCAAACAAAATTTCATTGCCTCACGATTGTTCTGCTAAAATATCAAGTCATTCTGACCAGTAGTTTCTAAATTATCGATTTTTGAAATCGTAACTTTAATTATAATCACCCGGTACTTTTATATAAATATACTTTTAAATATACTTTTAAAATATACTTTTAAATATACTTTTAAACATACTTTTAAAAAGAAACCGGAAGTCCAGCTTTACTGGCACTCGCGTTTAACATTCTATGTTGTCTGGCAAGTAAAAAGTGCAAACAAAAGTGTCTGTCATTTTCAAAATATTTTTTTCTAAGCATAAATATTTTTCTGTCTCAATCTCACCGTGCCTCAAATACCTTTTTTGGGTAGTCAAAAAATGGCACTTGACACGTGTCTGGCACAGTTTTTAGGCCGACTAAAGTGTGTCATTTTCAAAATATTTTTTTCTAAGATAAATACTAATCTGTCTCAATCTCAGCGTGCCTCAAATACCTTTTTTGGGTAATCAAAAAATGGCACTTGACACGAGTCTGGCACAGATTTTGAGCCGACAAATGTCTCTGTCATTTTCAAAATATTTTTTTCTAAGCATAAATACTATTCTGTCTCAATGTCAGCGTGCCTCAAATACCTTTTTTGGGTAGTCAAAAAATGGCACTTGACACGTGTCTGGCACAGGTTTTGGGCCGACTAAAG
The DNA here is from genome assembly GCA_963932465.1 of Maratus speciosus. Lineage (NCBI taxonomy): Eukaryota > Metazoa > Arthropoda > Arachnida > Araneae > Salticidae > Maratus > Maratus speciosus. The sequence goes on from OZ010787.1 coordinate 244,311,828, forward strand.
TTTCTGTCATTTTCAAAATATTTTTTTTAAGCATAAATACTATTCTGTCTCAATCTCAGCGTGCCTCAAATACATTTTTTGGGTAGTCAAAAAATGGCACTTGACACGTGTCTGGCACAGGTTTTGGGCCGACTAAAGTGTCTGTCATTTTCAAAATATTTTTTGTAAGCATAAATACTATTCTGTCTCAATGTCAGCGTGCCTCAAATACCTTTTTGGGGTAGTCAAAGAATGGCACTTGACACGTGTCTGGCACAGGATTTGGGCCGACTAAAGTGTCTGTCATTTTCAAAATATTTTTTATAAGCATAAATACTATTCTGTCTCAATCTCAGCGTGCCTCAAATACCTTTTTTGGGTAGTCAAAAAATGGCACTTGACACGTGTCTGGCACAGGTTTTGGGCCACGATCCTTCAGCCAGACATTCGATTTTCTATTCAGGCATTACAGAAGAAGTGTTGCACAAATTTTCAGGGTGCCTCAAATACCTATTCAAAAATGTTCAACAGTTCTCCTACTAATATTTATGTACAGTCGTGGAAAAAAGTAAACACCCCCTTCTAACTCCTCAACAAATTATCGTAGAAGAAAGTTACTGGTACCGAACGATTAGAAATAAAGTCTAGTTTTAAATGACGTATATAAAATTTGCTTAGTACATATATCTACATATTAAAACGAGCCAAAACTTTGTTTTTTTTTCAATAGCAGTGTACCATTGTGACAGCATAAATGAACTCTACAACCTTCAATTAGCCTAAAAAAAAATTTTATGCAATTTGTATGATAAGTTTTCGAGAAATTAATTATTTTAAAACCAGCGTATTTTAAGGGCTCTATCCAAATTGAAGTTCGGTACTCGATTGTTAACCGAGAGAGCCCACTTCTTGATCAAGGCACCTTAAGCAGTCAATGAAACCTGCTAGATTACAGGACAGCAGAAAAAATTTCAAAATATTTAGTCACTTCTATCATAGACGGCCCTTCAAACCATCATTTTGCCGTTTTTTAAGCATAATTTGAAAACTACTTGGAAGAAAAATGTGAAATTTTGGATTTCTATAAAGCAGATCTTAATAAATCTAAATCCATCAAAAAAACTGTAGGTTGCAATTCATAATTTTTTCGAATATTAATTTCAGAATTCATAATTCATATGATAATATTATAAAAATTGCAAATTCAACGTATTTATGTTTGGGTATATTAGTATTATTGCAACACAAAAAATTAGCATATTAAAAGCATAATTTCAGGAGATATAAATAAAAATATGAAAATGTAATTTAACATTAGAAGCACCAAATTTTGAATCTTTATAATTCAAAAACTTATCATTCAAATGACTTGAAACTGGGTGTCTAACCATAATTTGAACCGAAGATTTGAAATATCTCGTTAAAATTGGGCATTGCTATTGAAAAAAAAGTGAAGTTTGGATTTGTTTTAATATGTAGATGCCTCCTTAAGTAGATTTTATATACATCATTTAAAGTAGACATTAATACCAATCGTTGGGTACCAATCACTTTCGCTAACGATAATTTGTTGAAGATTTAGTAGGGGGTGCTTACATTTTTTTTCCACGACTGTACGTTTAATAAATTCGGCGCAAGAAAGAGGTAGATTTTTCTATCCCCGGATAAAATTTTGAAAATTTGAGCTACCTCTTTTTGAACCAGACTCTTCAATTAGTTTACACGCTTCACACCAGAATCCTTTTCCCATCAAATGTTGCAACAGAAAGCTCATAAATAGAATGATGCATTTAATATGCATTTTCTACATATTTCTGCAGAAGAAATGTGAGTTATTAAATATATTTTACACAAAATTGAAAATAATTCTCGTAAATGAAATTTTAACACACTTATATGTATAAAGAGACTCTTGCACAAGAAATAATTCATAAGAGAAATTTTTAAGATTTAGATTTGTGTATTTGTTTTAATTAAAGATTCCGTTTTACACAATATAAAAAAATCGTGATAGATATTTATTAATAAAATGCACTCTCATTTTTTTTTATCCGTAAACACAAGCATTATATTTTAAAGCAAGTGATAACGAGTCAATACACACGGCCAGTCACCTTAGAATTTCAAACAGATATACCTCAATCATATTAATGATACAGGCGACACAAAAAATGCTCTGGAATCCTTCTATGAAGGCTGAACACGTAAAGGAAATTTGTCTTAAATCCCTAATCATTTTGCATACATTTCGTAGTTTGAAAATTTTCTGTTTTCTTCTTCAGGTCTATTTTTTTAAATAAAATGGCGGATGAAGCTAGCTAGCAAACTCCGTCCAGATCTTGGTATGTCTTGTATACATGCTAAGTTACATCCAAATCGGTTCATAAATACGACAGTTACAGCATGACAAAAATCATAAATATATATAAATATATATATATGATGTTTGCACTATACGAGGGTGATTCAATAATTATTGTCCCGGGTGTGTATAAAATATTTGTACTGTGGTGGTTGATGTGTATTATTGAAGCATAATATCTTAAATGCCTATATGTTCAATTTCAGAACCGTAACTGCTATAATAACCTATTTTGTTTCGTTATAGTTATGAAAGGTGGCACATAGCTTGAAAGGGAGGGATTGGGGTGGAAAGCCTTATTTGGAGCTTTTAATACTGCCGTTTGTACTCGGAATCATAGTGACGTAGCCACGTCTCATCCACTGTCACAAATCTATTGCATAGCTGCTTCAGATCTGTATCCATGATCTCCAAATCAGCCTCCCCCCCCCCTTCCTTCTCTAACTAAGTACCAACTCCCACAGCTAAAACGAAACAAAATATGTTAATACAGCAACTACGGTTCAGAATTGAGCATATAGGCATTTAAGACAGTAGGCTTCAATATTCCACATCAACCATCGCAGTACAAATACTTTATACACACTCGAGACAATAATTATTGAGCCAATCTCGTATGTATCAACATTTGTGGTTTTGGGTTCTGGGGGTCATGATCAGTAAAAATATACCAAAATGTTCCAGAAATTTCTTTCTTCCGAACGGCAGTAACATGTAGCTTTATATTTTTTGTAATGCAAGTTACTTAAAAAACTAAAATCAAAAATATAGTCTACGATCTTGACTGTTAATGCATTGTTCATTAATACTTACAAAGAAAAACTGTTAATCACTTTCCTGTTTTTGAATTAAGTTTCATGGAAAGGCGGTAAACAGTAATTACGGCACTCTTATGAATGTTTTTCAAGAAATGTTAATATTGCATAACCGCTAAAAATTAGCTAAAAGATATTAATTAGCTAAAATTAGCTAAAAGATATTAATTAGCTAAAGTTAGCTAAAAGATATTAATTAGCTAAAATTAGCTAAAAGATATTAATTAGCTAAAATTAGCTAAAATATAGCATTTCATATCAGTTGATTGAAAATCGGTAATACAAGAATATACCGTTAAGCTTGCATAAAAGAAAAAGAAATATGGTATATTAATAAATCAAAAAGACAAATAATGGTTAACACTTTCTGTTTTTATTTGTGGTGTATGTTTCAAGTTTTATAATAGATTAGTGACGGCCCACAAGAACTCTCTCATATTAGATGCATACATTTTTTCTTATTCAATAATCTATATCAAATTAGCCCTATACACTGCTTCACATTAAACTCATATTTTGTCTATACACATTTCACATTAGCCCCATAGACGTCCTCATATTAGCCACCTGGGTTTATTGTTTATAACTCAAACTAAGTTAAATATACCGCCAACATGGGACGCTTTGCTAACTTTTGAAAAACAGTTTATCACCTTTATTGTTGTTGCATATTGCACTGAAAGTGACGTTGTTGTACTCCGCGTAATTCTCTAGAATGATAGACGTACGCCTTAGCCGATAAAGCAGAGATCCTGAAATTTATCTTTGATCCTGACCGAATTTCTATCAGACTTGAAGTTCAGTAAATTATATGGTCTTCAAACTTTTCCTCTCTCAGAATATCAAATGAGAAAGTAAGTGCCATTCTTTACATTTATTGGTTATTAATAGAAGGAAGATTTCGAAGACATTTTACTTTCATTTTTTCACGTTTATTGGATAAGTGTTATTTCAATTGGCAATGACATTCCTCAATTCCTGGCAAAAATGGAGTCACTTTGTCCGACTTAGATAATAATGAATTTCCGATGTGAAGATTGGTATTCTTCTTTTACACAGCAAAACCGGGATGACTAAATTGGTTGAAAGTGCCAAAACTTTACACAAGCAAGAGCTTCGGTTAAAATCGACTCATTTGTGAAATATTTTGCCCATATTTAAGACGCCTTAAGGTTGTTAGTCTGTCAATATTCCAATTCCCCTCACTAATGTTTAACCTATGTGTTTGGAATGCATTTTTGTATTTAAAGTATCTCTTCAAAAAATTAACACTTTTAACTCATTTTTTTCTTTGAACTATTCTTAAAGGATATCTCCCCGATGAGATATTCTTAAAATACGAATGCATAACACGACCATGCGTTTAAAATTAGCAAGGGGAATTGGGAAGATGACTGATTAACATCCTTAAAATGTACCTTTGGGCTAAAGAAAAATATCATTAATTTTGATGAGTCTAACATGAGTAATGACACTTGGTGAATAAGATTGTATTTTGTAAGGTTTTCAAGAACTAGAAACTGCCCTAAAATGACATACCCTAAGGAAAAATGCTTTTATTCACACAAATGTTTTCCCATGACCTTTATTTTTTTTTAACTAACGTTGAAAATTATTCAAAATGCAATGGTGCCTTTTAAAAAGTAACAAGTAATAACAGCGATTTATATGAAGTGCTGCTGAAAAATGTCATTTTATCTACAGTGGTGTTTTAAAATGACATACCCATAAGTTTCTATTAACAGCGCATGATTACCAACGGGAGACATTCCTACAAGTAAAAAGAAACAGAAAATTTTGCCTTATTCATGGCAGAAATTTTACATCAATACGGCGTAAGATGGACATTTTTATTAAAATTTGCTGGTGTAAGTTTGCCCCGTTGGTAATCAGGCCATGGCTATTAATTGTAATTGCATAAATTACAAATACATTTTTCCCACACCAAGAAACACCGACAGATTCCCTATGTGACCACTTTGAACATTTGGCACATTTTATCCACTTTTCCTTCGAATTTGAGTGGCTGAATAAATCATTGCAATAAAGACATGCTTCATCTTTATCATCTGCAGAAAGATCCATGTTTTTGTCGTTATCATTGTTTATACGAAAGCGAATTTTCTTCTGAACCTGTAGAGCTGCACGTCTTGATGAATTATGTTTCTCAGTAGGTTTTACCTTCCCTTCTGCAATATTAGAACTGTACTCAGTTCAGTGCACCTTAATGCCTCCTCTTTTTAAAGGAGGATCTAACATGAAATGCACAATGAAGTGGCGTCACATCGAGTGGTCTGATAAATGAAGATGATGAACTTGAAAATATTGCCTGTTGAAAAGATAGACACCTCTCCGAATATCAGAAACATATGTTGTCGGATCTTGAGGTGAGGAGGTGACACTGAAACTGTGAAAGCTGACGGATTAGGCCCAGATAGGCTAAAGAAAAATCTATACAACTTCTGATTATGTCGTTGCTTTCCTTATTTTGCAGTGGACTTTCTGTTGTAAGTGAAACACAAAAAACATGATCGGGACAGATGCATGGGTTCATGGGATAGATTCCATTGTTAAAAGATCGGCAAGAAATTTTACCTACAATCACCATATTTTATATATAGAAGCTGTATGCGAGATCATATGCATTTATAAATTTTTATATATGCAGAAAATAATGTAAAAAGAAATAAGTACTCATCTCATACTTCACATATGTAGGAGAAGGTGTTGTACCTCTGACCATATTGCTCCTTTTACCACCATGCTGTAGCACCATCTAGCAGCATTTTATGAATTCTGATGTAATTGGTGTATAGTTCCTTCACTAGAGGACTTGTGAGACCTACTGTGGATTATTCGAGTCAAAGAGGACTGCTGTAAATATTACTAATCCATTTCCATCATAAAAAATGTAAGTATTTATTTGTTAATATTTTGCCTAATAAAATTTTTTGTGCTATGTCTTTGTTGATAGAAATAATTTGACATGGTATCTATAGACTTTTACAAATATTGTGGGGTTTGTGAAATAATAATCTTAACCCTAAACTGTTGTTCTCAACCAATTAATAATTAAGAATGTCACGTCATATAAAGAGTGAGGACAGAGCACGCGGATGAATTTGAAGGGAAAAAGGATAACCTCAGAAATGCGTGGAAAAGAAAAATGGAAGCTAAAAGAATATTGTCGAAAGAAAAAGCGCGGAAATGGAACCTTTAATTTAAGAATACTAAAAGCGTAATATTTAAGCGATTAAAACAAGTGAGACATTAAATTAAAGGGAATTAAACAGAGTTAACGATAGAGATTATTTAAGGATAAGGATTTAGTGAAAATAAAGTAGTAATTTAGAATAAGAAAGGAAATCGCGGAATTAGATCTAATAATGTAACAAATATATTTATATACAGTAGGCTCCCTCAAAACCGTACAGCTTGAGACCAGAAGTTGCGCGGATTTCCAGTCATTGCTTTGTTTACATTTTCAGAAGAAAAAGATTTTTGCCTTTCAGATGAATGTCGTGAGTTAGCAGACTAGAAACAATTAGAGAAAGATGAATTGAAAAAAGGAAATTTTATTCTTGTTAAAATTCATGTTAAAGTAAAAACACTAGTGCATATTTTGTCCTCAGAGATATGTGATATTAAATATCCAGTGTTTCATGTCCAATATTTGGAAAAACAAACTTTAAGTGGGATATTTATAGGAGAAGATGAAAAGCTGTAAGATACTGATATAGAAGACATTGTGACTAAACTTTTAAACCCTACTACTGCTAGTGGATCGGCTCGACAATTAGAATGTTTGCCATTTGGGGTAGACTTTTCATTATTTAAAATGGAATAAGGAAACGTGAAATATAAAACTCTTAAAATACTATCATTAACATAATTCTTAATAAGTAGAACAGAAATTTTGGCTTTTAGAATTATACAGGCTCAACAGCTGAAGCGGCGTTTCCGAAACTTTGAAGTCATTTTACTCCAAATGTCGTTTTTGGGTCATAACGTGCACGATACCTCAAAAATTTCTGAATATTTCTTTATGAAATTTTCAAAACATATATTTCAACATATAAACATATATTATGTTAGTCTGTTTAAAATAAACCGAAAATTTCCTTTTTATTGTTAAAAAAAAAAAAATGTAATTTTACCGTTAAAATTTTCAAAATTTTGTATTAGCTAAATGCAACACTGCATTAAAAATATAAAAATGCTTTAAATACAAATTTACTTAGGTTCAGGGTAATTATTACAATCTGAAGTATAAGTAAGCACTAAAATGTTCGTTCTAGTTGCAATATTTATTTTGTAATCCTGCAAACTATTATGCCAATTTTCTGTTCGATAAATGTCTAACAGTTTTGAACCCCCTATAAATACTAATTCTGCATCTCGAAATTTTTTAAATACATGAAATGAAAGAACATACTTATATCTTTCATCCCATTTAAAATTGTGTTTTAAAGTCATATACATTTTAAGACATTAAATGTTGAAAATGGTATTTTTTTAATTTTTTCCAATTTTTTTGTGTGCTGTGACCCCTGAAATTAGTATGTTTTTAACAATTTGACATTTATTGCTTTTATACTGTTACTGAACATTACATTACACATATATATCATTAAAATTTGTTAACTAGGCACAGAGTACCCCTCCCCTGTCATTGTATCTGTCTAAACTGGCCGTATATTTAAGGGTTAATATCTCGGCTAATTACCGATGATTTTTTTCAAATTCATTATCAGGAATGCATTTGTACTTCTGCTAAGATAGGTACATCCGGCGATGCTCAACCATTTTTCTGAATGCCCGTAAATCGAAATTTGTGTGTAACAGAAAAATGCGATCTTCTCAAAAACCATGTGACCTATGGTGATCGCTTTAATTTTCCGGGAAGGTTTAAATGAACGTTTACTACCTCTAATTTTTTCGTAATTTTAGTTTCAGTATATTCGGAATTAGATGGGTGGGGGCATATTTCTGCGCTACATTTTTGACAATATCTTTGAAAATATAATACCTAAAATTAAAAGGAATATACTTTTGAGCTCAGCGTTACGAAAGCTTTCACTCGATACCCCACACGATATACAAAGAACAGATTTTCTTTCATGTACCATAATTAGCTCCAGTACATTTTTACTAGATATATTTTTGAATGTTTATTAATCTGATAATATGGGGCTCAATGGTCTCTATTACTTCCCCGAATTTGAACTTTCCACGTTCCATAGTTTACGAGTAAAATGGCTGTGACAAACAGACACAGGAGTGATCTTATAATGGTTCCGTTTTTACTTTTTAAGTACGGAACCCTAAAAATGAAATGAAACATAATAAAAGTAAAACTAGAACCTTGAAAAAATTACGTATGATAAGCCATATCATACTGATTATATTAAGACAATGAAAATGAATTTAGCCTTTATAGTTAAGCTAAGAAAATTTAAATTTTGCAAAGTGGTCAAAGGAACAACACCTTCCCCTAATCACTGAAAGGAAACAGATGTGAATTAGCACCAAAAAATAGTTACAGGTAATTTCTGACGAAGGTGTAAGGAATTTCTTTCTAAATAATGAAAAATCCAAAATTTCAAACTTCGCTATTAAATATTTATCGTTGCTGATCGATTCCACAACAAACTGTGTATCGTAAAGTGCAGTCCTTAAGAAGGATAAGGTATTTTATGTTACCTAAGTATGCCATTTTGGGACAGTTTCTCAACACAAAAAAAAACATATGAACTCATTAAAATTGTGCATATCACTTATTTTTATCTGTTCTGCATCCGGCTACTTGTTGCCTTGCATTTTCGTCTACAGATCAAGACACCTATGGACATCTTGTGCGTAATAAGGATGTCTTATTACGTCTAGGGTATTATTAACAAAGAACGAGTTTTCTTAAATATTATATTATATACGGCTCGTTTAACATATATATGTAGGTGTTTTTTTTTATAGAAAATATGGAGTGCTTGTTACATTTTGAGATTAATCTGAAATATGGGCAAAGTGATCCCGGTCAAGGGTATTCCAAAAATTTTACGGCTACAGGGACTCGCCATTCTGTACAGAATGAATGCGAATTGGAATAATTTATCTAAGATTTTACATAACTCATTTGGCATCGCTATATACAGGGTGCAATATATTATCTATCGCCGACCTTTAATTTCTCAACCGTTGGTAGTGTCCCTATAGTTATATTTAGAAAAAGTTTACTCATATCATAACAGATGTAACACAAAAAGTTTGACATATGTACTACAAAAATTGACACAGTTATTAAATTTCAAAGTTTGAGATTTTTTCACGCGATTTTGCCTCTCATTGAGGGATCAGTTAAAAGATAAATTAAAGTAATTCGAGATCAAAATCAGGGTGCACTGTCCTTTTAATGGCGAAACCACGTTCAGCCGGTGTCGTCGAATCTGAGTATCACCATACAGAGTTATTTGATCTGACTTTTAGGGGTCGTATACATAGCAAAGGATGAAATATAGAAATTAAACAGAAAATCTAGTATGTTGGGGTCATCACAAAACTTTCTTCTATATAAGTCACGTCAATTAAATAATTTAAATAATGCAAGAAATTACATCAATTTCGCACCAATTCATATCAAAGTATATCTGAATTTGAAGTTTGATGAAAATTCGTGCATTAGTTCTTGAGATAGATCTATAGCAGAAATTTTTAAACATGTAGCATAACAGCACCACCTATTGCACGATTTGCACCAAAACTTAAAAAGCATTAACTGATATCAAGGTATACCTGAATCTGAAGTTTGATGAAAATTTGTGCATTAGTTATTGAGATAGAGCTATATGGAAATTCAGAAAATGCAGCATAGCAGCGCCACCTATTGAGCGATTTGCACCAAAACATAAACAGCAGTAATTCATAACAAGGTATACATGAATCTGAAGTTTGTTGAAAATCCAAGCATTTGTTCTTGAGAAAGACCTATTACAGAAATCTGAAAAAAACTAGCATAGTAGCGACACCTGTTGAGCGATTTACACCAAAATGTATAAAATGTCAATTCCTCTCAAGGACTAACAGAATCTGAAGTTTGATGAATATCCGTGCATTAAGTTCTAGAGATTGAGCTATTGTGGAAAACATGAAAAATGCTGCATAGCAGCGTCACCTGTTGAGTGATTTACACCAAAACTAATCAGCACCAATTTATATCAGGGACTAACTGAATATAAATTTTTATTAAACTACGTTCATTAGTTCAGGAGCTAGAGCGCCCACAAAATTTGCGCCACACACAGACAGACTCACAGACAGACATTTTGTAAAAACATGTTTTTCGTGTTCTCTGGCCCCTAAAACGTGTAAATCCATCGAAAACCGGAATTCCAATATTTTCATGAATCCAATACTTTCTTCTTGTAAAGATAGAAGAAAGTAATAAATATCAATTTATTGCAATATCAGAAAACGGTCTACTATAGAAAATGAATGCATCAAACGCCGGAATCTACTAGAGATACTGCTCAAAGTGTCCATTGGTGGCAATGCACAACTGAATGCGTGACAGTACTGAGTCCTGGACACACTTTCTATGCTCTAACGTGTCTAGGACTCAGTAGTGTCACGCATTCAATTGTGGATTGCCGTCAATGGAGAACACTTTGAGCAGTATCTCTAGTATATTCCGGCGTTTGATGTATTCATTTTTTATAGTAGACCATTTTCGGATATTATAATAAATTGATATTTTTTTTTTCTGTTTAATTTCAATATTTCAGCCTTCGCTTTGTATGTTACCCCTAAAAGTCAACTCAAATTTTTAGGTGAAATAACCTTCTTTGGTGATAGCCCGATTTGGCGATACCGGCTGAAGGTGGATTCGCCGTAAAATGGACAGTGCACCCTGATTTTGATCTCGAATTACTTTAATTCATCTTTTAGCTGATCCCTCAATGAAAGACAAAATCATGTGCAAAAATCTCAAACTTTGAAATTTAATAACTGTGTCAATTTTTGTAGTACATATGTCAAACTTTTTGTATTACATCTGTTATGATATGAGTAAACTTTTACTAAATAAAACTATAGGGACTGGGGGACCGTATAAAAAGTTAGATTTCGTAATTTTTATAAAATAGATTTTTTTTTTACTTTAAATAATGCTACAAGATGAATATTTACCACATTTGGAACGTTTTTGTAACTGGAACTATATGTCTATGACCAACGGTTGAGAAATTAAATGTCGGCGATAGATAACATATTGCACCCTGTATATTAACCTATTTTTTATGGAACCGTTGTCTTTTCTTAACGAATGTCCAGCATGTCTTTAAAATACTTCTAAAATAATTCAAAATTATTCGGATATTTAAGAGAAACATTATGATCCCAAAATATAAGGTATTATAATGCTCCTTATAAGGTAACTTTTTTTTTTTCTACAAAAGAGTATATTGCCCCCGTGCCGTTATAGCAGTTATTTTTCAGTTCTTTAGAAATAAAAAGGGCAATATCATTCTGAAAATGTTATTTTAAGAAGAATTCAGATACATTATTACACAATTATAATAAATATCACCATTTATTAAAAAGAAATTACCTGTTCCATGAGCATTTTCATTTTCTATCTCTTTATTTTTCATCAATAAATTATTTTTTCTGGCATTATAACATGAAAGATGAATGAACTATTTTTATGCAGCATTACATTTTATAGAGGCTATTCGATTATATTTTTGACAAATTTTACATCTAGGCTGTTTCCCATACGGAAATTCCTATGTTATTTCAAGACAGTTTTCTTCTAATGTGGAAATGGATTCCTTTCATATAGGCAATATATCCTTCTTTTAGTTCATTCAAATATTCCTTTTTAACTCACAGACTATCAAAATCTGAGAGCTAATGTGCACGCAGGTTCTGTATGTATGTACGTACGTCACGCGATAACTCTTGATAGAAAACTCCGATTTGCTTCAAAATGTGGATATTCGTTCATTCTGATAAGGCGCTTCACAGATAAGTTTTGGAGGTTCATCAGATAAGTATATAGGGGGGAACGGGGGTCTAAATCATCCCCTTTATTTAAATAAATGGGTTTTGGTGCAGAATTATCCGATTTGCTTCAAATTTGGTATACCGGTTTATCCTGACAAGGCGCTTCTATGATTAGATTTGGAGGTTCATTGGTTAAATATAATGAGGGTGGAGGAGGTAATCCCCTTAAATTAGATGAAAGATTTTTTAATGCAGAATTATCCAATTTGCTTCAATTTTCATATACCGGTTTATTCGAATAAGGCGCTTCCCTGATTAGATTTTGAGGTTCATTGGTTAAGTATAAAGTGGGAAATGGAGGAGCTAATCCCCATCCCTTATTTTAATTAAATGGTTTATTTGTCGATTTCTTTATTTTTCGAGGGCTTCTATTCTTTGAAATAAGAGTATAATATACAGTTAGACTGAATAGCCTATGAGCTCAATGCCATCAGTTTAACTTGGCACTTTTCTTTTTATTTATAATTCTTACGATTATCTAAAATTTTGTTTTCTGAATTCAACTATTATTTTTCTTTTTGTACTTTGATTAGTTTTCTATATCTCGATTTGAAGATTCGGCTGAACTTTCACCTGTAATATCATGTCCGCGTTTATTTTTTATTATTATTACTAAATCACATATTTCTTGCTTTTCCGTTGATTTGAAACTTGCAGAAAGTTCTATTTCCCCAGATATAACACGGGGTAAATCGTCGGATAAATTGTTTTCTATTACATCTTCCTCACCTCTTGCTTATGCTCGGATCAGGTGGTAAACAAACAATTTCCGTACCATCCGAATAATCATCTGAATCTAGTTGTTCAAAATAATCAAAAGCTTGAGCAACAGTTAAAATTTTCACAAGCGTCTTTTCCTCAAATTGGAAATATATGCAATAAAAAGTTTGAAAAAGCTACTATAAATATATCGCTTAGGAAAAAGATATCTGACAAAGTAAGTAACCGAACTTAAGTGTAACGCTTTCAAGAAATATTTGCTAGGAATAAAAAAAGCAGCATTTCCAAGAGCTACTATAAAGAATGTTTTCGCACGCATAACAAAAACACCGTATTGGATCTTTGAAATTTGGAGCGTTCCGCATGCACTTGAAAACTAACGAAGGCGCCATTGCTCCCATTTAGAGAACAACTTATTCTTTCACGAATTGTGATCCATCTGTTATACTTATTAATTCCGGATTTGTGTTGCATTATGCAATAGACAGTTATAAATATATTTTAACTAAAAAAATATAATTTGTATTCTAAAAATACTTCTTTTACTTCTTAAGATAGCCGTGAAAAAGTTATTTTTTTCCTTTTTTAACACTCTTTAAAAAATAAAAAACTCAAATGAGAGTTTTAAAAAAATTACAGATGTTATCTAACGTATTTAGATTACAAATAACATGAACTTTTTAAGAATACATAAAATACTAATTTTAGAAACAAAATCCTTAATTAATGTTCCCAAAATGTTAACAGTGGCGCCTAGTGGGTTAAATTTTGTACAACAAAAAAGTTGAAGTCTGACAAAACAGTTTCTATCATCGAAAAGGCAAGGTTATGTAATGTATACTTTTAGAAGATTTTTCCTTAAGTTTTGTGTATATCCCTAATGGATATAAATTAAATCACATATTGTCTATAAAATATTTGCAAAGCCAATTTTATTAACATAAAATTTGGTACTTTTTTGTATATCTCACATTAGCCCCATTTTTGGAGTGTTTCATATTTGCACAGATTGAGCCTATTTAGAGATATAAATAACTATATATTTATATATTATGTTGTAATCTTTTATCTTCAAATTTTATACCGTTTATAAATTTAATGCAAAATTTCATTAACCCCTTAACCTACAATGACGGGCATAGCCCGCGTACGATGATCGAGCCAAATGTAAATTCTTCTTACCACTAAAATTTCACAGTAAATATAGTTTAATTTAATCGTCGAAATTCCATGATTAAACAAGGCAAAAGTATCTGTTATATTTTAGTGGTAGCTGTGGATTTGCCAAACCGTGGAGCTGTTAAAAGTAAGTCGTAGGTTAAGGGGTTAAAGCTGTTTTACAGTTGCTCATAAATGATATTAAATAGACATTTTAATATATATAAATAACTACATTTTTGTATAATTTAAAATCCAATTTTGTAATCAAATCACAGATCTTACAGATGTTATTCCCACTGAAATGGTTTTATCTGTTTTATGTTAGGGAAAGTGAAAGGAAAAAAATGCTTAATATAGAAAGACTGCATATGTAAAAACGATAATCGTTTGACAGAAAAGATTATATTCAATAAGATTTCAATTCAATTAAATCCAAAGATTATTTTTATCTTTCACACAGAAAAAATTATAGTCGGGTTTAAATATGTATTAAAGATCAAGCTGATAATTCGAACTCTCAGGGGATAGAGAAAAAATTGAATAATCCCATTCTAAAAGAGAAAATGTCATTTTATGTTATCACTAAATAAAAAAAGTTATCTAACAATAGAAAACGATATCTTTTCTATAATTATATTGTTTTAACTATATTAAAATAAATCACATTCCAAATTAAATTATTAGAAGTTAAAAAAAAAACACTACCTTATCTTTGTTTTAAGCAAAATTACAGTAACAGGAATAAAATATAAGAAATTAAAATTCATAAACAAACACATACTTTGATAAAGAAAAAATATATTTTGTACAAAATTGTCAGAGAATGTTTCTTGCAACTTGTTATCACTTTCCATTCAGCTTATCTTTCTATTTTGTATAAATATTATTTTTTTTTCTACTGAAATCTCCATATGAATTACAAGTTTGAAATTATTGAAATCCAACGACCTCGCATTGTTCTCATTAGTACATGTGAGGTCGTTGGGAGCCTCAAGTCAACCAGAATAATCTTCCGAATCCGCTATCTTTTTGATAGTTGGGAAAAAGTGAAAGAAAAAATGCATATCAATATTTATCTTACAAAAAATAATTATACTTTTCGAGTAATTGTAATCAATCAATATGGATAAGGAATATAAGGTATAATAGAATTACAAGATGAACTACGATTTACAAGAATAAAAAAAAATATTCTTTAAGTAAACATTAGTACATCATCAATAAATCAACACTTTCTCTGAAAAATTGTTTTAATTTTTACAAAAATACAAATATAGTCTATTATTTCCACTTCACTACGGCCCACTTGAGTCCCCATCGATATTATATCCACGTCGCCTCTCTTCCGTCCTGTGAATATTTTTCATTGCGAAACAGATAAACACTTCATCTTCCTAATCTGGTGTGCAACCTGGTAAAATACCCATCTCAATCTATACGTCGGAGTGGGATGTTTGTTCCATTTTAGGTCTTGCAAAAATGTTCGGCACCTCTTGAAACAGCTGTCTAGCTTATATTCCATATTATCCGTCAGACCATCTTGAGAAACATAACCTCTTCACTCGTCAATAAGTTAGCTTAGAAGAAAATTGACTAAGACAGCAATAAATATAACTTTTCAAATTAATATTGAACTTGGTTAACTTCACTGACAATGAGATTTTATAATTAATACATATTTTTTAAAATTTGCCTACAAAAAAATTCAAAAAATTAGAATAAGATTTCATTTCACAGCGTCACTCCAACAACATGTACCCAAAAAGAACTAAGAAAAGTGCCTCATGAGGGTACCGGGACGTCATTTGACAATTTTACGCTTGACTGCAACAACGTATTCGCCAGATATTGAAGTTTACGATTGACTATATTACTATCATTGCATGATTCCCGAAACTACACTATACTTTAAATTTAGAAATTGTTTTAAATAATTTTATTATTATAATCTTCTGCGGAGTGCGTTTATACCTCATCAGTAAAACCAGCATGTTAAAAGAAAGCAATTTGTTATTTTTCCTTGTTTCAAAGAATTACACTCGACATAAAAATTATTAAGGACCAATGACAGCGATAAATTAACTTTCAGCTCCGTTCATGAAAAACAATTATTTTTTTGTAGAGTCTCTAACAATAGGAAATCTCTTTAGTTATTTATTATTTTCTTTTCTGAAAAGAAAATTTGAAGAAAGTATATATATATATATATTTTTTGTTTGAACTAACCGATGTGATAAATTCTTTAAGTTCTTATTAACGAACAAGGTCAACACTATATATAATATAAGTGTTTCGGCGCTTTATGTTCTTTGTCCAAATTGCAGACTTCGACTTATCGTTAGTACACTGTAGTTCGGCCTTTATTAATATTTTTTCCTGTTATATCGGACACAGTACTACGTAAATGTGATAATGTAGCAAGAATAGTTTTTATTAACCGGTAGACATCTTAAAAAATTAGAAAATATAAGATGAATGTAAAATGTTTCTTCATGAGGACGGTCATTTGAAAAGTATGTGTTTGAAGAAATGTAAACTTTTAGGATAAATCTCTTATTTTTAAAATTTTCAAAAAGGAATTTTTTATACAAACTGTTTACATATGGATAGTTAATTTAATAGGCAGTTAATTAAAAATATTTTTGGAAATCAAAATAGATTTGCGTTAAGAATGTGCAAAGCGTAATATCTAAACAAATTAGTCAATTAGAACATTTCTAAACTGGAAATTTACTAAGAAAACATCACATCAGAGAACTGAGTAATAATTAATAATAAATGTTCTTAATTAGCTCATTAATAACGTCGTAGTGGTTTTGGATTAAATACTACTTATTTAACTACTGACAATTGTATTAATTATTAGATCTTGAAAATCAAAATCTTTTTTATGATGACTCAGAGTTAATGAATATCTTCATATAGCATTTTAGCATAGGGCTGTAAACTGCGTATACCAGATGATTTAAAATAAGGCAACTGTACCCAATATGGACAACCTAAGAAAAATTGATTTGTTTCACCCCCAAAGGACTCCAAAAATATATGACCACAATCTATGGACTGTTGACAATCATTATTAAAATTAGCGACCTGTTCATATGACATTAAACAGATATTTTACAAATTTGTGAATCTGAAGATTCACTTGCTGTATTTCCAATGTGGACATAAGGTGTCCATATTGGGAATCGGGCATAGTTTTACTAAATCTTGTAATAAATAAACAAAGAAAACCTTTTTAAGCAATATATCCAATAGCAATCGAAAATAAGTTTTATCAGCTTTCTAAAGCATTCCACTTTTCAATATTTAAAGTAATTTTACCATATCTAACAAGAATTTAAAATTACCTGTAATTACTATCAGCACACCACGAAACATCAAGTTTCCTTCCAAATGGCGATCAGCGCGCTTTTTTGCACTTTCCAGGCTTAATTATATTTTCAACTGCTTTTCTTCACGGACATGTAGCGCCATCTCTCGATCAAAATTGTTACTTTTAAAGATATTAAGGGTGTCCATATATAGAGCACTGTCCATATTGGATACAAGTACATTACGTGTTATGGAGATTATCATTTGTTGATTATTAGTTCGCTGATAATAGAAGCATACCACTAATTCCAAAATGTATACACAAGAGGTATAGTTTTTACACAAGCATAAATTTTAAATGAGCTATACGCATATCAAAACATACAATTTATTTTTCATATGCCCCCTTTCTTATAACTTATATTTTGAAAAAATATGTAGAGATTCAAAAAAGAATAATAGAAATTTCAATCTTTCACCATCAAATCTAAATTAATTAAGACACATTGAATGTTTTTAATTGTCTGTAATTTCTGGTGGAAAAAAAATCTTTTATATTAAAATTGATAACGAGGAATACTTTTAAAAAATAGCGCTCTATTTGTTAACAAATATTTTTGGAACTTAGGAATTAGAAAAAGCTACGAAAAATGCGCGAGTAAATACGATAACAAAAATAATAGAATATATATATATATATAAACATAAATTTTAATAACTTCCGTAAAGATGCAAAGATTAATTAATTGTTTAATTTATTTTAATGGTTACGAATTAAAAATCTTTATACAGAAATTATTGACGTTTTTTATATGTTATCCAATACCGTTAAGAAAATGCAAACGAGAATATTGATTTTTCTTATATTTAAAATCTACTAAATAACATACGTTGAAGCAGATTGTGAAAGACCAATATTCTTTCAGTTCTTACAAGTATGAATACGAATGCAGTTGGAAATTATTCTTAACTCATTTAGTAGAAACCTCAAATTAAGATAAAGAAAATAAATCTTTATGTTTTAATTTCAGTACACGGAATTCATTTATTTCCCTTAAAGATATGTTTACTTATACATTTAAATTATAGCTTCTTCATATTTAAATATCATAATTGTATACTAGACTAATGAGAGATGAAAGAGAAAAAGTCATATTAACAAATTTACTTGCTATTTAGTATAAGAGTAATGAAATGTAACGCTAATTTTAAATTGCTTTTAAATATTGGGTCGATCGGAAAGTCGTGTCGTGTTGGGAAAATCAATTCGTACCGGAAAATTCTATCATTTAATTATTACACATTGATTCCGATATCTAATGTCCAATAATTACCGGGCAGAATTTTCGGGTACGAATTGATTTTCCCAAAACGACACGACTTTCCGATCGACCCAATAAAAAATATGTTTATCTAAACAGAAGTTCTGCTTGTTTTATATATTTTTAAAAAGAACACAAGCCATAAAAAAATCAAAATATTATTTGCCTTGTTCGATAAGAAAAATCTTTCTTAGGCCGAATAAAATTTCTCTAACTTCAAATAAATGAGCATCAACTGAACTTATCTTTCGACGATAGTTTATGACAAGTGGCCTAAATTTGGATATTGTCCCAGGTCGATCATCTCTAAATTTCATACAATCGCAGAATCACATACATGTAAGCGGAAATGAATATCTGCAAACTGTCAGAGTCAGAATTAGTATAGTTGGAGCACAAGCCGTGCTTCTGAAGAGTTCACAATAAATGATAAAATCATCAAGATTGTCGTTTGACTGCTTTTGATACAAAAAATGTAGAATATTTCAAATATGCGATAGAGAACAACGTTTTGCTCTGAAATACGTATTTGCATTATTAAAGCTAAGAAATCATTACATTCATCCCAATTTCGCTTCAAGCCAGGCCATGCCACCTGTTACGATAAGTCTGATCCTTAATTTCAGAAACTGTAACTAGTAAACAAATTACTATGAATGTTTGACACTTTACTACTTAAACCTTAACAGATGTCAGTGATCTCACAGACAGCGGTTTTCTAATTTCACAGTTTACTTGTAATTTTCAGTTTAACTATAGGTACTAGTGAAATTTAGTTTCGTTTAAAGCCCTAGTATTATCGCCATAGACTTCAAAATATGTGAATTTTAATTATAATAGTCCTGCACATAAAGTGTAGTACATAAACAGTGTCCTTCAAGTTAATCAAGTCTTATTTTCACCTTCCGATCAAGCGGTATTCGTTATCGCTAAAAGTTACTATGCGACAATTTCTTCCACAGCAGTTAATCCATTCGGGACCATGGGTGCATGTAAGCACCTTTAAAAAGTGCATGCATGATTTGTTTTTGGTGCCAGTAAAAAAGAAAAGTAATATTTGCTTTCTTTAATTAGAGCATTTTTGTGATTGTTTAAGTAAAGGTAACTTTTTTGAAAAAAGTGGTGCCAACCGAATTAAATTTGTGTAAGAGTTGCGATACCGAAAGGGTAAAGGTTAATTACTATGGACATTAAAAAGAGCTCTGGGTTCGTTGCCGGTAAAATATTGATTTTTACATCTTTGAAATACCCTTAAATATTAAATTCCTATATTTATCTCTATTTTTCGAAGCTTATATCTCAAAAGGGGCACTTTTGCATTGTTTGCCTTTAGCAGCAATGGAAAGAACAGATATTAATTGGCACTAAAACTTTTGTTTCATTTCGGGTCTCTTTCGTATAGGATAAATAAACAGGGTTTAAAAGGTCTATTTTGCTCAAATTTCGCAAAGGATGCTAAGAAAAGTCAGGGTACACTGAAAGGTATCGTGAGAAATAATAAAACTGGAATGTTGGAATAAATGTCTACCTATAGTAAAAGGACTATCCACTATAATACAAGAGTAACTGTGAAACATATTCTGGCAAAATGGGGAAATTATAAACCATATCTCACAAAATATGTGAGATATCAAAAATACCTCAAATAAAATGGTGTCGAGTATTCTCTATTAACTATTAAATGCTGTCTTACCTGAAAAATAAACCCTATTACCTGCTCTGATACCTTAATTTATAATATCAGAAATTGATTTAAATATGTTACTAAACGCTTATAGATATTTGGCATTATATGGGAGATGAATATTTTTTAATTACACAAGTAAGGAAGGTACAATTTATTTCAATAAAAAAGGGAATTTGTTTTAATCGATTTTTGTTTTTCTTCTTTCCAAGAATAAATAAAAACACTTGCTTATTTAGAGTAGTTTGATTCTACAAAAACATAAAGTTTGAAATTATTCTTTTCCTTAATATACAGGGTGTCCGGTCTCAACGGTGTCCAATGGCTAATTCCTAAACCGTTAGACATAGACATATAGTTCCAATTACAAAAATGTTTTAAATCAGGTAAAGAAATATTTTAAAAGCGATTTGGGTCAATAAAAACATTTCTTAAAAAATTACGAAATTTAAATTTTTATACGGTCCCCTGGTTCTATAAGTTATATTTAGTAAATTTTTCCTTTTACACTGACAAGTAAGACAAAAAAAGCCCCATTCATATAAAACTAAAATTGAGCGAGTTATGAAACTTTAAAAATGCATGACTTATGCCACTTTTCTGCTCTGAAAACAAATGAGTTCGGCTTGGCTTTGAGGGATCATATAACAAGTGCTTAAGGTATTCAAAGATCTTATTTCATGTGTATCTGCGCTTTGAAAAAAAAACTGTACAAGTATTACGATTAAGTTAACATTTATTAAGTTTCAGATTGGCTAAAATAACATTAGGATTTGAGACTGTTTCTTTTATAATATTTTTTAACACAAATTATGTTATTTTTATAAGTTTTTATGTTACTTCAACGATTGTATGTATATTTTTCCAGTTCAAAATTTGTACTCGTACAAAATTTGTTCAAAACTTTAACTCACTTTCATATATCCGATCGAGATTCCATTTTACATACTGGCGCAAATCCGATAACAATCTAATATTATTATGATTTTCGGTGGTTACCATTTATACTTATTTTATAGAATAACACATAAAATTTCGGATAGATTACCGCCAATAAATTTAAGAAAAAGTTTTAGATTAGGTAACACAAGACTGCAATTGTTGGGTTTTTGACTTTTATGTTTTTTTTTAGCACTGAATCCGGATATTACATAAATTTTTAACCATCATGTCAGGATATTTCGAAAATCATAATTTGTCAAATGTAAAGAATAACAAAAATCGGATACTATAAAGTAGAGGTGTGTTTTTTAACTTTTGATAACTGATTTTTACGTGCTTTTTAACACTGAATATGAAAATGACCTTCATTTTTAACCATCACGTTAGACTTTTTTTGAAAATCGTCTAAGTTAAAATATAGCGAAAATCTCATACTATAAAACATATGTCAAACCTGCTTTTTATTTTATTTTATTCAATAATGTATTTGATAATTTTGCTTATCCTGCGATTATTACAGGTAAACAGCTGAGTGGTCCGATGTGATGGGAGATGAGGTTGAATTTTGCCTTTGAACTTTTTAACTTTGAAATTTGCAGTTTGCGAAAAATCCTGATGTGATGGTTAAAAATGAAGGTCAATTTTGTATTCAGCGGTACAGAATACATAAGAATCAATTATTAAAAGCTAAAATACATCACATAACCCAACTTTTGCAATAATATTTTTCTAATAATATTTTAAAATACGTATCATTTTGTAAAGAATTGAGGCTGTTAATTTAGCATCATTTTATTTATCAAAAATTCTGTTTTTTCTTTCTTCTTAAATGTTTATTATAAATTGTATATTTTGTATCAATATGTCAGAACGATTAAAGATTTTGAATTTATATTGCAATGTTAATTTTACTCTCAACCATATTTTAATATATCTGACGAAATTATATTTCGACTAAATTTGTGAATGACCCCCAATTTGCAGCAAAAAATATGCTCCAACTTTAAACTGCTATTACTCGGTCAATTTTAATAGTAGAATAATCGGACTTTTTTTGCCTTACTTGCCAGTGTAACAGGAAAATTTTACTAAATATAACTTATAGGACCGGGGGACCGTATAAAAATTTAAATTTCGTAATTTTTTAAGAAATGTTTCTATTGACCCAAATCGCTTTTAAAATATTTCTTTACCTGATTTAAAACATTTTTGTAATTGGAACTATATGTCTAAGACTAACGGTTTAGGAATTAGCCATTGGACAGCGTTGAGACCGGACACCCTGTATAGAGACCGTTTACATATTTGTCTCGTTTGCAGTAAAAAACTTCGGTTATAAATGATTTTACTTATGTGAAAATCCAAGATTTTTGAATTATTTGTTTTATCTAATTTCATAAATGAAACAAGTTAATAACAAAACATTTAACAATAATAAAATATGCAATATAACAATAACTTAACTGTATGCACAACTGCAAAAACAACAATGTTATCGTAAAGTCTATGAACTGTTGTCAATCACATAGCCTGAAGAACGATCGGTTGTGAAACGACCTGGAAGAATCGAAGTAAGTATCTTATTAGTTTCTGTCATTATCCTTATTGACTTTCTTTCATGTGCTGCCGACGCTAGAAAAACTTAATACGATACTGTTCTAGAAGCAATATCTAAATTCTCTTGTATCGCAGAGAAACTCGTTTCAGTGACTGAGATTTACGGCTATGTTTTTTACCTTACTTGATTTTTGGAAATAAGGGAAAATTGTAAGCGATATATATAATATTTCTTCTTATGATAAAAGATAGATATAAACAATAAGGTAGATTTGTTTTATTCACTGTCGTTACTTGGGATTTTGCATTTCTAATATTTTTGATGACGCGTGAAATAAATTTGTCACGGATTGAATTGTCACACAAATAGGACCGCAGAGGGGGGCGGGAGTTTGGAGATAGTACAAATTACAGGCCTGGGTATCTTAAAAAATCAGCCACCAATTCTGCTTCTTTAATTAAATAACAAGACCATCAATAAATCTCGAGAGCCATTTTTTTCTGAACATTTTCTAGTTAAAATAATAAACAATTGAGTGCTTGAGTGGTATCAGTTTTGAATTTTAATGTTAATACGCAGTACTAAAAACAGTTAAAATAATAAAATCTAACTGTTGATACTAAAAGTGTTATACTAAATACGTCGATGAAATGGCAGCAGCAAAAGCTTCTAGGCGCTCCTCTCCAGCGGAAGATAAAAATGTGTGTGACAGCAACAACAGAGACTCTGACCACGAACTGTATTATTTTATTTGTTTTTTAAATGTACTGATGTTCAAAGTTTAAGAAAAAAATATATTAATTTTTAAAAACTAACTATTCAACAAGTTTATTTTCTATTTTTCGGCCAGCAGTTTCTTGCTAATGTAGAGTACAAAAAGCACCAAAATGAAAAAAGAAACAAAATGCACTTTAATTTCCGTTTCAAATATCTAAGCTTGAAAAAAAATGCTACAACATAGATCCATAGTGCGGAAACATGTGCAAGAGAAATGTCGAGTTTGAATGCAGATTTTGTAGCGAATTTCCAACCCACTCTCTTTATAAAAGGTATACCCGGATTAAAGATTGTTCAGTTCTGTATGTGAGCATATTGTCAGGATTCTAACGCTTTTTGAGAAAGAGCCACCTATTCTGTCATTTCCTTTACTATCTAAACTAAGGTACCTGACCCAGTATTGACACCCTAATAAAAAAAATTTCACCCCCGTTTCACCCCCATAGGACTCCAAAAATATATGACCACTATCTCTGGACTGTTGACTATCTTTATTAAAATTAGCGACCTTGTAACTATTCTGGTTTAATTTTAATGATAAAAACAAAAAATGTTTATAAGTGTCCATATAAGGCACCATCTGTCATTATTATGGACATGCATGTACATATTAGGGACAGGTGGCTCCTTATTGACCTACTGCACAGTGTGTATGGAAGAGCCACTCTTCCAAGGGATTTTAGAGGAGAGGGGATACAAGATATGTATCCTAAAGTATTGCGGGGGAGGCGGGTACAGTAAATATCTTCAGAACATGCACTTTAGAAGGGGGGGGGGTGGTCATTTTCGGTTGTGACTCTTCGATGACACATGAAAAGCACCTCAGTTACTACAAAATATTATTAAATAATATAGTTAGTTTTTCTTAGCTTTATTGCATCTGTCTGCAGAATTTACATCTGTTATTACTCAGTCCTCACTGGATAGACAAATAAAAACTTCTTCATCATGGGCGGTAAGTCCCACACTGTCCTCATGGACATATCTGCCGCATGTCTTCAACAGTATCAATACTGAATAAGAAGCAGTACCCATCTCTCCTTTCTTGAGGAAGTCATACCGCTGGTACCTGCGATTTTGCCAACAGAAATCCTACTGGGGGAGGCTTCCTTCGATTTTTCTGCAAGGGCTTTTTGGAGGATTTTTTTTTCTTGAAGGAGGTTTCTTGGAGGATTGTTCAGATGAAATTAAACAGATATTTTACAAATTTGTGAATCTGACGATTCACTTACTGTATTTTCATTGTGGATATACGGTGTCCATATTGGGAATCGGACATAGTTTTACTAAATCTTGTAATAAATAAACAAAGAAAACATTTTTAAGCAATGTATGCAATAGCAATCGAAAATATGTTTTATCAGCTTTCTAAAACTGTTCATTTTTCAATATTTAAAGTAATTTTACCATATCTAACAAGAATTTAAACTTACCTATAATTACGATCAGCACACCACGAAACAACAAGTTTCCTTCCAAACGGCGAACAGCACTTTTTGCACTTTCAAGGCATAATTATCTTTTCAATTGCTTTTCTTCACGGTCATGTAGCGCCATCTCTCGACCAAAATTGTTACTTTTAAAGATATTAGGATTGTCCATCTTGAGAGCACTGTCCATATTGGGTGCAAGTACCTTATAACTAAATCTCACTTAATCTGAATGTCGGGATTTATTTTCGCAGATATGCTAATTATGTTTCTGTTGTTCCCCTGGCTAGTACAAATAAATTTGTAGACGTAAGTATCTCAAAATTGGGGTAGCATCTCAGTTGATTTCATGGCGACTTATTAAGACAGAGGGTGTTTAATCAAGCCGATTTGTTTAGATAACAGTCTCGAAAGGTCCGTCAACAGTTCTCCTCCAATAAAAGCTAGAGCATTTAAGAAAATACGTTTGTAATGTGTATGTAAGAAAATTCGTTTAAGAAAATACGAATCTGAAGACATAAGCTGAATTAAACAATTTAAAATGTATCAACAGGATAATTTTAAATTTTCAAAAATATTTTGCTCCTAAAATTATATGTAAAATTTTGTGATGTTTTTGCGTCTATATATATATTCTGCAGGATAGTCACAAGTTTCATTGTACTTTAGAAACATTTATTCTGATTCTAGTAATACTGTAAAATAAACATACTGGGATAAAATTAATGAAATATTATATAGTATTCGATTAAATTTCGTTTTTTATGGTTAATGAGGAAGGAATCGCATTTTTTAATCGAATACTAATGACAATGAAATAATAAAATGCTTAAATTAACTCTTTAGCGCTTAAAATGAGCAAATAACAGAACTTACATTTTCATTTATAATTGGGACACGGCGTAATAGACAATAAAAAGAAGAAAAAGCCACTCCAAAATATTTAACCGGACCTTCAAAATCATGGCACAATTAGTTTTGCAGTATTAATTTTTGTCGTATAATATATATATATATATATATATATTTGTTTTTGTTTTAATATTTTAGAAGCTTTTTTTTTATCGCAAATAAGTTGCATGAAAAGAAGGAAATTAGTTACAGGTTTCCTAATCAAAGGTTGAACTTAAGTCATTTTGTGTCATTTCAAACTTTCCTTATCTCATGAACATGTAAACTGGCATCCGTACACTTATTCCTCGCAAATCTGCAGGAAATGCTATAATCTGTAATCTAAAACTTCACGTCTTTAATTAAAATACCTACCAGAAAATTTTAGCTGCGATCAGAACTTTATTTAATCATAGAAAATCGATGATTGAAAAAATGAAAGGTACTTTTATGAATTTTTAATAATTATTTAAAATACAAAATGCGCTAAATTACAATGCGCCGCACATTGGAACAAACATAGTAAAATCCTGGACATTGTTCAAAAAATTATTTTTTTATTTGTATTTGCATTATCACTAAAGACTGTTCTTAAGCACATGATTTACTCCGTAAAAACGATGAGCTCACCAGGAATTTCCATTTCGAATTTTTATCCTAATGTAATGATGGTAAATTATGGTTTTAATGCAATATGTGTTAAATCTTTAAAATTACATTTAAAAATTATTGTTAAAATTTCCATTCCGGGATGAAATTGAGAAAAACATTTAATAAAACGTTTATTTTTAAAATGATATAAACATTCAATCATTATATTTTATGTCCATAGTACATTGAATAGTTATAAATACTCAACATGCAGAGTTTATAATTTAAATTATTTTCTAGTTCTCAGTAGGTCGCAGCTAACATTGACATTTCTCGAACTAGAGAGCAACTAGAATGGGTTTTACAGCCGATGATTTGGTCAAACTTAAACATTTTTTGTAAATGACGAAAATGTAGTCCTTTTCACTGAAATATTAGAGAAAATTACTACTCATTTACTATATAAAGAAAAGTACAAGTATGTATTTTCTTTTACCAGACTTTTATTAAATATTTCACCGAATTTCATTTCAGGATTAAAAATTAAAATTAATTGTTAAAACACTTAGCATGTATGGCCTTAAAACCAAAATCTATCATCATTCCATTAGGCTAAAATTCAGAAGGAAGAATTTGTGAATAATTCTGTAGTTATTTTTATTTTTTTTTTTTTTTTGTGCTGCATGTGCATAAGAATAACATTCAATGAAATATACAATTAAAAATAAAAAAAATCAAATGTTCATTAATGTTCAGGTTTTTGCGGTGTTTGTTCCACTATGCGCCAGTAGTGGTATTTCGTTTTCATATATAAATACACTGCTCAAAATAATTAGGGGAGCACATGGTTTTAACGAAATTACGCAAATATTTTAACGATAAGTAACGTAAAGTAAAACATCCATAATTTAAAGTGTTGTAGAAAACAGATAAAGAAAACACCACATGTAAAATAAAGTTTATGACGTCAAATACTAGAAAAAGGAGATAAGTGCAGAAATCGGGATTTTGCAGAAACGTCTGTTTCACTGCCTCAGTTGTAAAATTCAATTGCTCAGCTTGTGTTTTGAGAAAAGGTGGCTTGAAAATGAAACAACAGCGTGATTTACAATCCATGTCTTGGCGTGTTATCGCGACAGTTGATTTTGGAGAAACACAACGAAGTATAGTGGGCGCTGTTGGAGTCGCATGAAGTGTCTATGAAATGTTGTGGAATCGATTCCAAGACACATGTAATGGTAGTCATTGACAAGAGCAAGGTCGAAAATGTGCTAACAAAGAAACTGATGACCGATATATCCTGTTAACAGCTCGTCGAGACGGAACGGACAATGCTACTCAGCTGCAAACACAGCTGTTCTTGGCCACAGGACGAAGGGAGTCCAGCCAAACAGTCTGAAATAGGCTTCATCTGGGTGGTCTCTTTGCACGTAAGCCAATGGTTTGTATTCCGTTGACTTCAAGCAACTGTGCGGCCCAAAGAAGGTGGGGAACTGAACATCGAGTTTGGAGGCAACGTTGTTGGTGTCAAATCCTGTTTACAGACGAGTCCCGATTCAGTCTGGATGTGACATCTGATATGTTTTGGCACGGAGAGAAAGAGGCACTCAAAATAATCCCACATTCGTTCGTGAAATATCACATTACAGACGGGGTGAGTTGATGCCATTGGCTGTAATCAGCATAGGTGGACGTAGTAGCCTGCATATCATTCGGAATGGCACTTTGACGGTCCGAAGTTATACAGACGAGACACTGAGACCTCACGTCGTATTTTATATTGCAGCAATTAATGATTTCTTCTTTTCCGTGCATGGTAATTCCAGATTTCATACTGTTCACCTCGTGGAAAACATGCTTGAAGCTAAAACAATACAGCGTATGGAAAGACCAGCATGCTCTCTTGACCTAAATCCGATCGAGCATATTTGGGACATACTCAGACGACGCATTGCTGCGAAACCGAGACCTCCTTTTACTGTCTGGGACTTGGAGATTGCAATTCTTAAGCAGTGGAACAGTATTCCCCAAAGTCTTATCGATAACCTCATCGGATCCATGGAAAACAGGTATGCAGCAGTCTTTGCTGTTCGAGGAGACCACACGCCATATTAAAAATCTTACATCATTTCTAAACAATACTTTTTTTTATCATTTACATGAAACCAAATTGTTGCTCTAAACCATCTTTTCATCTTCTTTTCACCTTTTCAAAAAATTAAAGCTCCCTTATAATTTTTTGCGTCTTTTTTTTGTATTGAGCATTGGTACACGTGTACTATCCATTTTGTGCCCATACATGGCTATCTTGCACTGTTCTCTTCACTTTTTAACTTGCTCCCCTAATTTTTTTTAGCAGTGTACAGTCGTGGAAAAAAAAAGTAAACACCCCCTACTAACTCCTCAACAAATCATCATAGAAGAAAGTTACTGATACCGAGCGATTGGAAATAAAGTCTACTTTTAAGTGATGTGTATAAAATTTTCTTAGGGGTCATCTACATATTAAAACGAATCCTAACTTCATTTTTTTCAATGGCAATACCCAATTTTAACGAGATATTTCAAATCTTCGGTTCAAACTATGCCTAGACACCAAATTTCAAGTCATTTGAATGATAAGTTTTTGAATTATAAACATTCAAAATTTAGTGCTTCTAATGTTAAATTATATTTTCATATTTTTATTTATCTCCCGAAATTATGCTCCTAATGTGCTATTTTTTTGCGGTAATAATACTAATATACCCAAACATAAATAAGCTGAATTTGCAATTTTTATAATTTTATGATATGAATAATGAATTATGAAATTAATATTCGAAAAAAATTATGAATTGCAACATACAATGTTTTTGATGGATTTAGATTTATTAAGTCCTGCTTTATAGAAATTCAAAAATTTCACATTTTTCTTCCAAGTAGTTTTCAAATTATGCTTAAAAACGACAAAATGATGGTTTAAGGGGCCGTCTATGATGGAAGTGAGTAGACATTTTGAAATTTATTCTGCCGTACTGTAATCTAACACGCTTCATTGACTCCTTGAGTGGCGCTTAAGGTGCCTTGATCAAGGAAGCGGCTCTCTCGGTTAACAATCCAGTACGGAACTTCAATTTGGATACAGCCCTTAAAATACGTTTGTTTTAAAATAATTAATTTCTCGGAAACTTGTGGTACGAATTGCATAAAAATTCGTTTTTTGGCTAATTGAAGGGTGTAGAGTTCATTTATGCTGTCAGAATTGGGTACTGCTATTGAAAAAAACGAAGTTATGGTTCGTTTTAATATGTAGGTGCACCCTAAGCAAATTTTATATACATTATTTAAAAGTAGACTTTATTTCCAATCGTTCGGTACCAGTAACTTTCTTCTACGATAATTTTTTGAGGAGTTAGTAGGGGGTGTTTACTTTTTTTTTTCCCACGACTGTACTTACGAAGACAAGCGCATCGTATGGAAGTTAACATTTTAAAATTAAGTTTCTTCTTTAAATTTTATATTTATATTAATAAATGAAACACGGAATTTTAAATCCGCGTTCTCTTTTGGAGGCAACTTTTACTATTTAATTAATATGTCAATCAATACAATATACGTTGTTTTATCATGAGAAAAATGCTGTTGTTTCCTTTTAAAGTAAATTAGAATAAAATCTATCTCTTACTTCAAAGAAATATCACTGTGAAATTTGCTTTTTATTAACAAAAAATAAAACATACATGATTTTTTGAAATTAACAAATTTCAAGTTTTTCAAAATGGTTGAAAAGCATTCAAACTTTTGTGACAACATATTTAGATTTAAGTACGGTAGCTGATGCTAGAATGATAGACAATTGAAACTACAAATTTACACAATAATGTGGAAAACCAAAAAAACATGGCCCTTTCGCACGGAATTCGGCTTATATTATATTGGTTCAAATAAGCATCTTTCTGAAATAATATGTTTCAATGAGATATTTTAGATGTTTAACCCACGGGGTATACGAACTTGATGATAAAACGATTTACATATTTTAACGCTTATTACTTTCAGATTACCTTAATACCCTCCAACAATAATAATAATAATGGTACCTTTTTGCATCTTAATTTAAAACATTGCTGCTGAAAACCGTCACTGTGGAAAACTATAGATTATGCTGGATTTTGGTATGGTTATATATCAATTGATCGAAACATTTTTTTGGATCTAAAAGAGTTTGAATTTTTTTTTTACTACCGTTACCGTTGTCAGCAAAGATCTAAAATAAAAGTAACATGAATGATTTTAAATTATTATACTGCACAGAGAAAAGTGGAAGATCTAGAAATACTTTCCAAAACATATCTAACTAAGTAAACAAATAAATATATGTTATGGATTATTTCTTATTTTTCTTATTTTTTAGTAAAATTGAATTCACGGATTTCTTGGAATATAAAAACGATTATTTATATAACTTAAAGAATCTTAGAGAAATATTTCTCCATTTAAAGATGTCTATCCTTTTGTGAAGCCGACAGTATAGCCTAAAGCTAGAATGCGTTGAGCATAACAATTCTTCCTGCTGTTATTCCCTCTAGGGAAAAGTGCTACTGAACAATTTAATCTCTTGTCGAAACAATTAAGAACTTTTAATGATTAATTGTTCAAGTACTTTCGAGTAAACTCTTTATTATGAAAATAAGCAAATATATTTTTAGACTGATGTTATAACCTCTATTTGTCTCAAAAACCGGTGTAACCTTTTTAATAAATCAAGTTATATTTTTTTTTATTTAAATGCAATATGTATTTGAAAAGTTATCGAACGGTAACAGTTATATATTTCACGTAAGAGATTTCCTAATGAACGCAGTACATAATTGATAATGTATCATCGAATTACTGATCTCTTTAGGCGTGTATCTCCAAAATTAAATTTATGCTTAATTTGTGCATAAAGATTGTGTTAAATCGCTTTTTATATAAATATATATTTTAATTTTTGGCGTTTCATTAGCACATTTGGCAATATTCCTTTCTTTAAATTAAAAAGGAAAATATGTTTTGATCCAGGAAATAAATGTAATTTTACATGTCTTCTTTCCATGTCAGATCAATTTGAAAGCCACTTGTTTGCATCATAAAATAAAATTGATTTAAATATTTTATTTTTATCTTGGGAGTTGGCAGGAATGAAACAGCAGAAAACGAAAGCATTTTTCATTGTTTTTTACCTTTAAAGAATATAAAGATAATATCCTACTCCCGTCCCATTTTTCAGGCTTCTTTACTTAAATCGCATATATTCCGGAACAAATTCTGTTAGCCTTAATTATCTCAGATCTTACAAGAAAAGGCTCAGGGATTACAATCACAGATTTCCTTAAAATTGTGTAAACTAGTATAAAACATAAGAGGATCATTTAAATAATCAAATGGACGTCTTAAAAGGAAAGAAAATTAAATTGAAATATTTTTAAAAGCTAAAACATACACTTCAATATGTAGGACATTACGGTATTACAATATTATATGGTAAAACATATGGAAATTTTTTCAATTGTAATAATAATTCATATTATTTTTCAAAAATTAATTTTGAATAAATATCGATTTTTAATTAATTTTCTATAAAAATATGAATTGTAAAATATGATTTTTTAAAAACAGAAATGGAGTTTTAGGAGCTTCCAGTACGCAAATGAAAATTAATAGTACATTAACCTTCGAGTATCTGAAGAGATACTCTGCTGAAAAGTAGTTGAAAAATTAATTTAAAAAAAATAACCTTTGAGTTTTTCTTTAAAATATCTTTCCGCATTGCAATCCGTTTTGTATTGGTGAAATTAATTTAATATTCAATAACATCTAACATTACAATTAAATTAATATTAGGAATTCCAGATTTTAAACGTGCATTATTTTTAAAGTACTTCACAGAATGACTTTCTAATTGGTATACTATTGTTAAATGTACCAAAGAATCCAAGTATAATTTCAAAAGTATGTGTTAGTATTAAAAGTTGGATACAACTTCTATCTGCGACAACCGCCTATGAAACATTTGGTTACAGCATTAAATTATATACGTTATTACTAATCGATTGGTACTAGTCACTTTTTTATACGAAAATTTGAGACAGAGTTAGTTCCTGGGTATCTATCTTTACGATTGTGCTGTAATACTTCGATGTAATCAATACGTTATATTTTTTCATTACGAATTTATAATTGTTATACAAAATAATCAATGACGTGGAATAGAAGTGAAATAAATATGACGTCTTTTTGTGTGTTATTGTTGAGTTTTTATAGTTTTCATTTACATAAAATGGCGTTTTCACTGATAAATATATTTACAGCTTCTGAAATTACAGACAATGAGTCATTATGTGATTGATGTACTTTTATACTAGTCCTATTATGTACCTACTGTAAATATAAATAATGAATAGGACCATCTATTAAACTTTGCATAAATAAACATATGTTTTCAGCATTTTTCCCACCTGTATGTTGCACTTCCACGGGTTATCTACAGCAAGAATGTGTTTGTGCTTGGATCTGGCAGATTTTTTTAAATAATAACTTTAAAAAAATAATGTGTAACTGCTTTGTCTTACGGTGGGTGATTTATTGATTCTAGCAGGCCAAAATTATTTTTGGCGCCAATATAGTCGCATCACTTTGAAATTGAAAAATGTTATTGATATTCACTATTGAATGTTAGGCATTGCAAAATGTAGCGTGAAGCAGTCATAATTTCGTTACAGGGGCATTCAAAAGTTTCCAAACGTGTTATACAAACAATTGCGTTTTCAAACGTCTTTACATTACGGCCTACGGGGAAAACTCGTTTGCGGTGGTTTTTAATGATATTTCATAATTTCAAACACTTTTAAATTTAAGTACATATCTATGAAGTGCACTACAAGATGATTGCTAGAGAATATGGTATGGATAGTATTTATCGATCATTTACATGGACACTAAAAAGCATTATGTTATATTACGGTCTATGTAGAGAAATTGTTTGCGGTGTATTTTGTTCATGTTACAATATTTCAAAAGCATTTAAATTGATATGTATCTCCGAGGTGCTCTATAATATACTTACTATTGGATATTACTATTGCTATTCATCTTTCATATACAGGGGCACACAAAATAAATCAGTTATATTTTATCTGTATGGACAACAATTGATGGAAGTGCGTTTTCACTTGTGGAACACTTTTTTAAATTATAAAAATTGCATACTATTTATTGAGTATAAATTCTATAAATCCTATACAGGGCTGCACAAAACATCTGAAGTACATTTCCATTTATTGACGAAAATATCTGACGAGGAATTTTCATCTGTGCTATGCGTTCACTAAATGTTCTAAATTTTAGCATATTATGAATTATATAATAAAGCTATAATTCATATACAGGGAAGTACAAAATTTCAGCTATTTTTTCGACTTTGATGATTGAAATTGCGTTTTCAAACGTGTTATGTGTTATACAAATTAATGCTTAGACATCGTTTTCACGTTATTAAGCTATGAAGTTTTATTATAGTAGTCCGAATGCGTTGAAAAATATTTCATAATTTGATTGACGCATGATTTTACGTTCTTCTTGATAATTTTAATGATACTTTCTTAACGGTATGGAAGCTAAAGTGATAAAACTATTTTTCTATTATGATAACATATCCTAAAATTTATTTTTCTAAAATTGAGATACGGGTAAACATTCGACAGCTTTAATGAAAATTGCTGTATTGTATACTCTGTACTATATTTATATTTATCTCTCACAGAGGAACCTTATGTAAAGAATGGGAATCATATCATGATAAGATGCCTACATTAGGTTTTGCATTGTATCAAATCTGAATTTGTAGAATTTGTCTGGATCAATTTTGTATCCACTCGAAATTCGCAGCCAAGTAAGATATTTTAAATCATTTTGTCCTGAGATATCTACATACAACTGGCAATTTTTGTCCAAATTTGGTCATAAATTTAAACATTTTGCTCTAGCAAAACGTCATGTGCTATTCATTGTAATTTTCCTCTATAAACAAAATATTTTCAACCAAATTCACATTTTCGTTAAATTTTAAATCTTGTTGCCGTTGCATAATGGTGCAAAAGTTTATTTATGTGACTAACTTAAATTCTTCTTTCTTTGATAAAAAGAAAATTGTACTTGAACTAAAATTTGAAAAAATATATATTTAGCCTTAATAATCTAAAAACAATTCTAAAAACTGGAAGGGCACCTAAGGGCAGACAAATTAAAACGGAACGAAAAGGTAATAATCTAAACTATTTAATCATACCAAACATTGAGCTTAATCGATGCTTGTCGAAATAATTGAGCTTGTCGAAAAAAAGGACAGTGTTTTTTGCGACATTAAATATGAAATAACAGCTGATATGTGCAAACTTTATGCACATAAATCCGTTAAAATAAAGGCCATGTTTTTTTTGGAAGCGTCCGTAATCGAGCAGTATATTTTATCCCGCTTTTAGTAACATTAAACAACTATACTCAAATTGACGGATTCATCATTATAATTATATTTATATCAAAACCAATACCAGGATACAACGCCCTAACTATTGAGCTATAACAGGCAAAAAATAAATTACGCTAGGAAAAACTTTTTAAAATCGACTTTTGACCAGCTAGAATTTGTAAAGCACCCACCGTGTGTTGGATACGATATAATTCAGTTTCGATTAATAAAAATAAAATATATTATTTAAAATCATAATAGTACCTGTGAGAAGACAGTTCATGTAGCTAGTTTTAAAATAAAGTATGTCTGCAT
Organism: Maratus speciosus; assembly: GCA_963932465.1. Lineage (NCBI taxonomy): Eukaryota > Metazoa > Arthropoda > Arachnida > Araneae > Salticidae > Maratus > Maratus speciosus. Next base: position 244,347,244 of record OZ010787.1, read on the forward strand.
AAGAATTCGTTTAGAAACACATAATGATAGTAAGATTACTGAGAAGCTTTGTCTGCTCCATTCCTGATGCGCAAATCTCGGTGTTTCAGCAGACTTCCGAGTTGCAAACTTCTTCCTAATTCACCCATTAGATGAAATAGGCTGTAATCTGTCCCATTGTGAAATTTAAGATTTTTGGATATAAGAGCATTTTAAGAAATTTAAATTGTGTATGAACAACCAGGACAGCAAACATATTAATTCCATAAAACTTGTGCTTGTCTGCTTTGTGTAACAACAGTTAAAATCACATGCGTACGCATGTCTGCTCAGTGGAAGCTGCGCAGAACTTCATGGAATAAATTTAAAGCAGACCCTACTTCAATACATTCTGAAGGCGTTTCCCTAAGCTATATTGTTCTTTTGATAAATTTTGTAGATTATTACCGTGACTATAAATCCATTCATTCCAAATATTAATACCGTGCCGTTGAAATATATTTTACATATTTTTACTTTTTTTATGTCATAATTGCAGGGATTGTACGGGTAACGTTATTTTTATAGCCAAATATCAGTATTTTTATAATAGAAAACTAAATAGAGTTTAAACGGGCAAAATTTCGCCTTAGTTAAGGAGAAATTAAGGAGAGATCTGAAATTAGAGACAATGAATCATTATGTGATTCATGTACTTTTATACTAGTCCAATTATGTACCCCACTGTAAATATAAATAATGAATAGGAACATCTATTAAATTTTGCATAAATAAACATACGTTTTCAACGCTTTTTCAACCTGTATGTTACACTTTCACGTGTTATCTACAGCAAGAATCTGTTTGTGCTTGGCTCTGAAGGAAATTTTTTTAAATAATAACTTTTAAAAAATAATGTGTAACTTCTCTGTCGGATACGGTATAACTTAGTTTCGATTAATAAAAATAAAATATATCACTTAAAACCATAATAGTACCTGTGATAATAATGCTTTTAATTGTTTCTAAATTGCTTTATTTCTAAATAAAAAACTCTTCTACATTGTAGAAGAAAAATATACAAAATAGTTTTGTGGGAATGCAAAGTTAAATTGTTACTTATTTTTTAAAAATCATTGCTGAAATTAATTAGTTGTTTAGTCATAGTTTTATTATTATTATTTTTGTTGTTATTATTATTAAGCTAAAATATTCTAAATATATATTAAACTTTAAATTTAAAATTCCCGATAGTTCCCTTCAAATACACATATTTTCTTATGTTATTAACTGAAGCTTTTAAGTAATACGTAACTTATAAAGAAGTGGTCAAGTAATAAAGGAAAATAAAGTAGGACTATAAACTCCGTGTCTATAAACTATAAAACTGATGTTAAACTCCGATCAAGAATTTCAGCTGTTTATTTCAGAAACCGCATAAGTGCTGGATTGCGTTTTTGAGATATTTAAGAAAATCTGCCTATTTAAATTAAAGTTGATATTTTTATACATCAAAATTCAAGTATGAAAGGGACATCACATCACATAAAATGGTAAATAAATGGATGCAGGAGAGGGACGTAAAAAAATATTTATCCCTTAGCACTTATGCGGTTATTTGCACGAAAACACATTCCGTCTGACAATTTTTACCTGTTTTACAGTTTTTATTAAATAAATAATCTTGTTTTAGACAAAAATTAGAAATCTGGACGTTTTAGTAAACATGATTTAGATTTTTGTTAGTAAAAAAATAAAAATAAATTCAATGTTTAAAATATCTTCAGATACTTCGGAAATTCAAACATGATGGACAAATTGAAAAGTAAATGAAGCACATTTTACGATGAAAAAAAAACAGCTGATCAAAAAGTAGTATAAACAGTGAAACACTCTATACTATAAATATACTTAAAGAATAAAATAGAAAAAAATAATTAAATGTAAGCCTAAAAGTGATGATGGTATGGTGTTTTTGGATCAAACGAACGCTTGAAAGATGCGAAACAAGGGAATATGAAACGTTGTTTTTGTAGGGTTTTGCACCAATCGAATCCTTTACATCACATTTAACAACACAATATGGCAGGAGCTAGTAACTTCCTCATAAAGAGGGTCTAGTTTTTGAGTGTTTTATGCAATAGCTACATGTGGAAGTGAAAGCGAAATCTATCAATCATTTTTTTAATTTTGACGTGACGTTGTGCCACTCTGTCTCTCAGAATCTGTGCCTGATGGTTATTTTATATTGTTTTATACTAAGTAGGTTTCGATGGGCAGCTGGCGAATATAAGTATCGGTGTAAATGTTTGAAAATATGAATTAGCTGAATTGAATTCGTAATTTCTTGAGGAAGTTCTCCAGAATTTAAGTGCATATATTGTGCCGAACTGATTGAGACATTGACATGGCGTACTCGTAGAAAGGCAGTTCCCCACATTAACGCAGCATGCACTGGGCAAAGAGTTGATATTCCGTACTTCCAAATAAAGTACACTTTTGGGATGAACAGGATTCTGCCATATTGTGACAATTTATAGAACTTGAAAAGTTATCTTGCTTCGACGAATTTACATCGACTGTTGACATAGGAGGTTTCTTTGGACAAGAGGTTGAGCAGTCATTTTCCTGGAGTAAGTGAATTTCAAGATTCATAAATTTGTAGTTATTTCTTTTCACTGTTTGTTGAGGCTAAATTTGGTTAATGTATTTAGATTGCTGCCATCTCCATCGCAGTCTCCATTGCTTATTTATTTTGAATAAACATCTTGTTGTTACATTAGAGTCATGGCTACTTTGTTGCGTCCATTAAAACTAGTCATAAATCATCTTCAAATTTCTTGTTATTTATGTGGTGCCTGAAATAAACGTTTCGATTAATCCTATGTTTAAAAATCAGTACTTCCCCCACACATCATTTGTGATAATTATTTTATTACAACACAAAACACATTTTTTTCTGGAGGAACAACCAAATTGTGCTGCAGTCCCCATGTATGAATATTTAGTAAAGGAAGAGAAAGACTCGTGAAATATCTATTTTCCATTTTTTTCCTGCAATCATTTTAAAATCTCGAATAGCGAACCTTTAAAACTTCATAATATTGATTCATTATAAAGCCATTGAAAAGAGTTAAACTTCATATTTAAAATTTAAAAAAAATTAAAATTCTCGCAATTTGATTGGGCACGTCTGATGCCCGGGACAAAATTTTCAGCGTCGTTCCCGGCGCGATGTAAAAGCCAACAATCCGTTCAAACCCCAAATTAAATTGGGCCTATTTTGCTATTCGCAGTTCATTGTCCTGATAGCGCCGAATTTTTATAAAAAGAAACCAATGTTATACTATTATTAAAAGAAAATTTCATGTATATTTTCGCAAAAATTACAACGATTTTTCTCATTCCTGTAATTTAAAATTCGGAAAAATAACCCTGAAATTAAGAAGAACAGTATATTTAGACAAATGCTTTGAAATGAAGACGTTAATTAATATAGATAAATATGAAATAAAAAGACAGTAATATAAATATTTAAATTTAAATTTTCAAAAAAAAATCTAGGCATTAAAAGCTGAATAATAATTTATATTTCAATAGTTTAAAATTGGAATTAAACTGTTGAGTTATTTTAATGGAAGCAAATTTATTTAAAATTTTATAATAAATTGAAATGTGAAGTTTTCGAAACATAATATACACTAAAAGTTTTGATCGATTGCCATGCAATATTATACGTCAAAGTTAAATTTATTTTTGAGAAAAGTGGATGTTCAATATCTATATTCCAGAAACAGACTCACCTAAAGCGGTGCTTTACACGGAGCTATCGGGAAAAACTGAAAGAATAGTATGATTGATTTTCTGTCAAAAATTATAAAATACTCTACATTAGACTTTCATTTTTCCAATACAAAAATTTTAATATACACAGCTGTTGCGAAGTAAAAAAGTGTATAAGACACCCAGTAAAATTTATTTTAAATTTTATAGCGCTATAGTCTGTTTGGATAATTTTAGAAGAATGTACATATTTCAGGTAAAATTATATTCAGAAAATATTAAATTAAGACTTTTTTTTTAACTCTATTACGTACTCTGCTTTAGTTATTAATGTAACTTTTTTAAAATCTAAAACAAACTACAAGAGATTGTAAGATAAAAGGGCATTTGCTATTTATATAACATTGATATCTTTACAAATATTCAAATGAACATTTTTAAGATGTAACATTAATTTGGTTAAAATGATATTGATGTCTTATAAAATAATATGAAAATAGTATCGATTTTTCTATTTTTTTCAGAAATTTTGTTATAAAACTTCTTTTTAAAATTAGTGTAATTTAACATATTTTTCTAAATTAAATATCTCTTTTTATCATCTTTGAATTTTTTTCCAATAGAAGTTTGAAGGTGGTGATTTTTAGATGGCATTAAAATTAATAGTGGTAAAATCAATTAAAATCTATTGAAAGAAAACTAAAACTTATGGATTTAGAAAGTTTTACCAATCACATTGAGCTCTTTCTTTTAGTTTATCATAACTGACTTTTTTTGCAAAATGAGTCTAAAGTGAGCATTGAAATATTTGATTGTGAATCTTGAAGCACTTCTATTACATACTTTACAAATTTATAACATAAAAGTAAAATTACTATACTGAAAGTTTACATTTATACTGCATCTTAGCCACTGTAGATTGCAGTGAAAAAATTTATCGTAAGCGTTAGTTCTATCTCGCTTACGATAAAAATAAATAGATCAATACGTCTGCATATTTATTCTTTTTTAGTAGTACAGAAAGACAAAATATACAATTTTCGTAATTGATATTTCATTTCTCCTGATAAAATTAAAATGTGGGATGTGTTTTTGTTGCGCATTTATTTTCTTAAACTGTTTTATTTGCAATAATTATAGTATTTAAGGACCTCATATCATTATTTAATTACAAATACGTCTCTGGTACGTACTTTGAGATCAGTGCTCTCTTGTAAGCATATTAAAAATTCTAGAGTTGTAAATATAAATGTTTGCCAGCAAATTCTGTATAACACTCCAGATATACTATAATAACACTGTTCGCTCATACGCGAAATTTGACAGTGATTAAAAATAGTATATCGATGACTGCACCTCACAATAAATATTTCAAACGGAAGATTTGATTTAATTACATCTGATTTGAATAACTACCTACAACTATCCTCGCAATAAAAGATGAAACCTCTCGCCGCAATCCCAACATACCTTCACTTATACAGACACAAGTTAAAGATTTCACGAAAATAAATCTACGGCCTTCGGTATTATCCTTGAAACATTTTCGCTAAGTTTTAAAAAAGGATTTCCGTTTGAGATTTTTTTTACTAAAAAGAGATTAGTGTTCATTAAACAAAATACATACCCATGCTAATTCAACCATTTTAGTGGCAAAGTAATTCTGTTCCTAAGATGATAAAGTGATTGTATGTACCCAGAGTTAAAGAACAATTTGATTTGAAAATAAATAAAAGTTTTTCTTCGCGTACATTGTAAAACCAGATTTTTATATAAAAAAAATCTAGTGTAATTGTGGTACTTGGGAATTAAAGTTAGTTCATGCAAATAATATATGAAAGTAATTTAATGGGCTATAAAGAAAGTAAGATTTAGAGCAGATGGAACAATACAAATATCATGTAGAGATAAAAACATGTGTAAAGATATTTTCCTTAAGGATCAAGGCTAAGGAGTCTACACATATAAGTGCAAATTTCAACTTACTAATTGGAATAAACAGTAATACCACAAGATAAATGTGTTACATCATTATTCACGAAAATGTTTACATTTTAACATAAGCGTCTACTAAATCGCTGCTAGATTGATTTATTGTTTTATTCACGGGCTGATAGAGATGTGGAAAATTTATCTAAAAAAATTATTTCAGAGCTGTACCATCTATAACATTTCAATTGAAATTATGATGAAAATGTTAAAGATATATTAGATTATATTAACGTAAAATACTAGTCATTCTAGGAATAAGTAGTTTCTCTCAATACTTATTAATTTAAAATTAAAGAAAACATATCCTACTTTTGTTTCCAAATCTAATGTATTAATGTGACGATATTATGAAATATTTTTCAAACATTTAAATGCTGAATTTGTAAAACGTTCCAGGTAATATAGTCTTAGAATACTCTTACAGTCAACCTTCAGTATGTTTTGTTTTGAAGGTTGTGTATATTGTTGTTAGAGTTATTTTACATGACCACAAAAAAGAAGTCTATTACACTACTAATATGAACGGAGCATACATAAAATGCATTTTACTGACGTTATGTTATTTGATATGCTACGAAATTTGTATATATTAATAAGGCTTATTGCAACATCTTCACTATAGAAAATATAGTGTGTAACATTTATAGTTTTTTATATACGACAACACAAAAGCATGGGATTACGGAGGCATTGCGGATTAGCACCAAGTACTATTGTAAGAGCTATTTTCTATGACATTTATTTATCTTCATGTATCTCTATGAATAATTCTTCACTTAAGGGGACTGATCACTCAGCTTTGAAATTCTTTCCCGTAATGTTAAGCCTATGGACTTTTGATGCATACGTATATTTAAAATATCTTCTCGGGAATTTCATATTTTTAAGATCTTTTTTCTGTGTACTCTTCTTAAAATATGTCTCATTTTTTCATAGTCTTCAAAATATTTTTTAAATCTATGCTGAATTTAATATTTTATGTGTTAAAATCGGGCGAACTGTGAGTAAGATTTTAACACTTCATATAAAATTTAGTGTATACTTTAGAAATATTTTGAAAACTAAGAAAAAAAGAGACATCTTTTAGGAAGTGTGCACAAAAATTAGAAATCAAAACTCTTAGTTTCCCGAGGAGATATTTTAAATATACGAATGCATCCAATCCCCATAGACTTTACATTAGTCTGAGTGACCAGCCCTCTTAACGCTTAGATTTCTGAGCTATGGCAAAATCATATCTCCAAATGGACTGAGGGTATTTGGTACTTTTCATGATTTAAAAAAAATTCGAAGATATGTATTTTAACGATTTTTTTTAAATTTTAAACTTCAATATGTTGCTATTCATAATCAAGGAATACTGAAATTTAATATTTTATGACAAATAATTAAAAAAGCATGTTTTATATTTAAAAAAATGTTTCACACAAGAAAATATATTTTTTTAACATAAAAGTTTACATAGACTTCAATAAAAACTTACCGAAATGTTGCACAAGTTTCTGAAAATTGGTTTTACTTGTATATAAACATTATTTAGTAAATTTTGCTTTTGTGTGGTACATTTAAAAGCACAATGGGCAACACCACAATGTTGACAATAAGGTTTAATAAAGCTCTCATTCTAGATATTTTCATATACTTGCTTCTGTGTAGTGCTGCAACCTATTTTTTTCAAAATAAAATGTTCGTACATAATATCTGAAAAGGCTGTGAACGTATGTAATAAGTATTTTTATAGCTCAGAGAGTTAAAAGTTGACCACTAGAGATTCTAGGGCTTAGTTCGCTTCAACGAAAACAGAGATTCGAGAGACACTCGGGCTTAGGCATCAAAGTGTTAAGTGTATGAATGCATTTTAAACTCATTTCCATCGAATAAACTTCGCTCAGATTTTTAGAATAGGTTTACAAGATTAATAAATTTATGTACTAATAAAAATGTTCATATTACAGACATTTTTACGCTTTTAGCGTACCCAGTTGCAATTTTCATAACGAATTTTTAAATTTGTTTTTTATATTTTCTCATATGGCAACCGTACTCCAAGTTAAAATTAGATAGTATTGTATTTAACTTGACTTACTTTAATGCCGGTAACACCCCCTAGCTAGAAAAAGAATAAAGCAATTAAAATTAATATTTTTATTAAATATCTTTGTATGCTGGACATAGACAAGTTAAAGATATATAACACATATTTTCAATTTAGCACAATATTCCTTTACCTTTTAGTGAGGAATAAAAGTTTAACAAATTTTAAATAAAATTATCTTTTCTAGGTTCCATGTATGAAGCTCTATACAGAAGTTAAAAACATGTACCGCAAATTCAAGGCAATTTTCGTTAGCGTTTATAAGGATACGACGTAGGGTAGGGACCCATAATGGAAAATAGGTTAACTATAATATAAAAAAAATATGATTTTTTAATAAGTCTTCAGAATAAGCTTCTATTACATCCAAAAGTATCTCAATAAAATTTTTCCATTATAGGAATTTTTACGCCGGTAACACCCCAAGAAGGAAGTTGCAGAATTAAAATATTAAAACGGTTTTAATATTTTCTCATATTGCAACTATGGTGATGTATCCATCCTCCCTAGTGTGTTCAACAAATGGCGCTACAAGCACAGTAAAAATACTTCTACTTCCACTTCTAGTTGCTGCTATGATTCAGAAGTGTGGCGCTGCTGTAACCTGCGTCTACTATACTGTAAGCCATGCAACAAAGGATCGGTATTCTTTTCGTTAAATTTTATTTACTTCTTCGCGTTATGCAACGTAGAGCTGAAAACCACAAAGTGTCCGACACACTTTTATTGGAATTGTTTTTGTCGCAATTGCCTTCTAATGCGCAGTCTATTTTAGCATCCATCCATAAAAGCTGCAGAAATTGCTGACAAAATTCTGGATATCTCAGGCCCTCTACAGGTAAGCAGTGTTACAACCAGCCCCTCCCATGTAGATTCAGAATTGTTAAAGGAACTGAAAATTTTACGTGAAGAGGTGAGTTCTTTGCTGCGTTCGAGGAGTCAATCACGATCCCGACTTCGACCTCATTATCGGCAGAAAAGCCCCGCTTTTAAAAACTTTTGCTGGTATCATAAGAAATTCTATTCAAAAGCCAAAAAGTGTGTACCAACATGTACCTTTTCGTCGGGAAACGACAACGGCCAGTCGTAGCGGCGACATACGCCTCGCCTACCACTTCTCGTCGTCTATTTGTGCGCGACCGCAAAAGTAATTTACGATTTTTAGTGGACACTGGAAGTGATTGTTCCTTAATACCAGCAACGAAACCAGACAAAATAACTCCGCTAATTCAAACGATTGTTGCTGCAAATGGCGCTACAAGCACATTAAAAATACTTCTACTTCCACTTCTAATTGCTGCTATGATTCAGAAGTGTGGCGCTGCTGTAATCTGCGTCTACTATACAGTAAGCCGTGCAACAAAGGCTCGGTATTCTTTTCGTTAAATTTTATTTATTAAATTGTTGTTGTTGATTAATTAGTGTCTTCATTCAAGTAAATGAACATTTTACACTATCTTTTACTACCCAACTCGCCACATTGGTGACTATCGGACAAGAAATTGTAGTTTCGCTTTTCCTTTGTTTGCAGTTTCGATTCATCATGGCTGAAGTAGCTGCGGTAAAAATCCCTATTTTTATTCCAACTGATCCTGCTATGTGATTTACTATGGTTGAATCCACATTTGAATTAGCAGTGCCGAAACCAATAACAGATTCAAAAACGAAATATAATTATTGTGTTTCACATCTACCAGCAGACATAGCGATGATAGTTCGTGACGTCATCCTCTCTCCCGATGATACAGATCCTTTCAAGAATCTAAAAGATGAAATCATATTGCGTAGTGGTGAAACTAAATCGCAAGAAATTCGCCGATTATTAGCAGGTGAGCAACTTGGAGATCGCAAACCTTCTGAGCTTCTTCGCGTTATGCAACGTAGAGCTGAAAACCACAAAGTGTCCGACACACTTTTATTGGAATTGTTTTTGTCGCAATTGCCTTCTAATGCGCAGTCTATTTTAGCATCCATCCAAGAACTTACACCAGTAAAAGCTGCAGAAATTGCTAACAAAATTCTGGATATCTCAGGCCCTCTACAGCAGTGTTACAACCAGCTCTACCTCCCCCCCCAAATAGATTCAGAATTGTTAAAGGAACTGAAAATTTTCCGTGAAGAGGTGAGTTCTTTGTGGCGTTCGAGGAGTCAATCACGATCCCGACCTCGACCTCATTATCGGAAGAAAAGCCCCGCTTTTAAAACTTTTGCTGGTATCATAAGAAATTCTATTCAAAAGCCAAAAAGTGTGTACCACCATGTACCTTTTCGTCAGGAAACGACAACGGCCAGTCGTAGCGGCGACATACGCCTCCCCTAACACTTCTCGTCGTCTATTAGTGCGCGACCGCAAAAGTAATTTACATTTTTAGTGGACACTGGAAGTGATTGTTCCTTAATACCAGCAACGAAACCAGACAAAATAACTCTGCTAATTCAAACGTTTGTTGCTGCAAATGGCACATTAATTAATGTGCACAAGCGTAAGTTATTATCTATAGATCTGGGTTTAAGGAAGCAATTTATTTATCCCTTTTATGTGTGTAATGTTTCCACCCCCATTATAGGTGCTGATTTTTTACATTATTTTAACTTAAAGCCAGATCTTAGAAAACATTCTTTATTTGATAATAATACTACTTTAAATTCGCATTGTGTTGTGCATACTTCAGATATATTTTCTGTTAAATCTATTATAAATGATGATATATTTTCTAAAATTTTAAGTGCATACCCAAACATCATTAAATCTCCTTGCCCAAACCAAATTGTTAAACACTCAGTTATGCATCATATTGATACTTTTGGCCCTCCGGTATATATTAAACCACGTCGTCTTGCTCCTGATTGCCTAAAAATAGCGAAAATGGAATTCCAGCATATGTTGGATTTAGGACACATGCGCCCATACAACAGCAATTACGCTTAGCCACTGCACATGGTTCCAAAGAAAAACAGTGATGACTGGCGTCCAGTTGGCGACTTTAGAGTACTAAATGCATAAGCTAAAAAGATAAATATCACATTCCCAGCATCGTTGATTTTACTAGTGAATTGCATGGAACCGCAATATTTTCCCATTTATATTTGGTTAAAGCCTTTCATCAAATTCCGATTGCTCCCGAGGATATTCATAAAACGGCTATCTGTACACCTTTCGGACTCTTCGAGAGCACTCGGATGCAATTTGGTTTGTGCAACGCTTCAAGCACATTTCAGAGATTTATTGAGGAAGTAATTCGGAATTTGCCAGGTGTTTATGCTTTTGATGATGATATTTTAATTGCATCAAAATCTCTTGAAGAGCACATTGAACATCTTAAGGCTCTATTTTCTAGACTTGATAGTTACGGTCTTACGATTAAGCCTTCTAAATGCACATTTGGCGTTCCCTCATTGGAATTTTTAGGCTTCAAAATATCTCAAGAGGGTCTTTCACCTCATTCTGATCGTGTTGAAGCCATTTTAAAATTTCCAAGACCTGCAAGTCTTACCCAGCTGCGTAGATACTTAGGCATATTCAACTTTTATAGGCGATTCATTCCCAGAGCTGCTGACATTTTAGCACCCCTTGTCAAATTTCTAGAAAGCCACAAACATAAAAAGAAACATTCTCGTTCCAAGGTTTCAAATGACGCATTACAATGGAACGAGGAAGCAAATCTTGCATTTACGGCATCTAAAGAAGCGATTTCTCGGGCAACGCTTCTACGACATCCTATTCCCGGTGCTCAATTAAGTTTATGGGTTGATGCTTCAAATGTCGAAGTTGGTGGCACTGTCATGCAAATGTCTGACAATCAATGGGAACCTATAGCATTTTATTCAGGCAAACTAAATAAGTCTCAGAAAAATTGGTCGACCTATGGCCGCGAATTATATGCCATATATTCCAATATAAGAAAATTTCGACACCTGCTTGAAGGCAGAAATTTCATAATTTATACTGATCAGAAATCTTTAATTTATGCCTTTAAACAAAATCCTGAAAAATGCAGTCCTCGACAACTACGACACCTAGATTATATATCGCAATTTTCTACCGATATCCGGTATAAAAGAAGGTTCAGAAAATCATGTTGTCGATGCACTATCTCGCATTCAAATTAATCAAATTTCTCCGGCTGTACTTGATTTTAAAGAATTTGTTTTAGCTCAATCAACTGATGAGGAACTTCAAAAACTTTTGCAATCTAATACTACATCCTTAAAATTAGAAAAACATTACTTTCCTCTTGAGGATATCTATTTATACTGTGACATGTCTCAAGAACATCCCCGTCCATCTGTTCCCCAAAGTATGCGACAACTTGTTTTTGACAATTTGCATTTCTTCTCACATCCCGGTATGTCAGCTTCTATTAACTTAATTTCTAAAAGATTCGTATGGCCTGGCATGCATAAAGATATTAAATCTAAGGTTCGTTGCTGTGATAATTGCCAAAGAGCCAAAATAAGGCAGCACACAAAATCCCCTATTGGTACATTCATCCTACCTGATGCCCGTTTTGCCCACATTCATCTAGACTTCATTGCTCCTTTTCCCCCATCTGATGGTAATCAATATTATTTAACTATCATTGATCGATTTACCAGATGGCCTGAAGTTATTCCGACAATTGATATGACTGCGGAAACCACTGCTCGCGCTTTATTAAAGGGTTGTATCTCCAGATTTGGATGCCCAGTCACTATCACCACAGATCAAGGCCGTAATTTTGAATCCACCTTGCTCCAGGAACTTCTGCGTATCATAGGTTGCAATCGGATTCGAACTTCGCCATATCATCCCCAGGCAAATGGAATTTTGGAACTTTATCACAAACATTTAAAAGTCGCTCATAAGGCACACAATAACACTAAATGGACTGACATTCTTCCAATTGTTCTCCTAGGTTTACGCTCAGCTGTCAAAAATGACATTAATGCAACGCCTGCGCAATTAGTATATGGTACAACATAAAGATTACCCTCTGATCTCATAGCAGAAAAAGAGCAAATTGACCGACCAATTGATCCCAACTATTTGTCTAACTTCGACGAAACAATGCGGCGATTAAATCCCACTGCCACTTCCTTACATGGTATTTCAAAAATTTTTGTAAATTTTTCGTTGTCAACTTGCACGCACGTATTTTTAAGGTCAGACAAAATACTTCGTCCTCTAACACCACCATACACTGGACCTCACCTTGTAATAAATAGAACTCCCAAAAACCTTAGTATTCACATTAATGGCAGAAAAACAACAGTTTCGATTGATTGCGTGAAACCCGCCTATCGATTGTCAGACACTGTTGTTACAGCGATGACAGCGATGACCACCTCAGAAACTCAGCTTTCGCTTTAGAGTGTTAGTGCAATCCCGAGGGGTAGACCACATCCACTCCCCCCGACTCTCAACCAGAGTCTGAGAGGGAGCGTCGGGTCCCTGATCAAGCTGCTGAGATTTATTTCGGTTACTGTGAGATTTACAATTACAATCACAATTGGTTACCCAATTTTTCTGGGCGAACCGTAGATTTCACATCGAGATATATGACTGTATGTAGTGATTACATGAGGATCATTTCACCTAATGTGATTGCATACTTGTTTACAATTTTCTTGGATATATATACGTCACAGTACATTTAACATGACAATTAGAAACACATTACAACACAATATCAAACACCTACTATTTACATGACTGTATGTAGTGATTACACGAGGATCATTTGAATGTGATTGCATAATTATTTACATTTTTCATGGATTTACAGGGATTTCACAGTACATTAAACACACAATATTGAACATCACAATTAGAAACACATTACAACACACCTACTATTTACAATTTGCACATACTAGAGTTTGGAGATATGCACAAGATAAAAATTCAAAAGTGATAGAAGTTTCTGGCACCCACTAATAACCCGTTTCTCCCTCCATGCTACACCCTAGTGATGGAGTCGGACTAGAATGGCTCTGGATTTGAAAAGATGTACTCGTTTGTTTCTATAAACCTCATGCATTGTATGATCTTGTTGAGTAGTTGTGGTTTCTCTTTTACATCCCTCCACCAACTTGCTAAATTCATACGTGTGTGTTTTTTGAGATGATAATGCGATGTTAATGTACAGTATAATACATAGTGTAACGATGTTGACCGCAAGCCACAAATGCATAGTGGGGAGTCTCTTATGTTAATTTTGTATAAGTGTTCCTGAAAGGGGCCGTGATTTGTTAAAAATATGTGAAAGTATCTGTTGTTTACGAAATACTTGTGGTGATAATTCTGTTCCTATTCCAGAGGTATCAACTGAACCGACACCCATTGATAAACAACCTACTACTCGTTCTGGACGAAAAGCTGCCTTTCCTAAACATTTGGTTACTGAATATGTAATATAACACATTTGTACATAATATTTTATATAGTTCCTATTATTGTATTGAATATTGATTTTGAATTTCTGTTTTGCATTATTTCTATATTATTATTACATTGTATCAAGCATTTATAATATTTCATATATTGTATTACTCTCTTGTATTTTATCGTTCACCTTGTTCACTGGGGGATAGTCTATGGTGATGTATCTATCCTCCCTGGTGTGTTCAATAAATGGCGCTACAAGCACAGTAAAAACACTTCTACTTCCACTTCTAGTTGCTGTTATGATTCAGAAGTGTGGCGCTGCTGTAACCTGCGTCTGCTACACTGTAAGCCGTGCAACAAAGGATCGGCACTCTTTTCGTTAAATTTTATTTATTAAATTGTTGTTGTTGATTAATTGGAGTCTTCATTCAAGTAAATGAACATTTTACACCATATTTTACTACGCAACTCACCACACAACTATGCTCTAAGTTAAATTTAGATTTAACAGATTCTTTGTATCGGAAATTTTTACATCGCCGCACTCTTATTATTACTATTTACTAGAGAAGGAGGCATAACTATAAGATTACTTATAGTTTATTTGCATATTTACAAGAGCTTTCAAAGTGCAGCTATTCAAAACATGTCATTTCTTACAACTATATCGATATCACTCGGCTACATGCAAAGCCTTACAATCTCAGACTCTCTGTGTATGGTACCGCCATCTATTAACATAGATCGCTACTATTATTTGTATTCTTGTTGGTTTGGGATGTGACAGAAATATAATAAATTAAAAATTTAATATGTAATTCTATAATTTATGCAAACTAATTAAATATAACATTCATGGTCATATTAAAAATTTCAAACAAAGAAATTTCTTTCGAAATGTTTCAGGTAACTCTATATATAAAATAAGTTAATTTATATTTAAAAAATCATTAATATTAATCAAACTAATTTTGACAAACATCACAACCTGTTTGACAAAGATATATTTTACAGTCTTAATTCTATAAAATCCATATCGTCTAGGAAAATAGTTGCCTTTGTAAAGATTATATTTATACATATTCTCAACATATTCTAAAAATAGCTCATTTTTTCTAATTCACATTATAATACAACTCATTATCACAAAAATTCTATGCATGTCTTTTACAATATTGTTGTCACGGAGTCTACCGTAATTTCGCGTGTATCCGCCGCACCTCAGATAACTCGAATTCCTGCCAGAATTTATTTTAAATACAATACGACTTGCTTCTGCTTAGCACTTATTTGACTTCTTTTTTTTTCAATAAAATTCCGGTTTGAAAAAGACTAAAAACTTAACTAAACTGTGGGAAATCATGGTAATTCGAAAATTTATTTTGATACAAAAAACTTCAGTCGCTTTTATAATATGTTTTTTGTACATTCAGTAATTAGATAGTCTTTTTTTTTTTTTTTAAGTTTTCGTATCAGTAAATATGTTATGCTGCATAGGTTTAATATAAAATGCCTTAGATTTTTACGAGTATACCCAATTATCTTAAAATGAGCATTATTTATGACAAAAGCGCAGCAATATTTTATGAAGGCAAAATTAAATAGGCAGAATAATTTTGGATTACCACAGTGGTAAAATTTCACCAGTAACTCTAAATAGAAAACTAAATAGATTTATTAGAAGTAAATTTCCAACTGGGCGAAAAATGTCCGGACCAGGATTCGAACCCGGGACCTCCTGGCTGAAGCCGCCAGTGCTCTGCCATCTGAGCTATCCCGGACGATTCTGGTCGAACTTTTTCACCCAGCTAACCTTGAAGATTACAGCATCTGGTCTGAAACCTGGTTCAGCTCAACAGAATAAATCTAAGGTAATGGAACTCCAGAAATCGCTGGATACGAAAATACACTAGATTAATTTTCACACAATTATTCAAATTGGTAAACAAATCATATTAGAAGTAAATTTCCAACTGGGCGAAAAATGTCCGGACCAGGATTCGAACCCGGGACCTCCTGGCTGAAGCCGCCAGTGCTCTGCCATCTGAGCTATCCCGGACGATTCTGGTCGAACTTTTTCACCCAGCTAACCTTGAAGATTACAGCATCTGGTCTGAAACCTGGTTCAGCTCAACAGAATAAATCTAAGGTAATGGAACTCCAGAAATCGCTGGATACGAAAATACACTAGATTAATTTTCACACAATTATTCTAATTGGTAAACAAATCATATTAGAAGTAAATTTCCAACTGGGCGAAAAATGTCCGGACCAGGATTCGAACCCGGGACCTCCTGGCTGAAGCCGCCAGTGCTCTGCCATCTGAGCTATCCCGGACGATTCTGGTCGAACTTTTTCACCCAGCTAACCTTGAAGATTACAGCATCTGGTCTGAAACCTGGTTCAGCTCAACAGAATAAATCTAAGGTAATGGAACTCCAGAAATCGCTGGATACGAAAATACACTAGATTAATTTTCACACAATTATTCTAATTGGTAAACAAATCATATTAGAAGTAAATTTCCAACTGGGCGAAAAATGTCCGGACCAGGATTCGAACCCGGGACCTCCTGGCTGAAGCCGCCAGTGCTCTGCCATCTGAGCTATCCCGGACGATTCTGGTCGAACTTTTTCACCCAGCTAACCTTGAAGATTACAGCATCTGGTCTGAAACCTGGTTCAGCTCAACAGAATAAATCTAAGGTAATGGAACTCCAGAAATCGCTGGATACGAAAATACACTAGATTAATTTTCACACAATTATTCTAATTGGTAAACAAATCATATTAGAAGTAAATTTCCAACTGGGCGAAAAATGTCCGGACCAGGATTCGAACCCGGGACCTCCTGGCTGAAGCCGCCAGTGCTCTGCCATCTGAGTAATTAATCTAGTGTATTTTCGTATCCAGCGATTTCTGGAGTTCCATTACCTTAGATTTATTCTGTTGAGCTGAACCAGGTTTCAGACCAGATGCTGTAATCTTCAAGGTTAGCTGGGTGAAAAAGTTCGACCAGAATCGTCCGGGATAGCTCAGATGGCAGAGCACTGGCGGCTTCAGCCAGGAGGTCCCGGGTTCGAATCCTGGTCCGGACATTTTTCGCCCAGTTGGAAATTTACTTCTAATATGATTTGTTTACCAATTAGAATAATTGTGTGAAAATTAATCTAGTGTATTTTCGTATCCAGCGATTTCTGGAGTTCCATTACCTTAGATTTAATCTGTTGAGCTGAACCAGGTTTCAGACCAGATGCTGTAATCTTCAAGGTTAGCTGGGTGAAAAAGTTCGACCAGAATCGTCCGGGATAGCTCAGATGGCAGAGCACTGGCGGCTTCAGCCAGGAGGTCCCGGGTTCGAATCCTGGTCCGGACATTTTTCGCCCAGTTGGAAATTTACTTCTAATATGATTTGTTTACCAATTAGAATAATTGTGTGAAAATTAATCTAGTGTATTTTCGTATCCAGCGATTTCTGGAGTTCCATTACCTTAGATTTATTCTGTTGAGCTGAACCAGGTTTCAGACCAGATGCTGTAATCTTCAAGGTTAGCTGGGTGAAAAAGTTCGACCAGAATCGTCCGGGATAGCTCAGATGGCAGAGCACTGGCGGCTTCAGCCAGGAGGTCCCGGGTTCGAATCCTGGTCCGGACATTTTTCGCCCAGTTGGAAATTTACTTCTAATATGATTTGTTTACCAATTAGAATAATTGTGTGAAAATTAATCTAGTAAATAGATTTAATTTAAAGGAAGGCTGCTATTCAAAAGTAAAGTTTGAAGTTTGTCCTTCGTGAACCAGGGAATGGGCGGGATCAGAGTTGTCTGATTTGCCTCCACTTTTAGTCAGAAAATTAGGATTCACGCTAGAAAATACAAAAAATATTTTCAGATTTATTTAATGACAGCCTTTTCTTGCACAATTAAAGCAAAAATTCTTCTTCAGAAAACGATGGTTTTAAGTCGGAATTTCGATATAAAAGTGGAGGCCAAACTGGAAACCCTCAGCGTAAACAAAAGTTTAGTTCACGGCCTTTTTCAATGACGTTTTGTTACATAAACAAGACTATACTGCTTACCAGGTAACAATGTTTTAAAAAGTGTTCAAGATCTTAAGGAAAATCAAATTTTAAACTTGGTTAACTTTATATCGTATGTAGTGAACATTCTGATTTTACGCATTCAAAATTTATGAATAGTAATCTTAGTCTTATCTAATAACAAATATTTGTCATTAAACTATGAGAAAATTTGTATACATAAATACTAGTACTTAAAAAAAGTCCTTCCGGCCAGTACCGGGAGGAAGAGGTAGCTTTCATAATCCTTATTTAAAAAAAGCCAACTTATATCATGCAAACACACGAAGCTCAATTTAGTGGAAACCGAATATAGGAGATTCAATACTAATTTTTAGCAATATAATGAATGAGAATTTCGCGAAATTAGTCAGCTTTATCCAAGCTGCTTTTCTTTAAAGTAACTTATATTTGGCTGCCAAATTCGGCAATTTCTTAAAGTGCCTGTCATTTTAAGACAACATGGTGGATGAGGTTAAGCTGTGAACTTGGTCGAGACCTTAGTAATTGCTGTGCACATGCTCACTCACATCGGAATCGGTTAATATATAGGAGTGCTGTCGCATGCAAAAAATCAGATTTTTCAAAATGTCACCCACAATAGAAATTGAAACTGCTATATATGAGCCATTTTTTAAGGTAAAGACAAACAAAAAATGCTCCTGAATCCTTATATCAAGATCAAATACTTAAGAAAGAAACCTTTTTCAATTTCTAATTTTTTTGTACCTCACTTTAATTATATTTATATTTTTTAATTTAATGGCCGCCATTTTGAAACAAGATGGCTGATGAATCTGGCCAGCGAATTTGGTCGAGGTGTTGATGTATACAATCCACATGTCTTCTTAGATCGAAATAGGCGAATACGTGTGTTATCGCGTGACAAATACAAGATCGTTTCAAAATGTTAGCCATGCTGGAAATTCAAAGTGCTATAAATCAACCATTTTTTAAGATATCAACAAAAGAACAAATTTTCAGAAACAAAAACTGCTCCGGAATCTTTGTATCAAGGCCAAACACATAAAAAAAATCTTTTTCATTTTCCAATTTTTTAATACCTCATTTTGAATTTTAAATTTAATTTTTGTTAAATGGCAACCCTTTTGAAACAAGATGGCGAATGACGCTGGCCAACGAACTCGGTCGAGACATTGGTATGTACTACGTACAGACCAAGTTACATCCAAATAGGTTCATAAATACGCCTGTTATCGCGTGACAAAAATCAGGTCGTTTTAAAATGTCAGCCACAAGAGAAATTCAAAATACTATTACTCAGCCATTTTTTTTTTTAGATATAGACGAAAGAAAAACTGTTCCGGAATCTTTGTATTAAGGTCAAACACATACAAAAAAAATCTTTTTCATTTTCCAATTTTTTGGTATCTCATTTAATTTTTTTAATTTTTTTATTTTTTTAAATGGCCGCCATTTTGAAACAAGATGGCGGATGAAGCTGGCCAACGGACTCGGTCGAGATATTTGTATGTACTATGTACACACCAAGGTACATCCAAGTCGGTTCATGAATACGCCTGTTATTACGTGAGAAAAATCAGGACGTTTCAAAATGTCAGCCACGCTAGAAATTCAAAGTGCTATAACTCAGCCATTTCTTAAGATATAGACGAAACAAAAACTGCTCCCGAATCTTTTTATCAAGGTCAAACACATAAGAAGAAAATATTTTTTCAATTTTCAATTTTTGGTACCACATTTCAAATTTAAATTTTTCTTAAAAATTTAAATGGCCGTCATTTTTAAACAAGATGGCGGGTGAAACTGGCCAACGAACCCGGTCGAGACATTGGTATGTACTATGTATAAACGAAGTTACATCCAAATCGGTTCATAAATACGCCTTTTATCGCGTGACAAAATTCAGGACGTTTCAAAATGTCAGCCACGCTAGAAATTCAAAATGCTATAACTCAGCCATTTTTTAAGATATAGACGAAACAAAAACTGCTCCGAAATCTTTGTATAAAGGTCAAATACATTAGAAAAAATATTTTTCCATTTTCAATTTTTTGGTACCACATTTCAAATTTTAAATTTAAAAAAAAAATTCAAATGGCCGCCATTTTGAAACAAAATGGCGGATGAAGCTGGCCAACGAACTCGGTCGAGAGATTGGTATGTACTATGTACACACCGAATTACATCCAAATCGGTTCATAAATACGCCTTTTATCGCGTGACAAAATTCAGGACGTTTCAAAATGTCAACCACGCTAGAAATTCAAAATGCTATAACTCAGCCATTTTTTAAGATATAGACGAAACAAAAACTGCTCCGAAATCTTTGTATAAAGGTCAAATACATTAGAAAAAAATATTTTTCCATTTTCAATTTTTTGGTACCACATTTCAAATTTTAAATTTTTAAAAAAAATTTAAATGGCCGCCATTTTGAAACAAAACGGCGGATGAAGCTGGCCAACGAACTCGGTCGAGACATTGGTATGTACTATGTACACACCTAATTACATCGAAATCGGTTCATAATTACGGGAGTTACAGTGTGACATAGGTCATATATATATATATATATATATATATATATACAGGGTGATTCATAAAAGATGGGCAGAACTTTAAGGGGTTATAGTACACTTAAAGACAAATAATATTAAATAGGAGACTAAGGGTCCCGGACGTATTCCCAAGGAGATAGGGGGCATTAAAGTTTAGGGTCCGAAATTTCAAATGATTATAAAACATGGAAAAATTGGTCGATTCGTTTGCGGTTTTTGCAAAAAATTTTCTTTATACCAGTATTTTCTTGAAATAAAATTTTAAAGTTCAATTTCAAAAAATGCCGATAGGGGGCGCTTTAGACTTTGGAGTAACAAACAACTATTTTTTAACGTTATTTTTTGTATTTCTTTAAATGATTTCGAAAGCTTAGACTTAAACTTAAATTTTGATCTAAAAATCTGAGTCCTAACGAGTAGTTAAGTAGCATAAACTGAAATTTGGAATTTGAAACCCTTCTCCCCCCAGAACAAAAATCAGTTATTCCAGATCTTTGTGTCGTAGATTAGGCTCTAACTACTGCCGCGTTTTGCTAAAATTATTCTTTATGTCAGTATTTTCTTGAAAATAAATTTTAAAGAAAATTTTCAAAAAATTCCGATAGAGGGCGCTTTAGACTTTGGAGTAACGAACAACTATTTTATACCGTTATTTTTTGTGTCTCATTAAATGCTTTCTAAAGCTTAGACTTAAATTTTCAGCCCAAAATCTGAATCGTTAGACGTGGTTAAGTTTCTGGGGAGAGGGGTTTGAAATTTCTACTCCTGAGCACAGTTCAGTTTACCATGTCCACACATTGTGTGCTGTGATACGAGGTAAAAAGACACAAATTAGGATTATGTTACCAAAGCATATTTATTAACATGTAATTACAATAAATGTTCAAAATTGTGACCACCAGAGGTTATGCACGCAGAACAACGGCGAAGAATGGAACGGCGAACATTCGCGAAAACATCAGGCTTTTCGAGCACTTCCCCTACAGCGGCGGAAAGTCTGGCGACCAGTTCCTCGGGGGATTCAATGGGTGTCCCATACATAAGAGCCTTCAATCGTCCTCAAAAAAAGAAATCGAGGGGTGAAAGATCTGGCGAGCGAGCAGGCCAAGCAACAGGACCACCTCGACCAATCCATCTGTTCGGAAATGTGATGTCCAGATAGTTGCGGGCGTCTCGTACGTAATGGGCTGGCGCTCCATCGTGCTGGAACCACATGACCCGCCGGATGCGTGGAGGAACAACGTTTAACAGGTCTGGCAGCACATGTTGCAGAAATGTGAGGTATGTTTTACCGTTGAGGCGTTCAGGAAGAAGGTACGGTCCGATTCGGTGGTCTCCGAGGATTCCTGCCCAAACATTGATGGAAAAGCGTCTCTGATGAGCATGTGGATACGTAGCATGTGGATTGACATCCGCCCATACATGTGCATTGTGTGTGTTAAATGTACCTTCACGTGTGAAGGTACATTCATCGGTGAAAAGCACAGTTCGTCCAAAATGTGGATTTAGCGCGTTCTACTGCAGAAACCAGCGGGCGAATTCAATACGATTTGGATAATCCCCTGGAGACAGTTTCTGGACTCGTTGCACATGAAACGGGAGCAAATGTTCATCCTTCAGTACCCTCCAAGTCATGGACTGTGAGGTATCCACCTGCCTAGCCACTGTTCGTGTACTTGTACTTGGCTGCGCCGCTACTACATCCAGAATGGCTTCTGCAACAACTATCGTCCTTTTTTGCACGACCTGCATTCGACCGGGAAGCGAGAAATGATCCCGTCTCACACAACTGTCTGTGCAAGCGCTCGAAAGTTTTGCGGTTAGGCAACCGCCTGTTGGGAAATCGCTCTCCGTACATTCGTTGTGTCTCTGCACCATTTCCATCTGCCGCTCCGTAAATTAAATGCATCTCAGCCTTTTCCTTATTCGTGAAGGGCACCATCTTCCGATTCATTACTACAGCGACTTACACTTGACTCACCGTTCAGTGGTTTTTATGCCTGAATCGTGTCGAAATTTTGCATACGTGTTCTTCTTCTTCCCCATTTGACATTTGCATACTTTCTGTTTCCTTCTTCACCCGGTGACTAGTGTCAGGAATGGAGCTTTAACGTTTGCATGAGCGACGTTTCCAACTGTGCCAGTGCCTTTATGAGTGAATTCCGACTATGCAGTCCTTGACGAAAGTTGTATTTTTGCCTCGTATCACAGCACAGAATCGTTGGGCATAGTTAAGTAGTGCAAACTGAACTATGTTCAGAAGTTGAAATTTGAACCCTCTCCCCTCGCTACTGAACCACGCTCAGCGATTCAGATTTTGAGCTGAAAATTTAAGTTTAAGTCTAAGCTTTAGAAAGCATTTAATGAGACACAAAAAATAACGGTATAAAATAGTTGTTCGTTACTCCAAAGTCTAAAGCGCCCTCTATCGGATTTTTTTGAAAATTTTCTTTAAAATTTATTTTCAAGAAAATACTGACATAAAGAATAATTTTAGCAAAACGCGGCAATAGTTAGAGCCTAATCTACGACACAAAGATCGGGAATAACTGATTTTTGTTCTGGGGGGAGAAGGGTTTCAAATTTCAAATTTCAGTTTATGCTACTTAACTACTCGTTAGGACTCAGATTTTTAGATCAAAATTTAAGTTTATGTCTAAGCTTTCGAAATCATTTAAAGAAATACAAAAAATAACGTTAAAAAATAGTTGTTTGTTACTCCAAAGTCTAAAGCGCCCCCTATCGGCATTTTTTGAAATTGAACTTTAAAATTTTATTTCAAGAAAATACTGGCATAAAGAAAATTTTTTGCAAAAACCGCAAACGAATCGACCAATTTTTCTATGTTTTATAATCATTTGAAATTTCGGACCCTAAACTTTAATGCCCCCTATCTCCTTGGGAATACGTCTGGGACCCTTAGTCTCCTATTTAATATTATTTGTCTTTAAGTGTACTATAACCCCTTAAAGTTCTGCCCATCTTTTATGAATCACCCTGTATATATCAATTTTTACGGAGGGTGGTTTCGGGGTCTGGGGGTCATGATCGATGAAAATATACCAAATTTTTTTATAATCGCTTTCCTCCGATCGGCTGCAATAGGTAGCTTTTTCGTAAAGAAAGCTACCTAATAGAAAAGTTTGCTTGTTTCATACTATGTAGGATGTATTTCTTCGAAAATGAGAATTAAGTTTATTAAATAATGCATTGCTGAAAATCTTCTGGTTTTTTTTTTCAAAAATAAACACATATTGAAACAAAATTGCAAAAATTATACTTTTTAAATTAAATGAAATAGGGCACAGAAAAACGACGCATGCTATCAAGTAAATTATATGGTTTAAAATATGTTTATTTGACTTCAAAAACCGTCCGTTTTGGTAGCCGTTTATATAACGTATGAGTCGACTTGTTATGTACCAGTATTTTCAAAACGTTATCTTCACTTATGTAATCTCAGAAATTGTAATAATTTTCTTAGATTAAATCATGATAAAGTATCTATTCGATTATACTGTATTCAACTTGTTATTTCTCTCAGATTTGTTGGTCGACTTATATGCGAGTATTGTGTAATTCCAAATCTATTTTAGAATTAAATAAAACACAAGCGGGGATGACCGAACATAGCTCGGTCAATATTAACTTGGTGTTCAACACTATATAATATTCTCATTGTATCATTCTCTCTCTTTTATTGCTATAAAGCATGTTATAACAGTATTATTTACGAAAACAATTAACAGGAAAACGATTTACCTACGTGATTTTAAATCTTACATTATTTACACATTTACAACGAAAGGACATAAATCCAAATTACATTTTTTTTAAATCTACTCTGATTAATTTAACAATGCATCTTGAGTCCTATTAAGAATTTAAAAAAAAATAATTCATATTCTGAAAGACTATTTTTTGGACAAATATAGTCTAATTTAGTGACATTCTTTCATTTGGCGCCAAGTATATGTTTTGGCATTCGTAATCTTGAAAGTCAATTTTTCGACCAAATGTCGCCAATATTTCTGCAAATAATGCCAACTTTGCAGCTTCGTGAATCTGACTCGAAGTGACCCACTATACAAATCTGCACGAACATTTGACTTAGCTTAACTGACTTCTGGTAATCAAAAACTGTAGGGTGCAAAATTGAGTCAAAATATTTTAAGCCGTTTTGTAGATAAAATTAGCTTGACCAACAGTGACCCTAAAAGGACCTCTAGTCTAATTTTCTCGAACATGCGAGCCTGCCTACTGATCTTCTCCAGGCCGAAAACAGTAAAATAAAAATTTTGTCAATACCATTTGAGCCGTTTTTTATATACAATTAGCTGGACCCAGACAAATAGTGACCGAAAAAACCCACTAATCGAATTCTCTCGAACATGCGCCTTACCAAATGGTCTTCTCCAGCCCGAAAACAATAGAATACAAAATTTAATCAAAATCGTTAGAGCCGTTTTCTAGATAAAATTAGCTTCATTAGTAGTGACCCAAAAATGAACCACTAATTGAAATTTCTGTAACATGTGACCTAGCCCAATGATCTTCTCGTGCCCGGAAACGGAAGATTACAAAAGCTTGTCAAAATCGTTTGAGAAGTTTTTCAGATACAATTAACTTGACCCTGACCCATTGTGACCAAAAATGTCCTGCTAATCGAATTTTCTTGAACATTGTACCTAGCCC
The DNA here is from genome assembly GCA_963932465.1 of Maratus speciosus. NCBI lineage: Eukaryota > Metazoa > Arthropoda > Arachnida > Araneae > Salticidae > Maratus > Maratus speciosus. Next base: position 244,372,753 of record OZ010787.1, read on the forward strand.
AATGGTCTTCTCGAGCCTGAAAACGATAGAATACAAAATTTATTCAAAATCATTTGAGCCGTGTTCTAGATAAAATTAGCTTGACCCGCAGTGACCCAAAAATGAACCACTGATCTAATTCTCTCGAACGGTTAACCCAGCCCATTGGCCTTCTCAAGACCCAAAACGGTAGAATACAAAGTTCAGCCAAAATCTTTGAAGCCGTTTCTTAGATAAATTTAGTTTGACCCGTAGTAACCCGTTTGACCTGTAGTGACACATAAACCCGCTGTGACCTATTAATCAAAATTTCTCGAGCATGTGATCTAGCCATATTCTGATCTCGTGCCCAAAACGGTATAATGCAAAAATTTTTCAATATCATTTGAGACATTTTAGGGTTCCGTAATTAAAAAGTAAAAACGGAACCATTATAAGATCACTCCTGTATTTGTCTGTCTGTCTGTCTGTCTGTCTGTCACAGCCATTTTACTCGTAAACTGTGGAACGTGGAAGTTCAAATTCGGGGAAGTAATGAAGACCATTGACCCACATATTTTCAGATTAATAAACGTTCATAAATATATTTAGTAAAAATGTAGAGAAGCTAATTATGCTACTTGAAAAAAAATATTTTCTTTGTATATCATGTGGGGTATCCTTTGAAAGCTTTTGTAACACTGAACTCTAAAATATATTCCTTTTAATTTTCGGTATTATATTTTCAAAGATATTGTTGAAAATGTAGCGCAAAAATATGTCACCTTCCCCATTTAATTCCAAATCTACTGAAACTAAAATTAAAGAAAAATTAGAGGTAGTAGACGTTAATATAAGCCTTGCCGGAAAATTATAGCGATTACCCTAGGTCACATAGTTTTTGAGTAATTAGCATGTTTCTGTTATACACAAATTTCGATTTACGGGCACTCGGAAAAATTGATGAGCATCGCTGAATATACCTATCGTTGCAAAATAATAAAAGCATTATTGATAATGATTTTCGAAAAAAATCATCGGTAATTAGCCGAAATATTACCCCTTAAATGTACGGTCACTTTGGACATACACAAGGAGAGGGGCGGCGTACTCTATGCCTAGTTAACTACTTTTAATGATACATATGTGTAATGTAATGTCCAGTAACAGTATAAAAGCAATAAACATCAAATTGTTAAAAACATACTAATTTAAGGTGACTCGGGACTCTAAAAAGTGGAAAAAATGAAAAAAAGACCTTTTTCAACATTTAATGTCTTAAAATGTATAAGATCTTAAAACACAATTTTAATTGGGATGAAAGATATAAGTATGTATTTAGTTTCATATGTTTAAAAAATTGCAAGATACAGAATTAGTATTTATAGGGGCCTCGAAACTGTTAGACATTTATCGAACAAAAAATTGGCATAAAATTTGACGCGCAGGATTACAAAATAAATATTCCAAGTAGAATGAAAGTTTTCGTGCTTACTTATACTTCAGATTGTAATAATTTCCTTGAACTTAAATAAATTTGCATTTAAAGCATTTTTATATTTTTAATGTAATGTTGCCTTTAGCTAATACAAAATTTTGAAAATTTCAACAGTAAAATCACCTAAAAAAATATTTTTTTGAACAATAAAAAGGAAATTTTAGGTTCAGTTTATACAGACTAACATGAAATATATGTTTTGAAAATTTCATGAAAAAATATTCAGAAGTTTTTGAGGTATCCTGAGCGTTATGCTCAAAAAACGCCATTTGGAAAATAATGACTTTAAAGATTCGGAAACGCCGCTCCAGCTATTGAGCGGGTATAATTCTAAAAGCCAAAACTTCTGTTCTAATGGGAATTTCAAGGAAACAATTATATCAAAATATTCAGAAAAGATAGAAGTTTAACATCTAAAAAAATTAAAGTTTCTTAAATTTTAAAGCTTGAAGAGTCCCGCGACCACTTAATCCTTTCCGGCACTGAGTAATTCTATTTATAAACTTATGAAATAATGAACTGAAACCAGAATTTATAAACGAATTTATTAGAAAATGCGAACTTGCTTATTTTCACGTACATGATAAAAGGAAAATTTTAAATTAAATATTCTTGGTGCCGTTTGACTATTTTGGAATTAAAATTAGGTGTCCGTTTTTTAAGGGCATCGCTCTCGAAAGATTTAATTAAAATGAATCGCATAAATACTCTATAATTTACGATAGTTTGCATTGATTGTATCTTTCAATACGCCTCGAGTGACTTTAAAAGTTAATTAAACACCTATCTGGAAAAACGCGGCACTGACCAAGGCGGCGTTGCAACTTTGAGGCCTCAATTCGAAGCGCGCTTAGCAGAACGCCAAACTTAAACTTTGAACAAAAGTTTTCTTTTAGCTACACTGTAGAAATAAAGGTTATTACTACGCTGAATTTAGTTTCATGAAATGCCAAATGAAGTTTAACTATGCATTGCTTTTATTGTCTGTACCGAATTAATTTCATCATAAACAGATTAGGAAATATTAAAAAAAGTGTTATACGAATAGTTATATTTGATATTATTTAGGTTCCATATCTCTTTGAACTTTCATGGTATACCCATTTACACTTTTCTAATATATACAGTTATACCCAATCCTACGTTGTATAGTTTTTACAAAATCTTTGTATTCTTTTTGCAATGTTTTTTTTTTTAAATACAATTACAAATTCATATATTTATTCTACGGAACCCTCTGTACGCGAGTAATGCTCATACTTGACCGTTTATTTTGATATAATTAGCTTGACCCGGGCTCACAGTGACCCAAAATGACCCACTAATTGAATGTTCTCGAACATGCGACCTAAGCTAATAAGCTAATGGTGTTCTCGATCCCAAAATCGATAGTAAACAAAATTTATTCAAAATCGTTAAAGCCATTTTCTAGATAAATTTAGATTGATCCGTAGTGACCCCAAAATGACCGACTAATCGAAATTTCTGAACACGTGACTTAGTCCAATGTGCACCGTTTCGTGCCCGGAAACGGTAAAATACAACATTTTGTCAAAATTGTCTGTGCTATTTTTTAAATACAATTAGCTTGATCCTGGATAAACCGCCGCGGTGAGCGGCCCATCTTCGTCCGCAGACCTTTATTCTTCTACTCTAGTCAGACTCTTTTGCGGAAGCAAGATACGTAGGTCCCCAGCCACGTCCCGAGTGAAAGACTCTCTAGCAAAAGCGAGATTTAAAAAAAAAAATTGAAACCGGACAAATTTAAAAGGGAAATTACACAAATTAAAGACACCGAAAAGCGGGAAGGGTTGGGCTCGGGGCGATGAAGCTACCGAACGACTCCTAGCTACCTCTAGCTTATTATTAGTTATATACATTGTGGCCCAAAATGACCCGCTAATCGAATTTTCTTGAACATGCGGTCTAGCCCAATGGTCTTCTCGATCCTGAAAAAGATAGAATACAATATGTAGTCAAAATCGTTGGAGCCGTTTTCCAGATAAAATTACCTTGATCCACAGTGACCCAAAAATGACCCACTAATCAAATTTTCTCTAACATATGACTTAGCCCAATGGTCTTCTCGTGCCCGAAAATAGAAAATTACAAAATTTAGTCAAAATCGTTACAGCTGTTTTCAAGATAATATTTACATACACACACACACATAAATTTTGCTCGTATTATAATATAAGATAGTTTTCTGGATTGAAAAAGATAATTTATAATTGAAAATTAATGAACCTAGATTCATTGTCCTTAAAATGTGTCTCTAATGCAAACAGTCGTCGAAAGTATTGCTTTCACGAGGTAAAAAAATGAAGCCTAGCGTTTCAATACTCGCCATATCCAAAATTTTAAAAATCGTGTTTTATATAACAGTCTCTTCTATTGTTAAACCTGCACCGAGAAAACACAAGAATCTGCAAAAAAACTAGTTTTATCTTGTTTTTCTACCATTGTAAAATCTTGCTTTACAATTAAAAAGAATGGGCGCACTCAGAAGTTTATCGCGATTTCCTCAAATTTGATTTTCTGGATAAGGCGTGTTTTGAAACTTATGCCCTCAAATACTCTGTGTTCAACTGTAGCTGTAATTTGAACGAGATCCATAAAACTATCAAAAACTTTAATTTGTTGTATGACAAATAACATTAATTTGTTAAAAATAATTTTACTTGAAAAGTCCTTATGTATAAAAATATTTATTAAAATACCAAATGTATTTTAAAATATTTACCGTAATTTCCGGCCTATAATCCGCGGTTCAAACAATCATGTTTTGACACAGAAATTTTATGTAATAATTGAATATTTACCTCGATTTAAAAAGTTACATTGCATGAAATGGGATTTCTGTGCCCGAACATAATTGTTTGATCCGCGGATAATAGGCCAGAAATTACGGTAATTATTTTAATAGATTCGATATCGTAGACGTGAATTCATGTCATTTGGATTTTTATAACTTCGCCTATGGGCATTAAAATTTTATTTCATCTGTTACATTATTTATAAAAAATGTACACATCATTCGTGCGATCAAAGACGTATCATTATATTATTATAATAATTTGTAATATAAATAAAAATACATATAATATTTTTGTTATGTAATTCAACATGCACGAACAAATGCCCAATCTTTATTTTTGGTTGCTTTTATTATGAGTTATACAATGAAAAAATAATCATGGTAATTATTTGTGCATATCATTTTTTATATGTTTTAACTGATAGGCTATGTTAAGTATATTGGGGAAAATATATTTTTTGATTTAGATCTGATAGGAATACATCTGAATTAAATTCAATTATTATGTTTAATCTTACTGATAAAACAGTTTATAAATAGTTATTTGCTCATTAAAATTTTTACGATTAAATATCTATTATTAAATGATGTGATCATTTTTTATATTTAATCTAATTTATGTATGTTTCTAACAGTAATTCTCCATTAAATAGACAGAATATAAAGAAATCTATACATTACAGATTTTTCACAGCGTTTGGATTTAAACAACTTATTATTAATTTTATAAATTTCTTATGGCCATTCTGGTCAGCCATGAAATTGTATGTTATCAATACTGTAATTTTATCGAACTGAAGTATAAATTAATTTACTGAAACGATAAAATTGCTTGTTTGGAGTTAATATATTTTAACACATAAAAGCATTTCAACTGGAATAATTTAAGTAATGGAGCATATTCCATCTACATTTTGATCACGTGATCAAGGTAAAAACTTCTAGCGTAAAGAAGGGAAGGCTCCGTAGACGTGTAATGTAAATCCCTGCTGGATAATGAAACAGTTCATGAGGCAAAGTAGTAGTATCTCCCCTTCTTATCAGTTAGCAGTTCCTAGGGCAAATTACCAGTGTCACGTGACTTTTTCAGCCTCGAACCCATATTTGGAATATCCTCCATTGGTATTTAGCATTTGGGGTATTCTCACAATCTTTTGACTTTCGGGGAAAAAAAATCTGGTGAAATTAAACTTAATAAAATAACATTTTAAACTTAGAGACGAATGCCTAAATGATTCAAAATAAAGAAAAAATTGTCAGCAGTGAATTTTTTTTTTACTTAACTGAGGTTAAAGTTAAACTTGCGAGTTTAATTTTCCTTACCATTTTATGAGTATAACTTTCTATTTTCTTCTAAAATTTTACTTATAATGAATTTGCATAGTACCCACAGGACATTCAAATAAGAAATAATAACAATGTAGTATTTTTAGTACAAAATTTTGTTATAAAATTGTCTTAAAGGGTGTTAAAGAAGGGGCGGTAAGGTAAAAAAAGGGGTCGGTACAGGAAAAAAAGGGACGAAATGGGAAAAAACGGACGGTAAGGATGGAACGGTAAGGAAAATGACCACCTATTTTAGACAAATCATGTTAAGATTCAGTGGTAGCCACAATGTTCATTGATATTTAGAAAGAGTTATTTACATTGGATTAAATTTTAAAAAATATTTTACCTCGAAAAGTGCAGGATTAAACCTTGAAGACGGTAAGACTACCAATAAAGCCACGATGCTTGAAATTGATATTTAAATGCTGATTTAAATTCTGCAGTAAATTTCCTGTCAAAGAATTTTAGAAATCCTTTCTCTAGCGTACTTCTGAATGAAAAAAAACTTGAAAAAAATTCTGTGGCTTCATCTGAAGTGATTTTCTGTATAATTTTAGAAGAGGGACGGTAAGGAATCTAAAACCGAGGGACAGAGTTTAAAAAATAATAACAACCGTAAAAATGTATGCAGGTTAATTTTTTGCTACGCATTTATATAAAACAATAGTTCCAGTTTCGGAAAAAATTACATTAAATTATTTTTATTGAAACAATTTTATACAGACAGCTCCAAACATAAAAATCAGCATCAGGGACACGAGACGGTATAGGAGTTTTCTTCGTATTTGGACCCCCAAAATCGTAACAAACTTATTTATCTCGTTAATATTGTTATGCAATCATGCAATGGGATGTTCCCCAATATATGAAATAAAAAAAAACACAAGAATAAGTACTAAAATAAAAATTATTATTCAGGGACATAAAAGTCTAAAGATTGTGAGACTGCTTCATTTGCTGAATATTTTTGTTTTCAGAAATTTCATTAAAAATGCTTTCGATAATTATGACCAAGATCGTTTAATATTTCTCATTCGAAGGTTATATTTGAATAACAACTATAATAATTAAAATTATTCCAAGCACAGAAATTAAATTACAAAAAATACGTTCCCGGTTATGCATATCCCAAAATAGCAAGTAAAAGAATTATTTTAAAATAGCAAAGAAATCAAAGATATAAGTTTTCTACACAACAATATTATATTTTCAAACATAAAGCTCTGTCTTTTTAATTTTACAGTATCATATAAAATACACAAATTACTATAGTCTGCAAATCACAAAAATTCTTACTATTCACATTACTCCCAATGTGCAGATGAAAGGAACTGTTGTTTTTCAGTTAATAAAAGAATTGTAGAAATTGTCTAAGAAGACTATTTATCAACGTGCAGTCCTAATTAAGATATTAAAGAAAGGTATTCAGTGGCTTAGAGATATACTTATTGATCTCAATATAATGTGCATTTTCGGAAAACATCAAAATATATACTAGAAATAATTTAATTTCTTAAAAAACCTCGGTTATAAATTAAAAAAAAACATTAAAATTAAATGTTTCGATTCATTCACTCAATCATTATCTGAACAAAAATCACAAATACAATATGCATAAAACAGTGGAATGCAAGATCAGTCTCTATGATAAAGTAAAGAACATTGCCCGTTGCTCCATCTATAGTCCGTTTCCCAAAGTTGCTCTACTATCCTACCCATAATTCGGAATAAGAAATGACAGCGCATGATTCCACACTTTTAAACCTCATATATATTTCAATCCATTCCCTTACACTCTGCAAATCTTTAAACACTTTTCAGAACACTTTTTATAACACTTATTTTGTCACCTTTTTTAGAATACTTTGAAGCACACCTTTTGGAACAGTTTTTAGAATACTTTTGAGAACACATTTGGAACACATTTGAGAATACTTTTCGGAACACATTTTTGTCACCTTTTTCGGAACACTTTTAACACACTTTTTGGAACACTTTTTAGAAAACTTATGGAACACTTATCTTTTACCAGTACACATTGTGGCGCACATTTGGAACACTTTTTAGAACACGTTTCGGAACACATTTTTGCCCCCTTTTTTCGGAACACTTTTTACACACTTTTGGAACACTTTTTAGAACACATGTGGAACACTTATCTTTTTCCAGTACACTTCTTAGTGCAGCTTTTAGAATGCTTGTGAAATACTCATCTTTTTATAGTACACATTCTAGCGACTTCTTAGAACATATTTTAAAACCCTTTCTTTAGTATACAATTTTGATGCATTAGTTTCTGTAGATGTACAGGTATTTTCAATGACTTTTTTATCATCAAAAATATTTACACATTAACCCTTTCAGACAATCTGTTTATTGGGGTAGACACCACTTTTAAAACGGCAGCATGTTGTATGCATTCCTGTTCTAATAAAATAAAATATTTTAAAAGCCTCAGATGACCAATTCAAATGAAACATGAAAACCTTTATGTAACTATGCAGCTGAATAAATATGTGTCGCCTCTGTCAAATCAGGCAACCTTGAGACTGCAGAGTTGGTGAATTTTGGATCATTGCTTTGTTTACAATTTTTTTTCAAATCTAATTATAAATTATCATTATTATTATAAAAATTTAAATTCTAACAGTAATGTGAAAGCAATTTAATAATTTCCAGCAAAATTATACACAAATAATTATTAATAAAACTAGCCGCCCTTGGCGATCAGTTTGGTCTCCCTTAAATGTATGCTAGTCATTTTATCATGTTACTTTTATTCTTAATTTAATTTACTTGCTCAATCCTTTGCCAAATCGGTAGATGCTGATACAGAAATCATGAACTCAGTATTTTTATGTTAGCCGGGTTCAGGTGATAAATCGCCAAGCGTTGTTCACATCGTATTTTCTCGTATTTCATTAATTTCCTCTAAAATATAATACTTTCACTAATTTTATTTAAAATACATAAATTTTATTCAAAACTGAAATATTTAAAATTTTTATTACTCTATTAAAATATTTATGACTCTCAATTTAAAAAAGAAAAGAAAAGAAAAGAAGAGTAATAAATAATGCCATAAAACTAAAACTAAATTAAAACACTGTGGCTATACAACCCATGAAGGATCTGGGCGAACAGTGCCCATCTCTGTTTTCTTAACCCTGGGCCCCGAGATGCTATGCAGCATGCGTCCCGGCCAGGTGGTCAGCCTAACGCGAGACCCTCGGTATTTAGTTCCAAAGCAAGCTTGGTACTCATTTTAGCGACCCCAAAGGGATGAAAGGTTGAGTGAGCCTTGCCCAGTCGGGAGTCGAACTCTCGCCCTGCTGTGTGATAAATACCATAAAACATATCATTTAATTTCAGCATCAAAGCATTGTTTGAATTTACCACGCGAAAAATCGTTTATTACAGTCGCATGAAGTGGACTATTATAATACTGATGACATTATGGCGATAGAACAACATTTGGCGATTTATCACCTGCACCCATCTAATATTAAATTACGAAATTGGCCACCTGGCATATAAAAAGCGAAGCGGTCAACCCGGAACTGTTAATGACAGCCACGTGACTTAGGCTATTATTATAGAGATGCTGCAGGAAAATATAGTTCACAAATAAAGCAAAAACTACATTTAAATTAACAATATCTATTGCCAAAATTAAACATTTAAAGGGAAATGTAATGTAATGTAAAAAATATAGTAAAAATAAATGTTTACACAGATTAATTATATTGATTTATTTTTTTAAACACAGAAAATTTTGGTGAAGGAGTCTTGTTTTTTAAAATTATGCTGAACCATGCTGTACTATTAATTGGTTTGTTATTAATGAGCTTAAACATAAAAACTGTTCTTTTAAAAAAGTGAAATGCATTAGAACTCATAAATAATTAACCATTTCTTTGAAAATTCACTATAAAGATGGGATTGCCAATTTATTAATTTTTTATTTTTTATTTTTAATTGTTTTAACCAAATTTATTATGCAATTTTAATTTGATTACATTTGAAGATGAAGTGCAGATGATGGAGAATTGCAAATTATACAGTGGCAGATTTAACAGAGCTGACTATATATTATATTTTTTTAACAAAACAAATGTACACTTTAATTGTATTCAAAATATTTGCATATCCTGTTGCAAATTCTACCTTACCTGGTGTCAACTCTAACACATAGCTGAAATAATGCAAGCTTGTAATCAAGATCAAGGTTTATTGCTTTAAAAGGAAAGCTTAGACCCGCAAATATTGGAGTAATAAAAAAATTATGAAAAAGTATATAATACATGGTAAACTCATAGATCAAAGTTCATGCAGAAAAAAAAAATTCTGCCCCCCCCCTCCTCCCCCACACAAAATAATAATAATAATAAATAAAAAGGTTCACAGTCACTAATTTAAAAAGCTTCAGGACTTTGAAGACTTCAATTCAAGCAGAAATTAGAATTAACTGGACTGGATTCAAGTTGACTGAGTTTGCTGTAAACATAACTCCGATAATTTGATTAGCTGTTTAATTCAAGATAAGCAAATGGAAATCCGAAACAAAATATCTTTACTCAAAATACTGATATTAACAAGCAGTAAAAAATATTTTTATGGTTTTCGTTTTCTTTCCTTTAATTATAAATATCATGATGCTACGTTTAGTTTTGGTTTTAGCTTTTTCATTAGGTGGTTTTCTATATTTTGGCCTAATATGCATACATATTCATTCACAGGTTGAATTATAAGCTTTTGCTTAATCATACAAGTGCTGCATACCAGTGAATTCCACAATTAAAACTTGAAAGTATTTTTTCATGTTACTGTTATATGAATCATTTTGCTACATTCATTGTAGTTATGAATCTCCGTAGATATCATACTTCATGTAATAAAATATAAAAATGTTAAGTAAAAAAAAAAATAATAAAGGTATATATAAAATAAAAAATATAGTAACATACATTGTTACATAAATTTAATAAAATCATTAAGAAAATTTGATTATTACTTTATGTATAAGAATGACAAATAGAACTGGAAACAATGGAAATGAAAACTTTAGACCATTATCCGAGTTTGTTCAAAACTTTTATTATCTGCTAATTTAATTAGACACATTCAAACTGCGTCATATTTTCTTTTTGACAATTATTTTAGCAGGGGTAAAACATTTATTGCTTTTTTGCAAAATTTATGATAGTGGCTGTCCAACAAAAAGAGTCCTAATGCTCCCATCATTTGCACATGATAATTTAGTTCCAAAGTGTAATATGTTGATATCATCACAGTTAATAAATGTAACACCATTACACCTGTTGGGGTTTCACTTAAGAATCTAACGCAATACAGGACAGCGGCATCTGCGATTAGCATGTCTTTATTGAATACTATTGCACTTGGTGAATGAGTGGCTGGCACAGTCTTCCCTTTTCTTTAAAATTCGCCATACGTCTAAAAAAAATCAGATACATAATATATTGAAAAAAAAAGTTAATGGCAAGTTTGAAGCCTACTAAACATAATAAGCATTAAAGAAAGCGGTATATTATATGTGGGGCATTCTCACAAACTTTTGACTTTTGGGGGAAAAAATCTGGCGAAATTAAACTTGCTAAAATAACATTTTAAACTGATAGACGAATGCCTTAATGATTCAAAATAAAGAATAAATGGTCAGCAGCGAAATTTTTTTTATTTAACTGAGGTTTAGGTTAAACTTGCGAGTTTAATTTACCTTAACATTTACCCGTATAACTTTTTATTTTCTTTTAAATTTTTACTTATAATGAATTTCCATAGTACCCACAGGACATTCAAATAAGAAATAATACAAATGTAGTACTTTGAATACAGAAATTTTGTATAACATTGTCTTAAAGGGGTGTTAAAGAAGGGACGGTAAGGTAAAAAAAGGGACGAAATGGTAAAAAAGAGACGGTAAGGGTAGAACGGTAAGGTAAATTACCAACAATGTTCATTGATTTCTCGAAACAGTTGTTAACATTGGATTAAATTAATTTTTTTTTTTTAAATTTACCTCAAAAAGTGCAGGAATAAACCTTGGGGACGTTAGAGTACCAATAAAGCCACGGTGCTTGAAATTGATATTTAAATGCTGATTTATATTCTGCAGTAAATTTCCTGTCAAAGAATTTTAGATATTCTTTCTCTAGCACACTTCTGCATGAGCAAAAACTTGAAAAGAATTCTGTTGCTGTATCTGAAGTGATTTTCTGTATAATTTTAGAAGAGGGATGATAAAAAATCTAAAACCTAGAGACAGAGTTTAAGAAATAATATCAACGCTAAAAATGTGTGCCGGTTAATCTTTAGCTACATATTTATATAAAACAATAGTTCCAGTTTCAGAAAAAATTACATCGAAATATTTTTATTGAAACAATTTTATCCACACAGCTCCAAACTTCAAAATCAGCATCAGGGACACGGGACGGTAGACCAGTTTTCCATGTTTTTGGACCCACAACATCGTCCAAAACTTATTTATCTCGTTAATATTGTTGTGCAATGATGCAATGGGATGTTCCCAAGTATATGAAATAAAAAAAACACAAGAAAGTGTATTAAATAAAAAATTATTATTCAGGGACATGAAAGTTAATGATTGTGAGAATGCCCCATATCCTTTATCAGCCGCAGTGATGTAGCCATAAAAGATGGGCACAAATACAACATTTAGTGTGGATCCCTAGAAAATATAAGTTTTTGAAAAATATAAAATGCTATAATTAACACTAAAATTACCTTATTTTGTTGAAATATTCAAGTTTTCATCCTGGACTTTATGGCAAAAAGTCAATTGTTAGCCTTAAGGATTTATATTATTCAAGAACTGCACCACATCTTTATCTGACAACGTCCGGTGTCCAACAATATTCAGCTCTGATAATCTCACAATAGATCACACAATATATATACACAGGGTGTTTCAAAATTATGTGTCAGAAATGTAACAGCATGTAGAGGGGAACTTAGTAAGCAGATTTCGGATTGTGGGTGCAGAAATGCAGCGATGAGGCAGTAGGGGGCACTGTTAAGTTGAGTGGATAAAAGCATTTTGCAGGCTTCAATCGCCATTCTTCGCATGGATTTCGAGCAACACGCGTCGTTGCACCAATGCGAAGCTTGCTAATATGCATTTCATGCATGAGGCTGCGCAAGAAAATGGAGCGGCTGTTCAAAGGATGTAGATGGAACGATTTCCAAGTAGGAATCTGCTGGATCGTCGAACATTTAAGTGCCTTCATCAGAAGTTGTGCGCGAGTGGATCATTTTATGCCTCGAGACGTGATACGGGCACTGGAAGATATTGGAGAATTCCTGCAGTGGGGAACTTAGTAAGCAGATTTCGGATTGTGGGTGCAGAAATGCAGCGATGAGGCAGTAGAGGGAACTGTTAAGTTGAGTGGATAAAAGCATTTTGCAGGCTTCAATCGCCATTCTTCGCATGGATTTCGAGCAACACGCGTCGTTGCACCAATGCGAAGCTTGCTAATATGCATTTCATGCATGAGGCTGCGCAAGAAAATGGAGCGGCTGTTCAAAGGATGTAGATGGAACGATTTCCAAGTAGGAATCTGCTGGATCGTCGAACATTTAAGTGCCTTCATCAGAAGTTGTGCGCGAGTGGATCATTTTATGCCTCGAGACGTGATACGGGCACTGAAAGATATTGGAGAATTCCTGCAGTGGAAAAAGCAAAATTATACACAGTAGAGGAATGTATTTCGAAAACCTTGAGAACTGTTGGACATGCGTTGTGTGTGAGCCATTTCCTTGCACAGCCAGATACATGAAATGCATGTCGATAAGCTCTGCATTGGTGTAACGATGCAGGCTGTCTGAAATCCGTGCGGGGAATGACAGTTCAAGTCAGCGAAGGGCTTTCATCCGTCAAACTCAACAGCGCCCTTTACTGCCTCAATCCTCCATTCCCGCACCCACATTCTTATACAAAATCTGCATACTAAGGTCCCCTCTACCTGCCTTTACATTTCTGACATTGATAATTTTGAAACACCCTGCATATATAATGCAACATTAATTGCTCAAAAATGAGGGAAAGTGATTGGGGAATAGTCATTAATCTGTATTCACTGGTTAGCTCGTTAGCCATTATAAAAGTAATGGTCAAAACTAGAAATAACAGTAGCAGAGATTTGCTTTACTGCAAAAGTGTATGGGGCATTCTCACAATCTTTTGACTTTCATGTCCCTGAATAATATTTTTTTATTTAAAACACTTTTTTGTGTTTTTTTTTTGTTTGTTTGTTTCATATTCTTGGGAATATCCCACTGCATGATTTCACAACAATATTAACGAGATAAATAAGTTTTGGACGATGTTGGGGGTCCAAACACCTGGAAAACTCCTATACCGTCCCGTGTCCCTATTGCTGATTTTTAAGTTTGGAGCTGTCTGGATATAATTGTTTCAATAAAAATAATACGATGTAATTTTTTTCTGAAACTGGAACTATTTTTTTATAAAAATAAGTAGCTAAAGATTAGCCTGCACACATTTTTAGGGTTGTTATTATTTTTTAAACTCTGTCCCTAGGTTTTATATTTTTTACCATCCCTCTTCTAAAATTATACAGAAAATCTTTTCAGATGCAGCCACAGAATTTTTTTCAAGTTTTTTGTCATGCTGAAGTATGCTAGATAAACAATGTCTAAAATTCTTTGGCAGGAAATTTTCTGTAGAATTTAAATCTGCATTTAAATATCAATTTCAAGCATCGTGGCTTTATTGGTAGTCTCACCTTCCCCAAGGTTTATTCCTGCACTTTTCGAGGTAAATTAAAAAAAAACAATTTAATCCAATGTTAACAACTGTTTCTAAAAATCAATGAGCATTCTGGCTATCACTTAGTCTTAACATGATTTTCCTAAAAATAGGTGGTAATTTCCCTTACCGTTCCATCCCTACCATCCCTTTTTTTTTACGATTTCGTCCATTTTTTCCAATACCATCCCCCTTTTTTCCCTTACTGTCTCTTCTTTAACACCCCTTTAAGACAATGTTATACAAAAATTCTGTATTAAAAGTACTACATTGTTATTACTTCTTATTTGAATGTCCTGTGGGTATTATGCAAATTCATTATAAGTAATGATTTAGAAGAAAATAAAAAGTTAAAGGGGTAAAATTGCAAGGAAAATTAAACTCGCAAGTTTAAGTTAAACCTCAGTTAAATAAAAAAAATTTCGCTGTTGACCATTTTTTCTTTATTTTGAATCATTAAGGCATTCGTCTATCATATTAAAATGTTATTTTAGCAAGTTTAATTTTGTCAGATTTTTTTTTCCCAAAAGTTAAAAGATTGTGAGAATGCCCCGTATATGGCTGACTTTTGACGTAACCTCACATTATATGAAAAATAACTTTAATAAAGGAATTAAATATTTATTGTAAATTAAAAATCAATTAACTTTAAACTAAAAATATCTCAATATATATAAAATAAGAGATGTCTGTCTGCATGACTGAGGAAAGCGCCAAAATTATAACACCTAGGCCTCTGAAATTTTTGTCATGTGTAGATGCTGTCACCAGAAAGCACTTCGCAGCCAGATTTTAAAATTTCAATTTAGATTTTTTTAAATTAAAACGTTATGGGTTAGAGGCTATTTACAGCTCTCAGGGTTCGTACCGGTCCGTAAATTTCCAGACTAAGAAATTCTTCGGCACCAATATTTTCTTATGGAAAATCACACCTCAAATAAGGCGAAATTTCTTCCGTTCAAACTCGGTTTATTTTTCTATAAAAATATACTGATATTTTGCCTTGAAAATATCGGTACCCGTACGAACCCTGGCTCTACAACAATCCGTGGCAATGAAGCAGCCAGCCAATGAGAGCAGACGTTAAATATTTGATATAGCATAGAGGCAAACTGCATCGTGGTTGTTTATGTCTCATCGCATCATTTAAAAAAAGATACACTTTTGCGCTTTTCTTCCAATTTAAGATTTAATCTTATTTACATTAATTGTTATATTTCGAAATGTTTTTTACTTTTTTTGCAAGGTATACAATTCACGTAAGTTAGTTTCAATTGTCGTAGTCGCCAACGGATGGAATGTGTTTCTTGAACTCTAGTTTCTATGAAGTAAATAATTTCTGTTCTTGGGCAATTAAAAGTGAAATTAACGTGCGATTCTAATGAAACTCAAAATATAACACGAAATGCACATCATGAGTATTTCACATACTCGGGATTTTTAATTCAGTTCTTTTCCTTTTGTTAATCTTTTCTACATATGGGAAAAAATTGGCTTCAGGGGAAATGAATGAGGTTATTTGGGGTTTTCTTTTTTTAATCTTTTTTCGCCACTTCCCAATATATTACGAGTTTCATAAGAAATCCCAATAAAAACATATATTTTACAACATGCAATACATTGTGATTGTAGAACTGTACATTTTATAGTAAAGTGTAAGATGTATGTTTTCATTAAGATTTGTTATTGAACTCTGTTTATTTCATTTAAGAACATTTTTAATCGCCCAAGAATCGAATATTTTTTTTAAAACATTCAGTTAATAATTTCCGTTCCTGGGCGATTAAGAGATCATTCATGTGCGATTCTTATGAAACTCATATCACAAAATGCGCATCATAACTATTTCACGCACTCAGGATTTTCCATTCCGTTACTTTCCTTTTGTTAATCTTTTCTCGCCACTTTCCCATATATTATTAGTTTGATAAGAAATCATAATGAAAACATATCTTGAACTCTACTGAATGTTTTCATAGTGCCAGGCTCAGTAGCAGAAAATTCAAGATGTCAGACTGGCGTCGCAGATTTTCTTTTCTCTTTTGCAGATTATTTTTCCACCAAACCTTTATTTCGCTTTACAATTATGTTTAGCTCTTTATTACTTAATACAAAACTAAGATTATTATTTATAAAAATGAATAAAATGCATAAAAACATTGCAGGTAACTGATTGTTTGATTAATTAATGCTTCAATTGTAAAATATTATACCAGCAGATTATTTTTTGCCCCTGAAGTATCTCTCGCAGACACTTGGAGAATTTTCTGCAACTGTGGTGCCAGGCATAGCAGTTTAAAGTTTAGGTGTAATTCAATGAAGCAAAATTTGTGATTTTTTTCTGTGATCATTTGTCAAAGTTTCCTATATTTCTCAGCGACGGATTGGCAAATTCGGCATGTGCTTCTGCACTCTTTTTACAAATTTTGCTATGCATTTCCGCAATCTTTTGATGAAATTTGCAATATTTTCCTTCGATTGTTTATCGAAATTTGTGTTTTTTTTATAGTGATTGTTTTTCCAACTTCATTTGACGATATTCACGTTTTTTTTCAACGATCTGTGACGAAATTTGTGATTTTTTGGGCTTTTTTGCGACCATTTGCCAATGTTCCCGATATTTCGCAGCGACAGATTGGCAAAGTTCGGAATATGCTTATTCACTCTTTTGACAAACTTTGCTATGCATTTCAGCGATCTTATGATGAGATTTGAAATATTTTTCTTTGACCGGTTACTGAAATTCGCGTTTTCTTTTGAACAATCGTTTGACGGAATTTGCATTTGTTTTCAATGATCTGTGACAAAATTTGCCTTTTTTGTCCCCATGACCATTTGTCAAAGTTTCTCAGCGACAGATTGGTAAAATTCGGCATATGCTTCTGCACTTTTTTGACAAAATTTGCTATGCATTTCTGCAAACTTTTGATGAAGTTTGCAATATTTTTCTTTCATCGTTTACTGAAATTCGCGTTTTTTTTCATGATTTTTTTCAACAATCTGTGACAAATTTGATATATTCCCCGCGACCATTTGTTGAAGTTCCCGATATTTCTCAGTGACAGATTGGCAAAATTCAGCATGTACTTTCTGCACTCTTTTGACAAACTTTGCTATGCATTTCTGTGATATTTTGATGACATTTGCAAAATTTTTCTTCGATTGTTTACTGAATTTTGCATTTTTATTTTTTCATTGATTGTTTCACTAAATTCACGAGTTTTTTCCAAGATAGTTTGATGAAATTAAACTTTTTTTTTGCACGATTTTTTTTAACGATCTATGACAAAATTTGTGATTTTTTTCCCTCTACCATTTGTTAGTGTTCATAATATTTTTCAGCGTCAAATATAAAAATCTTGTGGAAATTTGGAAATTTTTCTGACAAAATTCGCTATGTGTTTTCGCGACTTTTTCAGCTATCATTTCACGAAATTTCACATACGAATCTGAAGTTGTCCAACAAAATTTCTCTCGGCAAATATGAAAAATCATGAAAAAAAACAGTAAAAATCGCAGATTTTTCAAGTTTTTTGCTTATAATTTGCAAAGTAAACATTTTACGCAAAAAGTGACCCAATATTAAAACGCAGATGAGAAAATTACCTACAATTCATGCTTTTATCATTTTTATTGTACGACATATGGCTTCTGTAGAGGCTTTGAAAAATCGGCGAAAACCAGTAATTTTGGAAAATCGCAAAACAGATATTATTACCCTTTCCGTTCATAACACTTAAAGTAAGCATTTCACTCTAAACATTTGCTGACGTGCTCACTTATTATTAGGCTACATATTATTGTAATGTAGATATACTGTGTGACCTCGAAAATCCGGCATTCAGAGATCCGGCAACTTAAAAATCTCCCTGCCCTTTTTTTTCATTTCCAACTAACGGGAAGAGCAAAAATAGCACTTATTTTCGAATTAAAAACCGAGGTAAAATCGATGCATTAGTTGACAGCGAGACCGCTTACGCTGTGCTAAATAGAATCTAGATAACACTGGTAGCAGCTCAGAGGAACGAGGACGAGGACCTATCAGAAGATAAGTTCTCACCGAAAAAATGCATAAATTTGACCAGATAATTAACGTCATCTTCAAGGAAACAAGATTGTATTTCCGAAATCGATATTCGTCAATTGTATAAAATCCAAGAAAGAAGATAGTTGCTTGGCATTTATGCTTGAGAAATTACATGCGAAGAAATGACAGCACTACTTATCAGATTTTTTTAACATATAAAATATCAATTAAAGTAAGTTTTTTAAACATTAAATTTTGTCTTTTTCTCACGTCAATATCATTTGGGTATGTATTAAATAACGAATAAATGTCACTATCAAGAAAATCGTAAGTACTTTTAATATTTTGGATGCGGTACACTTATTGTCACCACAGCAAGGGATATTGCACAACAACATAACTCTGTAGTTATTGTGGGTGAAGGCGTCAATTTGCTAGTTATCATGATTTGTTGCTGTAGGGGTGTACATTCTGTATACTTTCTAAAGCTAGGCAAACGGACAGTTTCACCACTCATTTTTTCTTCTGATTGCAAACTTGATCAATTGATTGCTAACAACATATTATTTTTGCATGCCATGGGAGGCTGTGATACTACTTGAGCCTTGTTCAACGTTGGAAAGATGAGGTTTCTTCGGACTCTCAAGAAAAACTCTGCATTAACTTATACCATTGAAATTTTTAAAGACCCTATGGCAGATGCTGGTGCAGTTACTAATGCTGGCAATCGTTTTTTGGTCTCATTGCATTAATTTGCTAACAAGGAAGCCACGTCATTAAAAAAATTGAGGTATTTATGTTACCTTAGGTCTGCGTACAAGACATCAATCCATTTGGCGTCCTTACCTCCTACTGAGTCTGCAGCTCAGTAACATTTCTTTAGGGTATATTTTCAAGTTCAACAATGGTTTGGGAATGAAAAAGATCCTGCACAATGGGGTTGGAAGAAAATGAAAAATTGTCTAGAGCCATTAACCCCACTACAGCCACCAGCACCTCAAGCCGTTTTGAAACTCATTTCTTGCAAATGCAAGAAGACCTGCCAGAAAAACTGTGGATGCAAAAAAGCAGGCCTCAAGTGCTCCAAAATGTGTGTAAACTGCAAAAGCAGTTGCAATAACACGCCTCTTACTGAAATCGAGGAAGACGAAGATGATCCGAAATTCCCTGAAGTACTTGAAGATAAATCTGTATAAATAATTCCATTTCACCTTTACTTTTTCACTAACTTTTTTTATTTTTGTGATCAAAATATTTAGCTTAATACAGTGTTATAACTACTCAATTTTCAAATATTTAGAAATAAATCAAATTTTGTTTTAAAACGGTGGTTCAAAAAATAATAAGCTAATATGTTTTCTAAATTGAGGTCCAAAAGTAACCTATACATGACTTGAGTTGTAAAAGAAGGGTAACAAAAGAAAGACGTAAATATCATGTTATGATAAAATGTTGCATGAATCATTACTTACTTAACTACAATTAGTTCCACCGTTTTTAAAAATACTACGTGCACCAGAGCTTCTCAGAATCCCAAGCTTCGACCCTTGGGTGTTTCCAGCCTTCGCCCTTCGCCTACGGCTGGGGCAGCAATCTTCTCCCTCGGGACGAAAACGACACTTTCGCGCCCAGGTGCTTAAATAAATATTATATTTAATTTTTTTTTAGGTGTAGAAGAATTGGAAGGCATCCCTGCAATCATGCAACCTTTCGCTAAGACGGGTCGGTTTGACTAATGAGTGTCATTTCAAGTCAATCATTTAATAATAAGTGTTGTATAAAAAAATACTTACCTACCTATTTTATTATACTGTATAATATTAAACACTAACCGATCATTAATCACTTTTTTGTTGTATCTATAAAACCTAACGTTTACGTTTCACATATCTGTACAGACGTCTAATGATGCATTTTGTATGTTTTCAATAAACAGGCAGCTGAATACTTAGTGCATCCGTCATTGTTTTTCTCATAAATATTCGAGATCCAAAACAATTACTAGCACATAAATTGTAGAGAACTGTATCAATTTCGGAAATACAGTGTTGTTTCTTTGAAGATGATGTTAATTTTTCCGGCCAAATGCATGCATTTTTTTGGTGAGACCTTATCATCTGCCAGGTCCTTACCTCGTTCCTCTGAGTTGCTACCCGTGATATCGAGGGCTCTATTTGGCACAGCGTCAGCGATATCGCTGTCAGATAATGCATTGTTTTCTATCTCCATTTTTAATTCGAAAATAATTCCTACTTTTACTTTTGCCGTAAGTTGGAAGTGAAAAAAAGGGAGGGGGAAGATGACTTTGGTGCCGGATTTTTTAAGTTGCCGGATCTCTGAATGACGGATTTTCGAGGTCACACTGTATACCTACATCATAAATATATATAACCTAATAATAAGTGAGTACGTTTGCAAATGTTTACAGTGAAATGCTTACGTTTAGTGCTATAAACGGAAAGGGTAAGAATATCTGTTTTGCGATTTTCCAAAATAACTAGTTTTCGCCTTTTTTTTCAACGCCTCTATGGAAGCCGTACATCGTACAAAAAAAATTATAAGAACATGGATTGTAGGTAATTTGCTCGTCTGTATTTTAATATATAGTCACCTTTTGCGTAAAAAAGCTTACTTTGCAAGTTATAAGCCAAAAACTGAAAAAATCTGCGATTTTTAGTGGTTTTTTCACGATTTTTCATATTTGCCGAGAGAAATTTTGTTGGACAACTTCAGATTCGTATTCAGCTCTTCCGAAAACATAAAGTAAGACACTAAAAACAATTACACCAGAATTTTCCACTTCAAACTCTAATTTGACTGGACTAAATCAGCAATGTTAACAGGAAGAAAGTTTATAAATAACAATAAGAACTCAAAATTTTCGCTTCATTGAATTACGCCTAAACTTTACACTGCTTTTTCAAAATAAAAACATTCAATAAAGGTGTAACATATGTTTTCATTAGGATGAGAGAAAATTAACAAAAGGATAAGAACTGAATGAAAAATCCTGAGTGCGTGAAATGCTTAATATGGTGTGAATTTTGTGATATATTATGAGTTTCATAAGAACCGCGCATGAATGGACTTTTAATCACACAGAAAAGAAATTAATTACTTCATAGAAAGTAAAGTTAAAGAAACACATTTCATTCTTGGGCGAATATGCATATGTAAATTGCCATTAATGCGAAGAATGAATACAATTGAAACTAACATACGTGAAAGAGATACTTGATAATACTTCAGGGGATATTCAAACTTTTTCCAGAAACCCTTATGTGATACATCATCAGAAAACCCTCGGATCATTTTTTCATATTATTATGAACTTTTCTTCCCCCTTCACTCAAATTTGCCCCCACCCGGGGGAGTCAATTTTCTGACAACGCTGCTAATTAAGTTACAGCAAGTTTTGACGTCATTTGAAGGCTTGACCGGAGGTGAAACTCCTCATGGCCCCTCCCCCCAGGGGGATACCTTCTTTAGGTATTCACGGGCTTCGCAACCCCGGGTTCCTGAGCGATCTTTCTCTTTTCTTTTTCCTCTTATTCCTCTTGTCTTTCTTTCCTCTTTGTTTCACTCTCATTGTGGTTTCCTCTTCGGAGGTGAGGGCAATTCTGCATGAGCCGATATCATCCTGCATATCGACTCATGGGAAATTGTAAACCACCCACGTGTTTGCCGTGCGTGGCGACCCGTGTCCCTGGAAAGGGGGATCCTGGCAGTTGAGGGAAACCAACACACTGCTTTGGCCTCTGCTTCAGGTAGACGGGAGGTGCATATTGGTCCCGTATGCAACAATCGGCTGGTCAGCTGACTTGTCACTGGCTGGGGATCAAGTGAGCGAGTACTTACTAGCCATCTCGTTTAGGGTGGAGACTGGCATAGGAGTGTCTTGTGACCGTATGGGCCCTGGTTAGCACTGGTGCACGAATGTGCATCCCCTTGTTGGGCTCGGTAGTGGGTGGTGCGGCCGGGGTCTGAATTGATTTTTTTTCCCAACATGAATGGAAATACTTCACTTCCTTCAAATCCTCTCCCATGTGGAGAGCAACAAACTGTACAGAGCAATCTTTTCACTCGCTTCTTTGTAATCAAACGTACTGATAGCCTGTCCGATAGTTCATTTAAGAATACTTCACCTTTCCTTATTGCAAAAACATTTCAGTCTGTTTTCGGTGATGGTCATAATCTCAAAAAACTGCAGTCTGGGGATTTATTGGTTGAGGTTACTTCAGCCAGCCAGTCTGAATTTCTATCAAATTGTAATACAATAGGTTCATTCTCTGTTTCTGTTAAAGCACATCAAACCCTAAATACAAGCCGTGGTGTAATATCCGAACCAGATCTTTTATTTTATACCAAGGATGAACTTTTACAAAATTTAAATGATCAAAATGTCATAGATGCACGACGTATTACACTCCATCGGAATGGACAAGTGCTTCCCACAAAGCACATCATTCTGACTTTCAATAGCCCTACCTTACCAAAAAGAATTAAAGCTGGTTACCTTAATTGTCCTGTCCGTCCCTACATTCCTAATCCTCTACGTTGCTTTAATTGCCAGCGTTATGGCCATACTACTACTAACTGCCGGGGTTCCACCACCTGTGCACGTTGTGCAGAAGTTGGCCATGACAATACCACATGTGAAAATCCTGAACGCTGCATAAATTGCAAGGGTAATCATACTGCATACTCCCGTTCTTGTCTTACCTGGATACGTGAAAAAGAAATCATTTCTGTTAAAGTAACTCAAAATCTCTCCTATCCTGAAGCCCGCAAAGTTGTTGAATCCAGGACTCCGTCAGTCGGAGTCTCCTACTCTAGTCTACTCAAACAACAACCAAAATCTGTAAGGCACATAAGCACCCAGACCGAACCTTCCATCCCACTAAATAACTCACCTATGACAGTACCACTCAGCACCACAAAGATACAAACTCGTGATGTCTGCTGTGGTTCTAAATGTTATGCAACCCCATTATTAGAGCGTTGGCTACCATCCTCAGAACCTGTTACTATAGTATATCAAACTAGTCAATCACAAAAACCTGCAGTTCAATCCAAAAAGTCATCCGACCCAGTTCAATCCAAAAAGTCATCCGACCCAGTTCAATCCAAAAAGTCATCCGACCCAGTTCAATCCAAAATGTCATCCGGCCCAGTTCAATCCAAACAGTCATCCGAACCAGCTCAATCCAAACAGTCATCCGAACCAGTTCAATCAAAAAAGTCATCTGAACTCCAGACTGACACTAAGGCTGTTAAATCTAAAAAAACATCACAGAAACCTGATACTAATCAAACAGTGAAACCAAGCATGGAATCCGACTCTTATGAATCAAGTGGTGATGAAGGAAATACTGTTTTAGAGGAATTTTTACCTAATTGATTTTACATTGTCTCTTACTCATGTGATTTTAACCTTGTTTTCATGTAGTATTTGTACATCTTTTTAAACTTTGTGTATTTTAACAGTTATTAATTTAATAACTCCACAGGTTTTACTTATAATACGCTTGACTTTTAACTATGAACCTTTGATTCTTTTAAACGGTTTTAGATATACATATTACTGTTTTCATTTTTTTTTTTTTTTTTTTTTTTTTTTTTTTTTTTTTTTTTTTTTTTTAATCACCGTTTTGTTATTCTTCTTTTAATCGTTTTTTGGATATATACATTTATACATTTTGTCTTTGTCTTGGCGCAGCATGTCCCTACTGGGACTTTGCGCCATAAAACCCCATACAACCAACCAACCAACCAACCTCATGGCCCCTCGATTGGTGAGGTCTATTTCTGGTTTGACACTATTAGGGGGCATTCCTCAATGGGGTGTGGAAATGGATGTTTTCATGTGATATATCTTTTTAAAGCTTTTGACTTGTACATTACTAAGCATTCATTCCTCTCCTCTTAACTCATTGTTTCATCAGTACAGAGTGTTTTAAAGTTTTAATTTGTTCATGACTATCGCAAACAAACAGGGCAGAAAAATTAAGCAGTTAAAGTTTGTGTGCTGACAATCAATGGAGATGCAAATTTTCGGTATGCGTGTGTGTGGAGGGTTACAGTTTTTTTTTTTATTTTTTTTTATTTTTTTTTTTTTTTTTATTAAGCAGACATTGGTCGAAACGCAGGAGATCCTCATCTAAATTCCCTGGTAGCACAAACATAAGAGACAGTGTTAAAGGTTAGGAAAAGATATATTTTTAATTCAGAATTTTTTTAAATTAAATTCTTTGGGCAGTTCTCAAGAAAGTATTATTTTACACAAAAATTTCTAGCACATTCATGGATTTTTTTAAATATAAAAGTAAGAAATTAGTTGAAAGGGACAGAGACTCATTAAAATCCTTATCCGCTATTGCATAAATTATATATTTAGTGTGCTTCATGCATACAATTACATGCATACATGCATCTTCATTCAGAGCAAATTCAAGGGTAAGGTAAATTTTGAAACACATTTGATTATGGTCAGCAGCATAGGTAGAGATTTATTTTTTATTTTTTGGAGAATATAAAAATGAAATAAAATAAACCAAGAATTTTTTGCCGGAGACGCCGACGCATAAGACAATTTTAAACATAACTTCACAAAAACAATATAAAAATTTAACAATTATAAAATTTAAACAATTCAAAAATTGACTTTAGTCATATTATTATCCCCCCCCCTCTGCCAATCATTTTTTTTTTTTTTTTTATTTCTTCTGTCTTTAAATGAAGAAAGTATTGAATTCGTAAAAAAAAAAATTGACTTCCGGGTTTCGACAGATTTTTGTAGGTGCTCTATCGCAAGAACTAATGCACGGTATTCAATAAAACTTTAGATTCAGTTATACCTTGATATAACTTGCCCGACAGGTAGCGCGCCATGCTGCATTTTTCACAATTTCCGCAATAGCTCATCTCAAGAATTAATGCATGGATTTGCGTCAAACTTCAGATTCAGTTATACCTTGTAAATTGGTACTGATTAGTTTTTTATGTAAGTCGCCCAACAGGTGGCGCTGCTGTGCTGAATTTCCATGATTTTTGCAATAGCTCTGTTTCAAGAACTAATGTAAGGATTTTCATCAACCTTCAGATTCAGTTTGTCGTTGACGCAAAAGTTGTACAGATTAGGGTTTGCTGTTAATCGCCAAATAGGTGGCGCTGTTATGATGCATTTTCCCCAATTTCCGCTATAGCTTAATCTGAAGTACTATCGCACGGATTTTCATAAAACTTCAGATTCAGTTAGACGTTGACATAAATTGTTGCTGATTAAGTTTTGATGTTAATTGTCTAATAGGTCGCACCGCCATGCTGTATTTTCTACGATTTCTGCAATAACTTCATCTGAAGAGCTAACCAACATATTTTCATCAACCTTCAGGTTCAGTTAGACGTTAAGATGACATGTTGTTGATTAGGTTTTGGTGTTAATCGCCTAATAGGTGACGCTGCTATGCTGCATTTTTTATGATTTTCGCAGCAGCTGTATCTCAAAAATTAATGCATGGATTTTAATCAACCTTCATATTCTGTTACAGTTTCACATAAATAGATACTCATTAGGCTTGGATGTATATTGCCAAACAGCCCAAACAGCAAATAATCCTTGGCCGAACTTCCGCCGAAAGTCCTAACTCGACTATATTTCGTCCTGGCGATCTCATTTTCGGGGGTCGGCAGATATGACTTCTTGTCCGCAAGGCAAATCACCCTTCGAGCATCACCTCCCGACTACAATTGTGTCGGTTTTGAAGCCTTTGCGTATTGGTTTTCGATAATTTGGTCACTTGGTAATATTTTACCGAGTACATTTCAATATCATATGATCTTTTGCCGATTAGCTAATCATATAGAATGGAAGAATTTGTACGATGCAAAAATAGTATTTATAACGTAAAACAATTCGTTTTAATTCAAAAAATAAATATTGTTAATTGGGAACATTTTCCCCTATAAGATGCAAAAATATTTCCATATCGAGGATGTAACTAATTGAAATGTAATAAATCTTGTTTTGTTTAAAGTCAAAATATTGCTGTTAAATAATTTTACAATTAAAATTACAATTAATTTTCTATTGTAAGATACAAATAAAATTACATTTAATTCAAAAATTATGTTCTTGCTTATAAGTGACTGACACTGTTGATATACAAATATTATTGTATGTTACAAAGAATAATTAACTGTAATATTCATCACAAGATCAGCAATATTTAGAATGTGAATTAAACAGAAAGTCTTTTTTTGTATTTTATAGTAAACATTTTTGTATTTTATAGAAGAAAATATTTCCGTATAACAATATTTATTGTTTGAATTAAAACGAACTTTGATAAATTTTAATTTGATAATTTTTGCATCTTACGATGTAAAATATTCTCATTTAACATTGCGTCCAAGCTGTGAAAATTCCATCATTTAAAGCGTCTCATTAAATTTTGGTTATGTATGGAAAAAAATTTCTTTTTTTCTTTTTTTCAATATCTAAATATTTATTTTAATTTAAAGAAAATTTAAGTCATTTTTTTTTTTACTTTTAAAAGCTATAAAATGAAATTTATCACTATCTGGAGAAAAAAAAAAAAAGATCAACATCTTTATAATTTATACAATAACATTATCTGATTTTTTTCCCCAAATAAATTAGATTTTTAATCAGAAATTTCTAATTCGTAACTAAGAAAATACATTTAGAGCAAATATTGTGTTGCTCTAATAGTCTAAATTTCAGACATTATCCTGATATAATTTAAATTTCAGATCTTATAATTTTCAATTTATTTATCCAATAACTATTTTAATTAAAAAAATTGTTCAGTCATTTTTTTAACTTTTAAAAAGGTATAAAATTAAATTTATCACTATTTGAAAAAAAAAAGCCTTAAATAAAATAAACTTATTTTTAATTTATACAATACATTAACTGAATTATTTTTAAATAAATTAATTTTTTAATCAGAAATTTCTAATTCACAAGTACGAAACAATCATTTAGAGCAAATAGTTTGTTTTTGTAATAGTTTCAGACATTATCAGACGTTATCAGAAAATTTCAGACATTATCCTGATATAATCTAAATTTCAGAACTTATAATTTTCAATTTGTCCATCTAATAATTATTTTAATTTAAAAAATGTTCAGTCATCTTTTTTAACTTTTTAAAAGTATAAAATTATATTTCTCACTATCTAGGGGGGAAAGGATGATCAACTTCTTTATAATTTATACAATAACATTATCTGAACTATTTCTAAATTAATTAATTTTTTATTCAGAAATTTCTAATTCATAATTAAGAAAATACATTCAGAAGAAATAGTTTGTTGTTTTAATAGACTAAATTTCTGATATAATCTAAATTTTATATCTAATAATTTTCAATTTATTTATCTAATAATAATTTTAATTAAAAAAATGTTCATCGATTTTTAAAAACTTTTAAAAGGTATAAAATTATTTTTTTTTAATTTTTTGGCAAAAAAAGATGATCAACTTCATTGTAATTTATACAATAACTTTACCTGAAGTATTTCTAAATAAATTAATTTTTAAATCAAAAATGTCTAATTCATAACTAAGAAAATATATTTAGAGCAAATTGTTTGTTGTTGTAATAGTCTAAATTTCAGATATTATCTGATATAATCTAAATTTCAGATCTTATAATTTTTAATTAGTTAGCTAAATCAACAAAACAGCAAATATCTCTAATCATTTTATTAAGTATAACTTTAAGTATGAATGTCTATACGTTATTATTGAAAAAAAAAAGAAATAAAGAACAAACAAACGCTTTTAAATTGTTAGTTTACTCTTACACTAATTGCCCTGCTATCTGTAAGTTTTTAAGAGATTTAAGTTTACTGATTTGTAAATAATAATGTATTCTCACCAAAGAACATTTCTTGGAAAGTATTTTTTTCCCTTATATTCCTCCGATTGTCCATTTAGAAATGATGTCCATGAAACGTGAAAACGTATTTTGAGCGGGAGGGAGATAAGATATTGTAGGGCATTGGACAGTTTATTCACGTGACACACATCCCCTATCATCACTGTAGGGGGTATCTATACAGCGGAAACGAACAATAACATCTCAGTAAAAAGATTCGTTTTTCATTACTTTCAGATTGCCGTCCGATTACATGCATAAGAATAAAGCCCAATTAATTGACTTGTGGTAATAATACGATTTCCTGCCAACGTTTTCCCACGACATTGTCTAGATAAATCGCTAGATTTTGTTCAGACGATATTATGTGAAGCTCTCCATTCGACTACTCATCATTTGCCGACAATTCTGGTATTAGGCCGAAATTTAGCCGATATCTCTTGCTACTGGGGAGCTGTTGATTTTATACTTTTTGGATTAGGAATTTTGGTTGCAGACATCTAATAGGGTTGGTGCCGAAATTCAATGATTTGTTTGAAAGGTGCGATATCTCTTTTCTAAATGCACACAATTTAGTGAACCTATATCTTTAGAATATTCGTGATGGACATAGATTGTCATTAAATTTTGGCACTATGATAGCGAATTTTGAAGTATTAACGTGTATGAGTTAGAAAAAAGTTTTGTCATTGGCACATCCGACTAGTTTCTTTTAGCATTTAATTACCGTAATTTCGGGTATATAGCCCGCAGATCAAACAATTCAGTTTGGACCCAGAAATTTTATTCAGTATTCGAAGACCAATATTTACTGTGATCTAAAAAGTTACATTTTATTTTTAAAAATTTCTGGGTCGAAACACGATTGTTTGATCCGCGGGCTATACACCGGAAATTACGGTACTTACATTTGCTTATTTAAATACAGTTTTCTTATTAATCTATTCGACAATGATATGACTTTTCTAAAAAATGTTAATCTTTAATAAAATATAGAATGTAATGCAAGTAGGGAATCATCATACTGAAAACAGAAAAAAAAATCATTCACTCTTATTTGTTTTTGCTATTAACTATTTATACAAATCAGATTTTATAAATAAAAATTAAACAAAACAAAATGCCTTATTCGAAATGTCCAGTTTATCCTGGACTTTGTCGAAGAATTCTTTAAACTTATTGCTGAGATTCTTCATAATATTTGATGCCGCAATTATGCCAAATTCTACAATGAATTGACCCCCCCCCCCCCAAAAAAAAAAAAAAAAAAAAAAAAAAAAAAAAAAAAAACAGAAATCTATTAAAATGCAATAAACTTATTTGAAGATGATTTTATTTTTAAACAGAGAAAAATATAAGAGACCCAATCAAAGAGAGGAGAAAAATGCAAATCGGTTTAGTTTTTTTACTGGCAAATAATCTGAACTATGTTTTTAAAATCGTTTTGGAAGAATGGTAACACTGTCAACCATTATATAGCATTTCATTAGTCAAAATAGACATTTCAACTTTGTTAGATTTCAATTGGACCACTAATTTGAAAAATGTCATGGTCTGCAGGACCAGTAACATTCCCCATTCTCTGACAGGTAAACGTAAACTTCTCCGTTCCTGAGAAAACCGCAACTAAACACAAATCACATAATTTTATTCTATAATTTTTAAAAATTCCGTTAAACCTTTGTCAGTTGAAATAAGTAATCTGAAATGAAATATTTAATTAATAATTTTACAGTTTTTCTTTATGTACTGTTTAATTATCAGAAAATGATAATTTTACATTTTATTATACTGAAAATTTTGGATAACTGCAAAAGGAAGTTTGGTTTATATTCTAGAGAGGGGGGAGGGGTCAGTCAAGTGGTTAAAGAGACTTAACACAGGGCTCGATGATTTCTAAAAATTTTAAGGTTCATTAAATTTTTTGTGTTCCTAGTTTTTTAATAAATTTAAGCTTAATGAATGAAGATATTGTGTCACATAGACACAGTTTTGAATAATAAACACAAATTTTATTTTTATGGATTATCAATTAATGTTTTGATTGTTATCTATCCAAAAGCACCTTCTCCTTCCCTTAATATTCTTACAGATGTATAAAAGGGAAATTTTGCGTTACATTTACCGACTAAGATTAAGCATTACATATTGCATTTACTAACTTATTCAAACGTATACAGAACAAATATTATACATACATACAATATTTTCATTTTTAAATTGTCAGATTTACTACACATGCTAATGATTCCAAATTTTTTATTTTTTTTTTATTTCAATGATATTGCACAGAATTTGATGCATCATTATTAACAATTACATTTTATAATATATAAAAATAATACTTATATTAATAATATATATATACATATTAATATATATATATATATATTAATATATAGCACATTATGTTTTAAATGCGTTTGTCAGACCCAGAATCCTGCACCATAAATAAACTAAGTATAACCATAAAACATCCAAGAAATTTAAACAGATATAACCTTAATTTATATATGAATGATTCTTCTAATTGCACTTACCATAGAATAAATGAAAATTTAGAGAAGGAAATATCTAATTTGAAAAATACCTTTGTTTTTTGTTCAGTCGATAAAGCATCTAACAATTTTGCAGTTATTTGAAAAAGCTATTATGCTAATATGATATTTACTGAGCTTAACAATAATGTCACCTACAGTTTGTATAAATCTACTAATCAGACACTGATTAAGAAACATCTGGCCTTTTCAAAAAAGGTTAATATTCCTCTGCCTAAAGTAAAAAATTTGTCATTTCCTTTTCTTTTCGTAACACCTAAATTTCATAAGATACCAATTAAGTACAGATTTATTTGTAGTAATGTAAACAGCATTGGAAACGGATTTAATCGCAAATTTGAGGAAGTGTTAAAAAAGATTTTGAATATCCTAAAATTTAAGTATAAAGATAGTAATATGTATTGGATTATTTTGAACAGTTATAAGATCAGGAATGAACTAATTAAAGATGATATACAAAGTATCCAGACATATGATTTTGAGAATCATTTCACAAATATTCCTATTGCAGGGTTAAATGATGTCCTTTTAAAAGTTGTCGGTTTAATTATAGCTGACACCGATTTAGATTTTAATTTATTTAAATTATTATGTATTTTTTGTTTATATAACAACTATGTTTATACTGGTTCAAATATTTATTTACAGAATAATGGAATAGGAATGGGAACAAGTTATTCTTCAACGGCAGCTAACTTATTTTTATTTTATTATGAATTTCAATTTTGTAGTGACAATAACGATGTTAATTTTCTGGCTTTCAGATATATCGATGATTTGATAATTTTGAACTGTGATCGCGATTTTTTGGGGATATCATGTAACATTTATCCTGATATGCTGGTTTTGAAAAAAAACAAATGAAAATAATAGTGCTGCTGATTATGTTGATTTGAAAATAAACATTTCAAATGGTATACACATATCAATCTATAATAAACGGGATAACTTTAATTTTGAAGTTAACCATTTAGTTAATTAGAGTGCAAATATCCATAAACGCGTTTATGTCAATATCATAATAGGTCAGATTTTTCGCTACTATAAACTCTGTTCGAATAAAAATTTATATTTTAAAGAACTTTTTAATTTAACCAGCATTTTGTAGTATAAAAATAATATACCTTTGAATTTCATTAATAAATATACTAGTTTTACAGACAGTCTTCATTTTTGAGGAGTTGCTATGCGATTGACAGTTAATGATTTGTATAACTTAAAGCCTTTTTTGGACGGCTTTACAAGGATGTCTGCAATTGCGTGGCAACAGACATGGAATGTTTATGGACAGATTATGGATCACTGGATTTTGGTTATTGTTTTTTGTGGCTGTGTTGCTCGGATTTGGGTAAAATAATTTTATTGTTTCAGTATACATTACACATACGTTCTGAATCAGTTGTATCTTCGAGATGCACTGTTTATTGTGGCGTCGGGTCCGGTGGGGGTGTGTTCGCGATATGCTTTCAATTGTTTTTATGCATTTGACTTATGCTTTGCGACACTCTGGCCGAAACCCACTGCCACTACTGAATAATAGTTTGTTGTAAATTGTAATTAGTCTAAAACATTGCTGTGCTTTTTAAAATGTCCACCGCTGAAGAGGCCACAGCCTTTTGTTGTTTTTCTTGTTCAGGTTATATCTGTTTAAATTTCTTGGATGTTTTATGGTTATACTTAATTTATTTATGGTGCAGGATTCTGGGTCTGACAAACGCATTTAAAACATAATGTGCTATATATAATCTGTGTGGTTATATGCAGCTGTAGCGCTTATCGCATGGATTTTATTTTTATTTTTATTTTTATTTTTATGTTTTACTTTTAGTTTTACTTTTAACCTTTTTTTGAGCTTATATTAATATATATATATTATATTTTTATAACACTGATAACTCTCTGAAATCTGCACACTTAGGGACCGAGGGTTTTGTGGATTATAGATCATCCCTTTGTTTACGTTTTATTTTTTAAAGTCTGACTATAAATTAGGAACAACTGCACAAAATTTACAATTACAATGGACAAGAAAAACATAATGTGACATAGGTTTAATAAATTTAATAATTAAAATTAAAGATAAGTTAAATTATATATACAATTTTTACTGATTATTCATTATTTTAATCACTGACACAACACAATGGTAGTTTTGGTTTGTTGTCAATAATTTTTTTTTTTCTGTAATCTATGAGCATTCATTACTTTTTGATCCAAGATAAAATTTTGCTACTCAAGGCAATTTAAATATTTATATCCAATATGTATTTAAATATTTATTCATTGGAAAATTGATAGCCAAAAAAAAAAAAAAAAAAAAAAAAAAAAAGTACCAAATTTAGTTTTTGAGTTGAACTTTTAATGGCAATTTTCATTGTTTACATTCTAACAAGTAGTGCGGATAACAGACATTTGCGGATTATAAATCGGTGGATTTCAGAGAGTTGACTGTATATAAAAATAATCCGGAGTGAATAGTCACTCATTTTCATTTAGAGTGACGGCAGTGGTCACGGTGACTTGCGGTCGCTTCATTTTAGGTTCCCGGGCGGGAAATTGGGTGCAAAAAATACATTCCCAGAAATGATTTCTGGGTTTCCCGGGAATGCTATTTTTCGAGCCCTGCTTAATAGAATTTTATGTAGCAGGCCAGTGAGGATGACCGCGGACCAGTAAATTCTTATGCTTACTGGTCCTTGGGACCAGTGATTTATTTTTATATCAATTCTATAGCTGAACTTGTAACATGCCACTCTGGCTGACCCCCACGCAGTAAATTAGCAGATGTCAACAGGTTGAAGCCAATTTTTTTTTAATCATCATTTTTCTTCAACATCTTATTTAAAATAACAATATATTACATTATAATTTCAATCCAGATGACAAGGCGAAAGCTAGCAAAATCAGTTTTAAGGGGGAGGAGACATGTAAAATGAAATTTATAGGCACTTTTTACTTACCCATCATACGTAGTACAGGGTAAGTCTTGTAATCGTTTTAAAAATCGAAAAAAAAATTTTTCGGATTTACACGTTTCAGACACTGGGGATTCCAAAAAACATACTTTTAGAAAAAAAAAAATTGTCTGTCCGTCTGTATGTGTGTGTGTCTGTAAACGCTCTATTTCCTGAACAAATTGAGAAATTGAGATAGAGACTTGAAATTCGGTGTGTTCTTAGGGAGTAATAATAGAAAGAAGCCTATTGAATATCATTATCCTCGATTAATCGGAAGTATTTTTTTTGGACTCTTGAAATATTCGTTCTGATAAAAGGTATACAAAAGTTTTCGAAATTGTTAATTTGAAGAAGTGGATATAAAAGACAAAAAAAAACAATAAATTTTGCATCATGAATGAACTCAATCGGATAATTAGTTGCCAAGATATTTCTAATTCTATTCGATTTTTCATGACCCTGTATTTCATTCAAATTTCAATTCAAAGATATATTTCAATTTGAAATGAAACGTTTAATCCAATGCAGTAAACTGTTAGTTAATATTATTATAAGTTTTCGAGTTACAAGGATGTTTCTTTTACGTAATTCGGTACTACTCGATTATCAAGCCGACCCCAAAACTATCGCCAAACTATAGATTAAATGTCAAGCATTTAATGCCTCTATATACCTATAGGGGGGTTACCATAGGGGTGACCCTGTTCTGTCGCCAAATACCGCCAAGTTTGTTACCAACTTGGCGGTATATCGCCAAATTTGGCGGCCAAAATCAGTCGCAAATTGACGCCAAATTGGCGGTATTTCTAATATTTCGCCAAATTGCCATAGACTTCCATTTTAACCTAGTGTTTACTTGCTTACAGAAAATCAACAAATTGAGATATTTTAGTGCAACAAAAGTAATATTAGCTTAACGGATTATATTAATTATATTTAAGGGAGTCCAAGTAAATTAAATTATGAATAAAGTAGCATGATACAATGCTTAGCATGTATCACATGTTTTATTTTCATATTTTATATTATGTATATCCATGATGGGTAAGTATTACGGTGGCCCCGAACGACTAGTTTTTTTATTGCCTTAAAAAATTCGCTATATGAATAATGTACCCTTAAAGTTTTAAACCCAAAAAGTTTTTTTTTTTAAATGTCTTTGAGAAGTCATTACAGTGATGCTCCTGATATGTACTGAGTGGAGGTATACAATGTATTTGGCCAAATAAGTTTTCTAGCTTGCTATTTGAATAATATTATGATTTATTAGAGCAATGCTTGGGCGGCTTTACCCAGAACACAAACGAACCGTTCCATGCAACCGTGTAGCGTTTGGCTCTCAAGCATTTGAATTGTGGCTGGAAAATTATTGAAATTTCTGTATTCCTGTATGTTTAATGATGGATAGATGCACATACTTATACTCCTTTTCAGTAACACAGGCCTTTCATTGACCTTTACAAGTTGAGACTGTGTTTCTGCGATAACACAGGGTAGATTTTGTAGTTGCACAACTTTTTTCACACTGCAGTTGAGGAATGTTTCTGCTCCCAGTCCTGGAATGATAAGAGAAGAATCCATACTGGCACAAACAAATACGAGTGATTATATATATATATATATCAGTACAAGTGAAGATTGTAATAAATGAAAAATCAAGCTATTATATTAATTTAATTTCATATTTCCATTATTACATGTTGCATGCATTAAGATCCACAATTCTTACTAAAATATGTTAAATATTAATTAAAATTTATATAAAAAAATTTCTCTCTATCCTAAAAAAGTAACTAATGAAGCTGTTGCTGCAACATTTGAATTTAATGTGAGCGGAGGCCGGAGTTCCAGTTTTATATTAATTAAAACTATTTCATATAAAACTGAAAAATGGTAGTTTATTGAGAAATATATAATACACACGGTGAAGCACACTGTTTTTAAATTGAAGATTTATTTTATGCTTTAATTAACGTTAAAATTGAGCAAGATAGTTCAGTTAAAAAAAGTTTTATAGAATCAAAAACAAGGCATAGCACTTTAACCATATTTTGCAGACATGTGTGCAGTGTCCAATCATTTTTAAAATTTGTCGAATCTTTTACACTTTTTTTCAATCTTTTTATTATTTAGAATTAATTCATTCTCATGAATTAACTAATTCCATATCAATAGAAATTTATTTCATATTTTGAAAAAGCCCATTTTTAAAAGCCTGAAAGTAATAATATTCTCAAACACTTGAAAAATATATTTATGCTTGAATATTAAAGATTAAGAAAATTTTACAACAATTAAATCAGTAGCGTATCTAGACTTATCATTTCGGAGGGGACTGAGATATAGTAAAAGTTTCTAAGATGGAATCACAAGAAACGGGAATATTTCCGCTTTAAACAGGTTTTTATCATAACAGGTAACGCATCAATTATACAATCAAAACTGCTAAGATGGAATCACATCGTCTGTACAAGTATAATTCCATAGTTATACCACATTTTTTAAAACAGAATACTGAAAATTATCTACTAAAAGGTATGTCAAGAAGTAAATAAAATTGTAGTAAGCAGCAAATTAAAAATTTTTTAAGAGCATTCTCACTCTGTCCCCCCACCCCTTCAACTCATTCTAGGACTCATTTTGGAGCATACATGCAGACATTTCCTATACTTAAGTATTGAATGGGGGGGGGGGGGGCGGGGTAAAATGGGTAGCTGAGATAAAATGGGTATATTTTATATATTTTTTTTTTATTATTTTACCAGACAATTTTTTTTGCAAAATTAAAAGTATGAATGAAATGCTCACATATCTGGCAATATTTAAACTTGGTAAAAACAAACTAGCAACATATCATATATACTGGTCTTGACAGCCATTTTGTTTTTCAGAAGATAGAACAAAGTGTTTTTCGTGAATGAAAAACTTCTTTCCAGAAAAATATACAGGAAGAATTTTTAAAATAAACTGTTTGGATTTTAAAGAAGGATGATTTTTCTAATAGAAAACTCAAAAAATGAGTAAATTTATTTACTCACAAAAATTTTATAGCACTTTTTGTCACATGGGGCAAAATGGGTATAAGCCATCTTTTTTATGCAAGTTGAGGTCAAGATATGAATGTGTGAAGATTGATCAAAATTGAAAGACCTTTGAGAGAAAATTGTTATTGATCCTATGTTTAAAACTGAAATTATGCTTTGTTATATGACATTAGGCTATAAATTTGTCGCGAACATCTGTTATCCGCGTCACACGTTGGAATTTAAACATTAAAAATTGCTGTTAACAGACAATTACTCAAACATCACGTTAAATCAAAGTACCGTACTTTCGGCGATAAATTAAATTAAAACACATGTGCTAACTATACTAAATTATTAAATTGGATGAATTAAAAGAGGTCAAACAGTAAAAAGAGTCAAACAACCCATGGAAATTACAGCAGAGGTTCTCGCTGCAGTGAATCCAATGATTGGTGACTGGGTCTATGTGAAATTCAGTGTAAAGAAGTCAGTTCAAGAATTCACAGGTCTTATTATTGATATCCCTGATGAAGATGAATACACTGTGATGTTTGCAACAAAGTCATCTACCGGATTATTTTATGTCTTCCCTGAGAACGACGATAATGCTGAGGTGCAGGCATCTCGAATTGTCAAGAAGTCTATCTCAACCAAGCTGCACCAGTCGTTGCCACTTGTCAGCATACATTTTGTACATAAATTCTTATTCAGTTATAGCTAGTTAACTTTATAATTAGCTTTTGATTAAAAATATTTTTCATTTAACTATATTTCTCATTTTTTCCTACAGATAATCATGTTGATATCTATCAGCTTTTTAACTGCATTAAATTAAAAAAATACTTTTAAAATGAAATACTGTTAGAAACATGATTCAGAGCATGCCGTAAATTGATGTGGTGAAAATAGGGAACAGTTTTTTTTGTGGGGGGCGGGGGAGGATAGGATTTGTTGGTACTTTCACCTTATTTCTACTAGTTTAATAACAGTGTTTTTATTTATCAAGAAAAAAATTTAAACAAACTGAAAGTGGCGTGGCGGGTTTTTGCCCTCCCTCCTTGCCCAAGTTTACATATATGATTCAGAGGATGAAGGTAGTATAAAATTTTAAATGGTTTGCACATTATTTATAATATAATACAACTGTAACCAGCATATACCCTTTTTACCCCGAATCACGGGATAAAATGGGGCCACCAGTGGCCGAGACGTTCTGCAATCACAGATGCCAGACAGGAGGGTCTGTGCTTGATACTAAATGCGCTCATCGACCTAACAGTTTGGAGTATTCGGTGGTTCTCTCTGAATTTGAACCTTTCATAAATATGAGTTAGGTTCCATTAGAAAGCTGGTGCCTATAAACAATATTAATACCGACGACTGCTGAGATATGCTAAATGTTCTAAAAATTTAAAAATAACATAAAATTTCGTTATTTTACGGTTATAGTGTAAATTATATTGTTGCCTATGTTAAAAATATAGCACAACAATATCTTTCACACAATATCTGCAAATGTAAATGTTGAAGTCATTGTTTATGTTTATTTTTTCAATTTTAATCTGTAATAATTTTTATTTTTTCATGACCTCATATGTAATTCTGCCTAATCTGACTAATTCCAATATTTCTATTTAAAAAAAGAAAGGAAAATAAAACACGTTTTTTTGAAAATGATCCAAAAATTAGAAGTCATAAAAAGCTTGATTCTGCTTTTAAAACTAAATTTTTATTATTTAGTTATTAATTATTAAATTAATTTAATATTTTACTTATTATTTTAATAATAATTTACTTTATTTTAAGCATTCATTATAATTTCCAATACTTCAGTACAGTCAAAAAACTCTGTAAAAATGTAAACACAACAGAGACCAGAAATCCACAAAATTCTAAAATCTGTACAACCCCTGGTTTCAAGATGTGCAGATTTCTGAGAGTCTACTCTTTTAACTCTTATTAAGTTTCTAAAATCACACTGATTAATAATATAAAAAAATTATTTTTTCCTTTAGAAATTGATTTCATAAGCGCCAATATTTATATATGACAGGCTTTCGACATGGTCAACGGAACTACTGTTAGCCATGTGCCTAGACAAAATAAATTTTAAAACAATCAATTGCTTTACAGAAAAGGGCACAATGGAATTCGTACCACAGAAAATAAATCGAAATATATTCCAAATAAAATTTCCAATTATACATCAAAATGTACAGCAAAAAAATGCGTAGTAACATCCTGTTCGTAATGTAAACAAACGAGGAAAATAAAAACAAGCAGCGTCACCGTACCGGTGTTGCCATATACAATTGCTAAAAACTAGCATGATGGTTAAAACGAAAAGAGCTCCATGCACGTGACGTCATAAACTACAGTAGTTGGTAAAAATCGGCTGCTCGTCTTGTGTCAGCTCTTTTACTCTGTTGTATATTTATTATATGTAATTTAGCACTTTTTATAATTTATTGTTATTTATATTTGTTAATTATTTAATTTATATTTTACTGTGTATGTAATTAATGCCTTTCCGACCCCTTTTTAGGTCAGATTGGAATTAGGTTAATACAGTAATATAATTTAGATTCAATATCAAATACTAATAATAATAATAACTACTGTGTCTATCATTTGTGGTTGGGGAGAGGAGAGGAGGTTGCACCCACTGTAGTCACACTGCTCAAGGGGTGAGGTGGGAGCGGAAATGCCTCTGCTGACATTTGAAACCAGTGTTGAATTCAGACACATTTCTCCAGGAGGGATTTCTGTGACTCCGGGGGGGGGAGAGATTACAGGGTTTCGGGGGTGGGGGGATTGCACTTTTTGACCATTGAAAATACAAATTCTCAAATCCTCCGAGATGGGACATCTCATTTCTCCGTGGGGAGTGTCCCTCCTGGCCATCCCCTGAATTCAACACTGCTTGAGACAAAATTAAGAAGTATTGGTTTTGGAGGTCGTGAGTACTTAATAAAAGGCCTTTCTTTTATATAATAGTTCTCAAAAATTATTTTAATTTAAAGTTAATTTCAGTTGAAATATATTTGTAAGAGAAAATGAAATTCTTCTTACCTGTATGGGCGATAATGCTGGCTCTTCGGAGATTCACAGATTTCTTTATATCCCGTGAAAAACTGAAAAACGTAATTTTTTTTAAGAGAGTGTGCTGATTCGTGAGTAGCTTGAAATGACGGACACTTGTACTGTAGAAAACCTGTCTAAATTTAATATGAATACAGATCATTAATATACGTTGCACAATCTTGAGTAAATATATAATGTAATACACTTAAATGATCTAGGTTTGGAATTAACTGCATTCTTCATGAGCTAAACATCGCTTCCTGATTAAAAGGAATGCAAAAAATGAGAAGACAAAATTACGCCTTCATCACACTGATACTACGCGCAGATCTGAGAAAAAAAGGGTCACATTAGTACAGACACGACGCCTTGTTCAACAGTTTTAATTTTACAAAAGAAAAACGCTGATCTTAGCAGAAGCATTTTTCAAATTAGGATATTCTGTTCTTAGTGGCTTTCAGTTTTTTTGGTGCTGCCCTCTATGAAGAACTAAACGTAGATATTGTTATTAAGGGTGATTGTTCCAGTCTATTAGAGTTATTTGACGTTAGCCCGTAAAGTGGCGACGCCTGCTGCATATTTCACAAACGAAGAACCACATTTCACAAACGAAACACATTTCATATTATTGTTTCCAACAAGAAGAAAATTGCGTATCACCCTCTCTCACTCACACACACGAAAGAACCTTTAGCGATTTTTTAATTGCAAAATTCGTTAGGGAAAATACTGCATAGGGCCTCTCAATATTTATTCCATTTATAGGAACATGGGATCTCAAGTTAAGAGCACATCTCTTTTTTAGGGAAAGTCACGTTTCATTGTAATAAAATGTTCGAACAATGTGAAAAAACTGCTGATGCCAAGAGCAACACAGTTATGTGCTCTGTGCCAAGAGCGTTTAGCAAGATGGCGTCGAGAAAAAAAATGGGGGGAGGAGGCTGAAAAAAAACTTTTTTTTTTTGCCTTTGCATCTCTCTTTTATCCCATTTTCATTTATTTCACTAAAAATTCCAAACCTGAAGAGGAGAACGAGTAGTTCCGTAGAGAGGGGGGTATAGATGGTACAAAGTACCTGGGCACGGCGTTGTTTAAAAATAAAATAGCAAAACAGTATAATCGTACTTTTTAACGTAAAATTTTTAGTTAAAATATCTAACAATAAATAAAATTAAAAAGTCAGAGTTTTTATATTTACCTAGCTATAACGGAATCCTAGATCAAACGAAAAAATTTCGTGATCCTGCCAAAAAGCAATTATACTTCCTAAGACGGAAACACCCCGTCTAAGACGATAGTTTTACTTGGTGTTTACATTTCGACTTAGCAGGTTTTATTGTATTATACATATGATGTGAGAGGAGGAGGTCCCGCATTCGAATTACTAACAGGACCCGCGGTCTCTCTGTACGGCCCTGGTGGGTGATACACGATAACCCTTCCCTCCTAAATGCACCAATTACTGACGTAACTGGTTTCGAAAGTGAAAGTAACTTTAAAAACATAAAGAAGTCAAGAAAGCGGCGGGCTAAAAAAACACACTTTTTGTAACTTTTGCATCGTTTTTATTTTTTTTCAATTTAGCAAGTTTTACTGTATTATACTTACATTGTGAGAGGAGGAAGGGCCGCATTCGAATTACTATCAGGGTCCGCAGTCTCTTTGTACGGCCCTGGGGGGAGGGGTTTACACGACAATCCTTCTCTTCTACAGTGGGTTGCCAAATTATTAGGGACAGTCATATCTTTTGCTAGTTTTCTACTTTGGCTGCACTTGACTGCGGATCTAAGAGGTTTAAGTGTTGCAGGAATGTATTTTATCATTCTCAACATCTCTACAATTCAACTTTTAAGTACTTTTGGCATGCTAAAAGGTTTGTTTGCTTTCTATAAATATTTTAATAACGGCAGAGACGCTGAGTCTTTTACACACGCAATTGTGGAAGACGCTTTTCTTTAATTTAAACAAAATTCTTTAGGTTTTTTTGGAAAAGTTAAGAATTATATGTGAGTATTATCTTTCTTTTATTGATTAAATATTTGTTTTTTACGAAATTATTTAAGATTTGAATTTATTTTTAATTTTTATAGATTTCAGTGTGGGTCGAGGGGTTGATTTGTCCCCTACGAAAAAGTCTGAGGTAAAAACCCTTCTTCTGCATATGAATCATTCCCAAAGGAAGATAGCAGAACTTGCTGGAGTTTCCAAGTCAGTAGTCAACAGGATAAAAATAAATCTGGGCAAAAACCAGCCACTTTCGCCCAAACGAAAAGACAAAAGTGGAAGAAAACGCATTACAACTCCACGTGCCGATATGAAAATCCGAGATATCTGCTTAGGAAACAGAAAGATAAGTATGGGACTCCTTACTCAGATCGTTCAAGAATCTGGAATACTAGTTTCTAAGAGAACTGTGCAGTGGAGATTAGCGGAGGATGGGTTGACAGCTCATCGTCCGACCAAGAACAGAAGCGATGAAGAAGCAGCGCCTCGCCTGGGCTCGTGAACACCGATAGAAGACAGTTGATGACTGGAGTGAGGTCAGTTGTTAAGATAATTATTATTTATGTCATTTAAAATAATGTATTTCTTAATTATTAATATATTTAATTTTTTTCAGGTGTGTTTCTCAGATGAATCAACCTTTGAGATTTTAGCCGATAAAAGCCGCTTTGT
The DNA here is from genome assembly GCA_963932465.1 of Maratus speciosus. NCBI lineage: Eukaryota > Metazoa > Arthropoda > Arachnida > Araneae > Salticidae > Maratus > Maratus speciosus. The sequence goes on from OZ010787.1 coordinate 244,415,407, forward strand.
CAGGCGACGCCCAGGCGAAAAATACCGCCCTGGCTACATCGTGGAAAGTGTTAAACACCCTGATAAAGTAATGGTGTTGTCTGTCATAAGCGCTAAAGGGGTTGGACGCCTCTACATTGTCCAGGGAACCATGAGAGAAGACCAGTAAAGGCAAGTTCTGGAAACTCAGCTGCTGCCGCAAATTGAAGAATGGTTCCCAGGTGGTGAATAGTTCACGTTTATGCATGATTCAGTGCCTTGTCATAAAGTTAGAAGTGTTACAAAGTTTTTGGCAGACCACAATACCCCAGTTTTACCTTGCCCTGGCAATTTTCCTGACATGAACCCCATAGAAAACTTATGGGAGATCACACGCCGGAAATCGCCAAAGATATGATTACAACCAAGTTACAACTCATCGAAAAACTAATAAATGTATAGCATCACAACCCTAAAAAAAAGAAAGTGCCAGAAATCGTATAGAAAGCATGCCGAGACGCATCGAAATACTCCTAGAAGCCAAAGGAAATGTCACCAAATGTTAATATTCGTTACTTAGCATTGGTAAATTGACTGTATTACATTTTTGTTGGGGTTTTTTCATATACTAATATTGCGTAAATACTTAAACTATAACAATAAAGCCTTTTAAACTTAAAAACAGTGTTTATTTTCCAATTATATTCTAATATTGTACAAAAAACCTATACTTCATGACTGTCCCTAATAATTTGGCAACCCACTGTAAGTGGACCAATTTCTGACGCCACTGTCCGCTCGTTACGATCAATATTTTAGAGTGGAATTGAATTAAGTACGAAACTCTTTTCCATCTAGAGGTTACAACCCCCCCCCCTTCGCATGCCCCTATTATTTTTGTCCTTTTTTTCAGGAATTTATGAACCTCAAAAGAAATAATCACTATATACATGAATTCATGCAAAAAATAATAATAATAGTAATAATAATAATAATAATAAAATTCAATAACATCTTAACTTACCCAACTGATCTTGAAATCCGCAGCGGTTGCGATGAAGACTCCTTATGATCCTCGTCATTGTAACAAAGAAAGCGATGATTTCGCAAGTGTGCCCAAATGTATTCTCAATCTGTTCTCAAACGTGTTCCCAAGTTTAGATCCTGAGTAGAACACTTTTGGTACACTTTCGGAACACTGTCGGAAAACTTTATTTATAGCGGAGCACATTCGAAACACATTTCAGAACACATTAAGGTAAGTGGAACACTATTTTGAATCAAAGTGTTCCAAAAGTGTTCCAAGTGTGTTCTCAATGTGTGCTGGGAATTTGCAGTGCAAATAGTTATAAATAAAAATTAGATATATCAATCGATTCCTTTATAAATAGCTGTAAATAAAAATCAGACCTATTAATCAATTTACTTTCATTGAAAAGGATATTAACTTCTTTACTAAGTCTTGATAAGGCCGTATACTCCCAAGTATAGTTTACACCTGCAACATGTTCCTTACATCTAATACTGAATTTTCTTTCGGTCATACCAACATAATAATTTCATACCATATAATCATTTCATTACCTACATAATACAGCTCCTCCCTAATAAATGGAATAATATATACTCCTGAAAGGTCACCCTTATTAACATAATCAACTTTTGTGCTTAATATCGTCTTTAATTTCGGAGGAGGCCTCGCGATTAATTTTAAACCAAACGCTTTTAAAGGAATTTTTATAAACCTAAGAAACCTGGATAATAATTCGTAACAACCCTTTTCATATTAACTTCACTGTCATTTTTTATCCAATAACAACCTGTATTCATTTTATTAATAAAGTTCCGAATTAATTTATTAGCGAACTTTACGCGATACTCATTGTTAATAGCGATAAATTTAATTTTCTCTTTCTTCGGAAGATAATTTAAAGGCTTGTGATAAGTACTTGTGATTTTTATTTTGATGTTTGTTAAGTGAATCAATCGAAACATGTAATTTTAATGTTTTTTTATTTATACCTGATGTCTTTTAAGTAATTAATATTGCACTTGTGATTTTTATTCTGATGATGATTGAGTGAATCAATCGAAAGATGTAATTTTAATGTTTTTTATTTATACCTGACATCTTTTAAGCAATTATCGATTGTAATATATGTAAGAGGTTCAAAGGTGTGTAACGATACGTTGTCATTTCGTATTCCAAATTTTTGGGTAGAATGGTTGAACAAGATTGGGAAATGGACTATAGATGGAGCAACAGGCAATGTTGAAAATATAGAAGGCGTTGCATCTCTTTACTTTAACATAGAGATTGATTTTGTATAACAGTGTTTTGTGTAAATTGTACTTGTGATTTTTATTAAGATGATGATTTTGTGAATCATTCGAAGCACGTATTGTAATTTTAATGTTTCTTATTTATACCTGACGTTTTTTTAGCAATTAGCCTTTAAAGTATCTTCGAAAGAAAATTTGAGGGTAAGTTAGATAAAATTAAACTTATCCCTATAACTACGGGTATCGCGTTAAGTTGGTTAATAAATTAATTCGGAACTTTATTAATAAAATGAACACAGATGTTATGGGGAAAAAATTGACAGTTAAGTTAATTTGAAAAGAGTTGTTACGAATTATTATCCAGGTTTTTTTTTTTAGTTTATAAAACATCTCTTTTGTTTAAGGTTAATCGCGATGCCTCCTCCAAAATTAAAGACAATTTTAAGTACAAAGATTGATCTCCGGTTGATCAGGGTGACCTTTCAGTAGTATATATTATCCCATTTATTAGGGAGGGGGGGCATGCTAGAAATTATTATGTAGGTATGGCCCAAAGGAAATCCAGTATTAGATGTAATGACATGTTGGAGATATAAAATATAATATAGGTAATATAGGGAATACAGCCTTATCAAGACTAAGTCAAGAAGAAAATATGAATATTCTTTTCAATGAAAGTAAATTGATTTATAGATCTCATTTTTATTTACAATTATTTATAAGGAAATCGATTGAAATATGTATATAAGAGGTTTAAAAGTATGTGATGATACGTTTTCATTTCACATTCCGAATATTTGGGTGGAATAGTTGAACAACCTTGGTTAAACGCACTATAGACTGAGCAACGGGCAGTGTTTAAAATATAGAAGGCGTTGTATATTTATTTCACAACAGAGATCGATCTTGCATTCCAGTGTTTTCTGTACTCGTGATTTTTATTCTGTTGACGATTGAGTGAATCAATCAAAAAATTTAATTTTATTGTTTTTTTTTATACCTAACATTTTTTAAGCAATTAAATTATTTTTAGTATGCATTTTGATTTTTTTTTTAATATATATTTTATTAAGGTTGTGATTATTGGACGTACGATATACATTTTCATAGTTACTATAATATTTGAGATATTCATAGATCACATACAAATATATAGAAAAATATATACTTGAAATACATTTTGGTTTCATTATGTTATTTGAAATTACGAGTTTTTTTATATGTCATTAAGGCCTACCGCGGTATGTTTTCCTCTGAAAATATGGGATGTAAAATATATAATTTTTTTACAACGCTCAACAAAAGAATTCGAATTCTCTACCATCAGTGTGTGGTATATGCTTAAAATGAATTTTAGAGACATTATATTGTTTGAAACTCCTCGGATTTTATATATGTTACTAAGGAATACTTCGGAATGTTTTGCATTCAAAATATAGTGTGTAACATTTATACTAGTTTTCAAAGGTCGCAAAAAAATTCAAATGCACTACTGTCTATGGGTGGTATATAGATAAAATAATGTCTAGTACCATAATGTTATTTGACATTCTACAAAATTTGTATGTGTTACTAAGGCTTACTGTGTCATTCTCTCCGTTACAAAAATGGGATGTAACATTTATAGTTCTTTTCCAATACACCGCAAAATAATCCAGATTTGTCTATACCGACATTACGAGAATTTCGGAGAGCAGTTTTATGTGACTTTTATTTAAATTATTCTACTTCAGATATCTCTATGTATATAACTACGTAATCTATGAACTATTTGAACACATTTTCAGCTAACTTCCCACGAACGTCTATTTCTACTTTTTTTAAGATAAAACATATTTCTCTATTGTCACAATTATGTATTGATAAAAATTTTCTCATTAGTTTCTTTTTATGTTGGTAGCGACCCTGGTGAGAACTTGGCTAACTAAAATTTTAAAATAGCTATTTTTAATGTTTTATAATATAGCAAAATTAGATATATCATATTAATCTCATTTTTTCTTTTATTCCGATAATGTCCTCTAGGGAAAAGCATATTAACTAAATAAAAAAAATGCTTTTTTTATCTTCACCGTATGACCGCCATGCTCAATATAAAAATAATTAGAACTTAGTCAAAACAATTTTTTTTCTTTCGTTTGTAACATTCCCTGAGTGAAAATAGAGTAACCAAATTTAATTAAATTTATTTTTTATGTTTCACTGTACAAGAGCTATACAGAAGTTAAAAATAGGTGGCACATAGTCAAAACAATATATTTTGTCTTTATAGTTTCCACTAAAAGGAAATGGGATAATATAATTTAAATAATTTTTTTATACTTTTTTTAAATAAATCTATTGAATAACCTTCTGTAAGGGTCAAACTTTGAAATACGTTTTGATAAAAATAATCTGCTATTATTGTTTTTTTTTTTTTTTTTTTTTTTTTTTTTTTTGTTCTGGTAGCGCCCTTGGTCGGAAACTGTATAAATAAAATGTTAAAATGGACTTTTTATGTTTTCTTTGTGTCATCCATACATGAAGTTAAAATCGGGTAATACTTATGAGCTCTAATATAGAAGGGTAGGGTAACTCGTTTAAAACCGTACCACACTATTTTGAGCCTGATTTCTCAGCCAGTTGCATATACTTACGTCAATGAGAGAACTCATTGTTTTGAAATTGTTTTTCTTCAAAACAAAACCAACGGAACAGAAATTTAATGAGAACTTGTATTAATACATGACCCACTCGAATGAATGTTAAATTACGCGATGTCAGCGCTACGTTTTATATTACAACTCAGTCAGTCATTCAGATTGAACAAAGAGTTTTTGCGCTTAAAGTACCATCTGGGAGTAGCTTTACTTGAGTTAAAAAATAGCAGAAAAGATTTGACATTCAACACAAAATTTATTTTTTTATTATCAAATGATTTTTTTTTTGTTTTCACTGTATGATATTTATAGCGTTCCATTGCAGAAATAATAACATTGCAGAACTAAATATGATTAATTATGAGGTATAACAAAGATCTGTTATATATCACACTTTTAACTACGCCTTTCATTGATAATTTATATTTATACAAAAATTTAACAACGTATTTGTTTTTCATAGTTCCCCCTCCTCAGAATGTCAATTTATGAAATCGAATTGTGTTCAAGAATATTTCTTGTTTCATTCTCCCCCCCCCCCCCTCCACTGCTGGCAAAACTTTAATTCCTAAAGCTCTTTTCTCACATCTGCTTTCATCCATCATGATTAAATGTACGTTACTTATTACGTAAGAGCTCAACCACTCTTGGCCTCGCCTTTTGAATATTCCGTCCCTCTCTTTCTTGTATGTCAACACTAAAATCTCCTCTTACTAAAAAAAAAAAAAAAAAAATATAAATAAGATAAATTGAAGCATTTATTCCCGTCGATACTTTTTGCATTTCACGAAATTTAATGCTTAATTTCAACTTTAACATTGCACTCTTTTAGCAGCCCACATACTTTTTACGGTAATTTTATTTCTTTAATTTATTTCTAGACATCACTCGGTCGCCTGTACATTTAGGTATTTTAACGTACAAATATGTACTCCTATCACACCCATTCTGCTAAAATTCCTTTAAATGGCAGCCTTACTTACCAGCTGCAGTTGTAGTCCCCCCAACATATAATTCGATTTCTCTCTACTCGAATTTTGTCTCCATGAACGCTTTTTATCGCCAAGTTGCATATGTTTATATTATTCAGCCGCCAATTTGGCTATCTCGTATGAAGACTGAATACGTATCTCTTCTGTTGGCTGTTTAACTTTATAGACGTTTGATCTAAAACGCTCCCTTTCTACCTTGTTAGGGGCACCTCTCACCTTAGAGTTTATTACGGCTCTTCAACATCTTCAATAAATAAAGTATGCTTCTGTCCTTATAGCCCAGGGGAAATGTACCAAAAAAGGGGGTTACCTTGCAAAAGGTCGGGTAGAAGATTTTTTTTCTGAATTGTTTATAATGATGCCAACATGGGAAAACCAGGTTTTCTAAAAAATTTCTTAAGGCTAAATTTTCTTTTTTGGAACCTTTTTTGGTTTCTTTGAAATATTTCAAGACCCGTTGCCGTAGCATATTATTTGTCAATAACAATATTAAAGAAGATAAAATTCTCTACAACTTTCATATTTACAACTTTTTTTATACATTCAACAGCAAGCGCAGTACGCCATTTCAAAAATAGGATAATTTTTTCAATTTTCTTAAAAACCGTGAAAAACGCACTTCTGCCCCGATTATTCAAATGTTTCCCACGGATTTAATCGTGTATGTCAACTTCCATATATTAGTTACAGCAAATTATGTGTTTCAGGGCTAAAACTAGCCTTTTTTGCACCCGTGGCAAACTTGGATTTTGGCACCCCCCCCCCCTCCTCTCTTAAAAAGAAAATTTACCACGGGAATTTTAATAAATCTTTAATAGCCGGATTTTGAAAATTTTAATTGTGTAAGCATTAAATCGTAATGCTGAACTACGTAATCAGCTGTGCCAAATATTAATTCATGAAACCCTTGAAAACCGTACCGAAAGGAACCGAAATATATTCCGCTTTAAACAGGTTTCCATCTTAGCATGTATAATTGTTCATATTCTTTCTCTTGAAAAAATATATACTTTTTCTTTAAAGACCGAATTCCGTATATACAGATTTCATTTTCAAATATTTTACGGTAGTTGTCGTATTGAGGCGTATAAAGTCACAGTTATATGAATTATGGGACTAAATTAGTCACCCGAAGACATTCGCAAGTTAATATTAAACCTATGGGAGCGTTCTTGACAAATATCTCGCTCGCATTTTGTTACTTTTAAATAATTTTTCTTCATTAGATACCTGAGATCAATATCTAATGTTGTGCTTTTGTACTTTTTCGGTGTTTTTTTTTTTTTTTTTTTTTTTTTTTTTTTTTTTTTTTTAATATATTCGGACACTTTCATTTTTGGAAAACTGTTTGAAACCCGTTCTGAAATTTAAAGTATTCTGTTTGAGCTTTAAAAAAATTAATAGATAATCTTAAAGTTTTACACATTTTTGCATGCTAAAATGATATATCTTTTTATATTTATTGATATAAGTGGAGAAAAAAAAATTGACAATATGTTTTAAAACTAATCTTTAAAAAAAATTATATAAAACAAGTGAACTCAAATATTTTATTAACAGAATTTATAAATTTTACAAGATATAAATGCATAACATTAGTTAGTGAAATAATCTGGTGTCATTTTTATTCTGGCTATTTTATAAGGTAAAAGTATTTCTTTCATAAAATATATGTTTTTTTAGTCCCCCCTTTTATATGGAACTACAACTCAATGTTTGCTATCTTTAAAACATTAAAAAATATGTTATCAATAATTGGTAAATAAAATATACCATTGTAGTGGTGAATAAAATCGCAAATTCTCATACCTGGGTGATTTAAAAAAAAAATCTCATGTTTTACTGTCCTTTCACATTTGCACATAAAAATAGTTAAATATCATAATTTTAATTGTTGCATTTAAACTAATGTGTTTTATAACGATAATTTACAGATACATTATTATTTATAAAAATTTAAAAATAAGAAATATATTCTTTTGTAGTCAAAATGTCATTACCGTAGGTTGTCCAAACAAGCAATTTATTAGGGCTGTTGACAAAGTTCTTTTTAAAACAGATGATTATAATTTTTTTATGCATTTTTATTTATTAAGATGCTACTAATTAAAAAAAATATTTATTTTCATTTATTAAACTTATCTATAATTATTAATAATTTTTTTAAAACCATGTCCCAAAAACGAGTGTCATTGCCATGCTTCTGACGAAAAGTTCCTCTGGATTTTTTTAGAGGACAGCACATGCCTTTTTATCAAGGTTTAGGTGAATAGAGTAAATAGTTTTATAGTTTCAATAAAACAAGCAAAGACATTTAATGTTTTGGTGAGTATTCTTTTATAAGTCATTACCGTACCCAATTCTAATTGATAATTAAATGAACTTTTAGTTCTTAATCTGCTTTTATTACATGAGAAATAGAAAATCAATGTACGGGCCAGAAGATATAATGACTGGGGATAATGACTCATAAGATCATAAGATATAATGACATCAATCATAAGATATAATGACTCATTTATGCCTGGGGAAAAATAAAAATATTTTGCTTAATTTGTCATTACCGTGCTCATTTATAACAGTATACCAAGTTATTTAACATTTAAAAATTAGTTTTAAAATGTTAAATTCGTAATTTGGTCTCTGATGATGCTTGTATATTAATTTTTATGAGGTAAGGTAACAAACAATTAAAACATTCTGATTATTTCTAAAAATTTGATTTTGTTATTCCAAAACATGGACAGATTTTGAAAATGACCCACCTATTCCATTGATACCGGGAAAAATATATATGCATTATAAAAATTATAAAATTTATTAAAATTAAGCAAGAAATCTTTTTTAATTGAAACTATCGTGCCAATAAGTTACTATATATTGAAAAATTCTTTTAAACAATGCTTTGCAGTTAACATTGTTTACACTTAAAGTTACTGTCTAAATATGAAAATTGTCTCATTCATCTACACTCTGCCCTACTTTTAAAATCATATAAATTTATTGCATATAAAAAATCTGTTGAGATGAAAATAAAGACATGAGTGTGCAAATAATAGATAATTTATTGCTACCAATTTTTAGAAGTCGACATACACAATTAAATCCGCGGGGAACCTTTGAATAATCGCGGCAAAACTACGTTTTTCACGGTTTTTAAGAAAATTAAAAAAATTGTCTCATTTTTGAAATAGCGTAATGCGTTTGCTATTGAGTGTATAAAAAAGTTGTAAATATGAAAGTTGTAGAGAATTTTCTTTTCTTTAATATTGTAACTGACATATAATATGCTACGGGAACGTGTTTTGAGATATTTCCAAAAAAATAAAAAATGTCCCAAAATTTTGTTGTCTTTCGGCCACAGAAAATTTAGCCTTAAGAAATTTTGTTGGAAAACTTGTTTTTTCCATGTTGGCATCATTATAAACAATTTAGAAAAAAAAAACCTTTTACCCGACCTTTTGCAATGTAAAATGTACATTTCCCCTGGACTATTAGCAAAATTGTGTTTTTTTTTTTTTTTTTTTTTTTACTTATGTACTGGGACTTGGTGCACCACTTTATTATTACAAAATAATTGCAACCAACACTTCTACGACAACTTCAATAGCATATGGGGTTTTTAATAAATTTTCAGATTAAGGGTCTTCCATAATCAAAATTATGCTTAAATAAAAATTTGACATGATAGGTTTTTTTACGATGGTATCGATTTGATGAGAAATTGCATGACGAAAATTTTAAATTTTTTTTTTTATATTTTATCATATGACAATCATACTCCAAGTTAAAAATAGATCGGAGAGATTCAACTAAACTTTCTTTTATGCAGATAACGCAACCTATCCAGAAAATTATTTAAAAAATATGAATACTGTTTCATGTATCACTATATGAAATAATTAAAATGAAGGTAAGTAGTTCTGATTAACACATTTTTCTTTTCCGTTAGATACTGTTGTGTTATAGTGACCTCTGAAGGACCAGGGACCAGGCTTTATCCTATTAAATAAAATAGATTTCTTTTGTTCTCTTTTAAGCGTTAGTAATTATATAAACTAAATTAAGAAGTAATCTTAGGAAATGGCATGACATATGATTTGATTTATGATTATGGTAAGATTTAACTAGGTTTTGTCTAATAACGTGTTTCGTTATTTAAAAAATATATAGCCTAACAAAATATTAAAATCTAGAATTTTTTTGACTGGAAAAATGCAGCATTTTAAAAGTAGTAACAGATCGTCAGAAAGACGTAGATATATATCTTCAATATTTAAAATCTTTTCCAATGTATAAAACGCATTTAATAGAATTATATAGTAAAAAATAATTGCTACGAATAAAAAAATATATTTTTACTAAAACTCGTTATTCAAGATGCATATTAATTTAATTGTATTATAATTTATATCAATTATCACTTTTAATACCATCGTAAAGGCTATTCCTTTTCTGCTGTTTTTAGTGAGATTTTTAATGAATTTCGGTACATGAGATATGTGTCAGTTTTTTTTAAATATATATTTCAAAACCAAGTGAATATACATTAATCTCTACGATGAAAATGGTCTACAATTAACATATTTCTTATCTTTGACATTAAATAAGCAATACCTTTCTTTAAGATTTTTTTAGACATTAATCAATTTAACAATTAATATGACGAGAAGAGTTTCAAAATCGAAACATTAGGTTTATTGAAAACAGTTTAAGATAAGCGTACAGTTAAAACTTTTCTTATTATATAGTATACTCGTTTTAATAAATAATTAAATTTACCATTATCTAATTTTAACCAAACTTTTCTGAAACTTTTGTTAATTAACGGAAAATGTTTAAAGGTAGAAAAGAATCTAAAAGGAAAATAATGATAATATTGAAGTCTTTCTAAAATAATATTTATTAATGTCTGTTAAATTGTCTTCTTTATTTTAAACTGCTCGAATAAGCTTTATCGTTCCCTGTTTCCCTTGAAATAGATGTAGTCACTGTTCATTTGCCATATCCATTTCTCTAATGTCAATTAATTTAACTGAGGTACAATTCATCGCATTCTGTTTGATCGTATGGTTTGTTAGTTTAATACCATAACTTATCTGATAGCAGTTCATCAAGTAAGCGTAATGTCAGAGTAATCACGTTGTGCATTAAATGTTTTATCCAATTTAGAGACAAGAGATGAAAACAGGAATACATGATCGTAACAAACTATCAAGTTCAGTATAATGTTTTCGTTATTTTCAATTTAATATTTATCCGAAATAAAGTAATATTTACCAAATATTAGTTAAAATTATGGGTAATACAAAAATTATATATATACAAAATGATATAAAAACAAATCAATTCATTTTCTAGAAAACTGATATAAAATATATTTAATAGTCTTCGATTTAATTTCAAATTTTTTTGTGCACTCTATTTTGGAAGACGTAGACTGGTATTAAATCTCTTTAGAATATGAAGGAAATTGTAATTTAAAAACGTTTATGACATCGCTGTTTCAAATTACTGTAGTCTTTTTAGGCATATCTAAAACATACAAATGGTAAATATACGTATTATCTGTCAGAAAAAATACTAATCTAGCCGTATTTTTGCAATATTCTACGTCTGTGTAAAAGCATGTGTAACATATGTCACAAACGCGTTTGCCAAAATGGAAATTGAAAGGACCGTTCATAAGAAAAGTATTTAAAAGTCATAAATTTACGCTTAATTAATATGCTTGATGAATAATATCTTACTGAATAATATTAAAACAGACAAAAATTTCAAGGACCTCGGATCACAAACTACATATACATTTAAATATACAGCTGGCCTTATTTCACGTTGAGCGATATTTTCTTCCATGATTATAGATATCTGTGTACTATTGTAATGTTATTTTGTACCGATTTAACTTGCATTATAGAAAATTTGATGAAATCAAGTGAAATAACGCAATTGCAAAATAATATTGCCAGTGATATTACAGCTGTGGTACTATCAGCCACATCAAAAATTTGGAGCATCTAAGTCAATTTTTGTCATTTAGTACATCTCATTTATGCTATAAAATTTCACAATAATTATGATAGAAGTATCAAAGATTTCATTAGAATGTCAGCTCTAATTTTAATGTTATGAAATAAAATTTGGATTAAGCTTCGATTGAGTCCCTCTGTATTTTGAACGTTTGTGGATTACTGGTGGTAGTAGGTACTTTTGTAGAACAAGTGGATTACTAGTAATATTTTTTTTTTTTTTTTTTTTTTTTTTTTTACTTTTATTGGCTTGGTTCACTTTTATTTTATGAATGTTGCTTTGAATCAATCTGTATCTTAAAACAATATATTTATAATATTATTATGTACAAAAAATGCTTAAAATATATATTGCAAACAGAAGAAAAATAAATATAAGATAAAATAATGCTAACGATCCTTCAAGTTTATAAGAAACTCCCTTTTGCAATAAAAGGATTTTAGTACTTTCAACAAAGTTCATCTGTCTGCCTGTCCAGCAGTCCCGTCTGTCACTCTACCTGTTTAGCCACACTCTTTCTATCATAATACATTATGATTGAAAAGAAAATAAATTTTAGTTTCTTCGGGTTATTATAACAGAATTTCTCATTTAAATTGTTATAGTTTCTTAATGGGGACATTGAAAATAATTCAGATACATTAAGGTCCGCTGGCAATAATTATTTAAAGTATACTTCAAATTATGTTACACGACTTACTGTTCAGAATACGGCCTTGCATGTAATATTGGATGATATTTTACTGTGCCGCAGAAAATAATTAAAACTTTATACACAGACGGTACTTTTAGTACCATTGAAGAAAATTTAATAAAAAATGTATGCACTATGTCTATTAATAAAAGTTTATTTTTATTTCCTAACAAAATACTCTGATTGATCAAATTTAGAAAGCGTAGAGAAAAGTCGAAGCTAAATATTTTCAAAAAGAAGCAATGTTCATAATCATTTACATAGGTATAGCTTTTCTTATTTAACTCTTCCGCAAACACAATCATTTCTATGACGTAACCACACGCACCGGGACAATATAACCTTAACTTTTTCGCTAGCTTCTCGGTAAAATATTGGCATTATAAATAAAAAATAAAGTCAAAAGTATCATTTGAATGGTTTTTTAAGTAACATGATATATTATTTGTTTTAAAAGCCAAATTTCAAAGCAAAAAAAAAAAAAAAAAAAAAAACTTTAAATTTGTATATTTTTTTTGAGCATTCACCCGTTTTCTATCATTTTGAAACGCTTAAACATTTAGTACATAATTTTAACGATATTTTTCTTGAAAAAGTTTTTTAAATAGCATTACAATCAATATTAGGTAGCTTTCTTTACAAAAAAGCTACCTATTGCAGCCGTTCGGAGGAAAGCGATTTCAAAAAATTTTGGTATCTTTTCATCGATCATGACCCCCAGACCCCGAAACCACCCTCCGTTCAAAATTGATATATATATATATATATATATATATATATATATATATTTATCTGACCTATGTCACACTGTAACTCCCGTAATTATGAACCGATTTCGATGAAATTTGGTGTGTGCATAGTAAATACCAATGTCTCGACCGAGTTCGTTGGCCAGCTTCATACGCCATTTTGTTTCAAAATGGCGGCCATTTAAAATTTTTAAAAAATTTTAAAACTTGAAATGTGGTACCAAAAAATTAAAAATGGAAAAATATTTTTTTCTTATGTATTTGACCTTTATACAAAGATTCCGAAGCAGTTTTTGTTTCGTCTATATCTTAAAAAATGGCTGAGTTATAGCATTTTGAATTTCTAGCGTGGCTGACATTTTGAAACGTCCTGAATTTTGTCACGCGATAAAAGGCGTATTTATGAACCGATTTGGATGTAATTCAGTGTGTACATAGTACATACCAGTCTCTCGACCGAGTTCGTTGGCCAGCTTCATCCGCCATTTTGTTTCAAAATGGCGGCCATTTAAAATTTTTTTAAAAATTTAAAAATTGAAATGTGGTACCAAAAAATTGAAAATGGAAAAATATTTTTTCTTATGTATTTGACCTTTATACAAAGATTTCGGAGCAGTTTTTGTTTCGTCTATATCTTAAAAAATGGCTGAGTTATAGCATTTTGAATTTCTAGCGTGGCTGACATTTTGAAACGTCCTGAATTTTGTCACGCGATAAAAGGCGTATTTATGAACCGATTTGGATGTAACTTCGTTTATACATAGTACATACCAATGTCTCGACCGGGTTCGTTGGTCAGCTTCATCTGCCATCTTGTTTAAAAATGGTGGCCATTTAAATTTTTAAGAAAAATTTAAATTTGAAATGTGGTACCGAAAAATTAAAAATTGAAAAAATATTTTCTTTTTATGTGTTTGACCTTGATAAAAAGATTCGGGAGCAGTTTTTGTTTCGTCTATATCTTAAGAAATGGCTGAGTTATAGCATTTTGAATTTCTAGCGTGGTTGACATTTTGAAACGTCCTGATTTTTCTCACGTAATAACAGGAGTATTTATGAACCGACTTGGATGTACCTTGGTGTGTACATAGTACATACAAATATCTCGACCGAGTTCGTCGGCCGGCTTCATCCGCCATCTTGTTTCAAAATGGCGGCCATTAAAAAAATTAAAAAATTAAAAAATTTAAATGAGATACCAAAAAAATTGGAAAGTGAAAAAGATTTTTTTTGTATGTGTTTTACCTTAATACAAAGATTCCGGAACAGTTTTTCTTTCGTCTATATCTAATAAAAATGGCTGAGTAATAGCATTTTGAATTTATCTTGTGGCTGACATTTTAAAACGACCTGATTTTTGTCACGCGACAACAGGCGTAATTATGAACCTATTTGGATGTAACTTGGTCTGTACATAGTACATACCAATGTCTCGACCGAGTTCGTTGGCCAGCTTCATTCGCCATCTTGTTTCAAAAGGGTTGCCATTTAAAAAAAATTTAATTTAAAATTCAAAATGAGGTATTAAACAATTGGAAAATGAAAAAGATTTTTTTATGTGTTTGACCTTGATACAAAGATTCCGGAGCAGTTTTTGTTTCTGAAAATTTGTTCTTTTGTTTATATCTTAAAAAATGGTTGATTTATAGCACTTTGAATTTCTAGCATGGCTAACATTTTGAAACGATCTTGTATTTGTCACGCGATAACACACGTATCCGCCTATTTCGATGTAAGAAGGCATGTGGATAGTATACATCAACACCTCGACCAAGTTCGCTGGCCAGATTCATCAGCCATCTTGTTTCAAAATGGCGACCATTAAATTAAAATATATATATATATATTTAAAGTGAGGTGCAAAAAAATTAGAAATTGAAAAGGGTTTCTTTCTTAAGTATTTGACCCTTATATAAGGATTCAGGAGCATTTTTTGTTTGTCTTTACCTTAAAAAATGGCTCAGATATAGCAGTTTCAATTTCTATTGTGGGTGACATTTTGAAAAATCTGATTTTTTGCATGCGACAGCACTCCTATATATTAACCGATTCCGATGTGAGTGAGCATGTGCACAGCAATTACTAAGGTCTCGACCGAGTTCACTGCTTAGCCTCATCCACCAGGTTGTCTTAAAATGACAGGCACTTTAAGAAATTGCCGAATTTGGCAGCCAAATATATGTTACTTCAAAGAAAAGCAGCTTGGATAAAGCTGACTAATTTCGCGAAATTCTCATTCATTATATTGATAAAAATTAGTATTGAATCTCCTATATTTGGTTTCCACTAAATTGAGCTTCGTGTGTTTGAATGATATAATTTGGCTTTTTTTAAATAAGGATTATGAAAGCTACCTCTTCCTCCCGGCACTGGCCGGAAGGACTTTTTTGAATCATCTTTGAATTTGAAAAATTTTGCGTGAAAATGCATTTGATGATTCAGAAATTCCAGTGGCCACATTCAAATCTGTACTTCCATCAATTTCACTATCTCTAGATATATTTGGGCGAAGATACCGCAGCCTCTGCTGCTCCCGATCGTACTCCGTCAAATTCATAATGTTAAATGAATCTAAACACGCAGTACTGTCTGTACACGCAGTGGGTAAAACTGACCCATCTACAATAGCCACTGTAGAAAAATCTCGTCTTACAAGTTTCTGTTCCCAGGATCCCCTCTTACTAGACCTCTTACCGGAGGTGGCAGGTACAAGTCTCGAGAAATTCCTAAAAATCCTGAGCATGATGGGGAACGTCGGGTCAAAAATACCCGATGCGTGTGCTTACGGGTTAAAAAAATTAACATTTTCAATAGCAAAAGCCTTTCCATTTACAGAATGGATCATAATACATTCAAATAAATTATAAGAATTGTGATATTTCCATAAGAGTATTTATGGATAATTAATCTGAAAATATTTGTAAATATTTTTTATTTAATAAGTTTTAATGAAAAAACATATCTAAATTTCACGTTATTATTATTTAAAAATTCCAGTATATCTTCAAATATTATAAAACATAATTATTGAGGTGAAGCAATTTCTTGATAAATAATTCCGTAAATAAAGGGTTAAGATATATTACCGTATAAGACCGATAATTAAAGGATTGATGTTGTTTTCATGCTTTTTTAAGATTCACTAAAATTGTGCGTGCGCTATTTAATTATCAAGAAGGGATGCGGTCAATCCAAAAATGATGAAACACACGTTCCCTTATTTTAAATGGAGAATCTAAATTTATCATCAAATTTCAACAATAAAAACGTCTAATTTGCCTTCACTGGCACCTAAAATGAAATTATTTATGATTAGGGGCCATTTTAGGGGTCAAGAGTGATTTTAATCAAAAAATGTTGAAAACATGTGCGTCCTTATTTTTGATTGACAATTCATATTCGTCATGAAACTTCAACACTGCATTTATCTGATCAAATGCTAGGGTTTCAAAATGTTTTACAACTCTTGCAAATACAAAAAAGATGTACATTGTTAAATGATTTTTCATTGTTATTGCTTTTTTAAATATTTTTGTATGCTTTTTTTGTCAGCTTAAAAATTCCTCATTGTTTGAATCTATTTCATTTATATGTACATCCAAGGATGTTTCATATGCATTTCATATGCAGAGTGAGAATAGTAGAACAGTTATATCGTTAAGTATTTTGATTTATCATACAAACCAAGCGCCTAAATTATCCATTAAAAAAAAGCTGCCAGTGTATTGAACTTAATTATAACATAAATTAACTAAAATCTCCATACTTCAACCAGTAACATATTTAATTTTTATTAAATTACTGTTACTTATTTTATTAATAGTACATTGGTTGTCCATTTAATCCATTTTTACGTTTTAGATCTTGATAAAAAGCCCTTGAAAAATAATAATTTTTTTTTTAGCCGCCTACTTTTTAAATAAGAATAAACAATATGTATTTAATATAACATATGTTAGAAATCTAATACAATATCGTCAAATATATGATATGCGCATAGTTGCTAACTTCTCGCTTTGCCTGTCTGCCACGCTACAGGTCGCGAGTTAGACTCCCGATTGGGCAAGGTTCTCTGAACCTTTCAAACCTTCGGGGTCGATAAAATGAATAACGAGTTTGCCTGTGAAGTAAATACTGAGGGCCGAGGGTAGTTTGTCCGCTTAAAATGTTAATTACTCGCGCAATTTATTAAAAAGTCCATTTGATAATTCGTCAAAATATATTAGCTCAGCACTGTTCTTTGTAATACAACAAATATATACTAAAAGGAAATAATGAGTTAATAAATATGGTTTTTGTATATGTTTTGTTTGAATACAGCAGCACTGTTATATCTTCTAAAATATAATATAAATACATTTTATTAAATGTAAATATTAATATATGTTTGATAAACAGTTATTAATCATCTAGACCTACGATAATTTAAACTTGCATTTTACAATTAATATTCCATAAGCAGTCCCGAAAAATAATAATTTAAGTTTTTCCACTGGCATATTTAATTGATTTTAATTAATTAAACTACAATTGCAAGATCATGCTCATTATATGGTTAAATTTGTTAGGTAAAAAATTAAGTAATAAGATATAAAATTATTTTTTCTCTATTTTCCGTATAAATTGATAGACTGATTTTCTATGGATTTTCATAAGAATTGTTTGAATATACTACTTATATTATTTCAAAAATAATTCGAAAATTTTGCATTAAATAGTTTCAAGTGATAATTTTCGTTCTAGCTAAAGTAAATATACTTCATATATACCAGAGATTTAAATATAAATATCGCTTGTAAAGTGCATATTGTTCAATAACCTTTTTAGACAGAATCTTTTAAAAATATAAAGAAATTTTGAAACGCAAATTTCGCTAAATCCTGTTTCTGGTAAACAGTCTAATTTCTGAAAATGACAAATACAAATTTTAATGTTTATGTTGATATATTCCTTTGGAATTTTAAATAATGTTTTATACAAAATATGAAAATCTTTTAACAGCAAATTTTACAAATAAAATGTTATGACAAGTCGTTTACAAATATTAAGACGTTTTAATAATAATGGATGTGGCAAAATAATATGTCCACCAAAAGAAATGTACTTATACCTTTTTTATAGACATAGTTTATTTCTTCAGGAAACCTTCATAAATTTATTTCGGCAATGACTTAATGTTTTTTCTGTAAATTATTCAAGCCGATAATATGCCACTGACAACACTGCTTTGTTTCATTTGCAGAATTGTAATGCTTTTCCACCAGACGATACATTTCTTTCCACTGTTCCACTTAAATGCTCAATGCGATTCAAGTCTGGACCTAAAGGAGACCGTCAATAATCTACACATCTTTCGGTAGAAACACTTCAAATGTCGATTTTCAGTGTGAATTGCGGTATTGTATAATTGAAACTTAAATCGCCGATTTCTAATATCGCTATGAACTTATAAAAAGTATTCATTATGCATCTATTGGTAATCTGTAGCCATAATACTAGGATTTCAATATACCTATAATTTATGTTTTTTTAATCATGCAAATCCTGCCCAACATTTGAAGCAACCACCTCCTCCTTGTAATTTCGAAACATTTTCTTCATTTTTTTAGCTCGTACTTCAATAAAATTATCAACTATCTGCACAATTTTAATTAAGCCATTTCATTCACTGAATATTTCTGTTTACTAATTTTCTTAGAAGATATTACTTTGTATGCAATATGCAATGTATTTCTTAGTGTTTTTGAGTTCATTTTAAAACAGCTGTCCTCTTTTTGGTTGATTTTTTTTTTTTAGCTCTCATTAGCTCTTATTAGCCCTTTTAGCTTTTTGTCTTATTTAATCCTCGAAAACATAGGACTAAATAAGGCAAATTTTTATGACCCAAAATAGATGTAGAAAAAAGCGTTAAAGTTGGCAGCTATGAGTTTAGTCGTAATTAAACTTCATAGCTCTGTACATAACAGAGGATCAGGTGCTTTTTTCTTCCTTCCAAGTGTTTTCCTAGTCTAATAAGAATGCTTTAATCGTAAAAATTATTATGGCTGTTTTTCTTTTCCATCCTTTTTCATGTATTTTACTTTCTTACTTTCATAATTTTAAGAAACTTCTAAAACTCGCAATAAATTTACATGTTTTGTAAAAGTTAACCAGATTTTTAATTACTGACATATCAGTGTGCAACGCATTATACTATATAAGAGTAGAACAGAGTTGATGGTTTTTTACCATAAGACATTGCTTTGTGATCTTTCACTATATTTAAGGAATGTTTCTTATTATAATAATTTTTAATGTATAATAATAATTTTAGATTTCCCGGAAGACGGAAGAAGTGCTTTATACTTTTCTTAGGCAAAATAATTCTGTCTGAAAAATCTTGAAATGATTTGACTGCAATTGAAATTAACCAATGATTGGATTAGAAAATTAATTAGAAAACTATTTTTTGCGTATATTATACAACAATTTTCTTCAACTATTACATCTTTTCTAACTGTGCATTATAAGTATGTGATCACCGTTTGCAACCGTCGTACTTGAATGATTTAAAAGAAAGAAAAACTATTAATTGTAAAACAAATATTTGTATATTTAAAATTTAATTTATCGAGGTACATTGCTTTACTCGAAATGTATAAAGCAAAGAACAAAAAAGTTTTAAATGTTTTTTGTGTTTTAAAATTACATTTCTGTCAAAATGTAATTCTGTCATACGTCTAGCAATAATCTTCCCGCTAAATATTTTCCGTGTTCGACTAGACTGCTAGATAAATGATGATCCATCTCTTGCATTCGATATTTAGTTCAGCTTTTTGTTTGTGTAATTATATAGGGTTAATATATCAAATAATATCCAGAATTCTGATGATTTACTTCAATAGTTCAAATGTTTTTGTCAAAAGAAACTAGCACCTTGTATTCTTAGATATTTATTATTAATTTGTCGCCTTTTATTTAGTCTAAATTTTCATTTTATTCACTTATTTCGTTGTAAACAAATTTCGACCCTCTCATGCATAAATTAATTTTTATTGGTGAAAATGCTATTTGAATTTAAAATAGATTTAATGTTGGTAGGATTATTAAGAGCGAATAATGTTACATTTTTTCTAAATGTTACATTTTTATAAAATTATTTCGTATGAATTCCATATGAAGTTTACAAGCAAAAAATGGAAAAATAATAATAATAACAATTAGGAAAAACTTATTTCTATTATTTAAACTTTGAATAAACACAAATTGCAAAGTAAAGAACATTTCTCCTCACTTTTCACTTGCATTTTTATTACTACTTGAAATTATTTCAGTGCATCTTCGAAATAGTAGATCAGAAAAAAATAATATCAAAAGCAAAGTTTTCAACTGAATGTTTGATGTTTTTATATAATAAAGAATTAAAAATAAAAGTTCTTCGGTGATTGTTTAACAATACAACTTAATATGAGATTACCAAGCATGAGATTGTAGAATAATACATCTTCATAAAGATTTAAGCTTTAGATTAAGATGTTTAAATTCAATTTTATATTTCTTGTATGAAGTAATCATCATGTTTAAGCTTGAAATGTATTTTAATATTTATAATTTAAAGTTTGTATATGCTTTTGAATTAATGAAATGCGTATATTTCTGACATATTTGTTTTTAGAAAAGCAAATTTCGGTGGAAAATGAATGCATATTGCCCTTATATATCTCATGCAGTGTGTATTTTTTAAATATTATTTTAATATTTAAAAAAAATACATTAAAACAGCAGTATTAAAGATTCAAAATCTTTTTTAAATTTTAAAATATTAATTAAAATTGACATTAATTTTTGTTAATGCGAAATAGCAATTCAATACAGAATACAATAATTATAATTCCTTCAAATACTTATCGAGAAAATAAATCGATTTATATTTTTCGGACTTCGTGTAATATATATATATATATATATATATATATAAACAAACATATTTTCTAAAGAGCATATATATATTTTTAAATATAATACAATATGACTAAAGAAATCTTATTTTTAAGAAAGAATATTCAGCTAAAATTGAGATACAATCTTAAAATATTTCCTCTTTTAGAGCAGAAACTTTATTGATCCAAAGATGACCGATGATAATAAATTTTGTTGCCAGAAACTTTATTGAAAGTTCGAGTAATATGCTTCTATATCTTGTTTATATTTGTAAAACGAGGACAAAGCGGAAGAAGGAAGGTGCAGCATATTTTAAAGACGAATTTATGTCATGTTTTCCCGATATAAATTCCGCCGTTGGCTTCACTGATAGCAAAAGTCTTAAAAGTGTCTTTTTATATTTCTTGAACGATTACCCAATATTTTGATTAAAAATTTTCCGACAGATTCCATCTGCATAAGATATTAAAATCTGCCTTTAAAATTATTTAACCCACTTTTTCCGCTTGGTGAGATTTCCTGCTAACAATATTATCAGGATTCGTACTACTATCTTAAAAGTAACTTTTTCTTTATTTAATGACAGAAATGTGCGATTATAAAGGGGGGGGGGATTCTGTTTTAAAATTGTCGTATTCAAAAATTAAAACAGTAGGAACCCTACTTTTCTACGGTTATGTCAAGTACGCAGAATGTAAAAGTAGTTCAAAATGCTAAAACTCATCCTTATATTACAGTATGAAATTACATAAATAATGTAATTAACTATATAAAAGATGCTTAAAGCAGTAATAAGATGTTGAAACATCAAGTACTTTCGGTTATGTACTAGCCTTCTTCAGGGTTCAAGGTTTAAACTGGCTTTACGAACGCCACATGTGAGATATGGACATGTGGCGTTTGAGACACCAGTTTAAATCTTGATTCCCGTGAATGCTAGGTACATAGCCGAATGTACTTGATTTTTTAAGAACTTTTAAATTAATTTAACCATCTTTTAGGTAGTCGATAACATCATTTGTGTAATTTTCTATTGTAAAATTAACTATTTTGCTATTTATTTGCAACTGCATTTTTACATTCCTGCATAAATCTATTTACTGGATGTAATGTTGTGCCGTGGAGTTTCACATCATTGCATTGTGCTATTTTGCAGTGATATGTTTCCGTTTCAACGAAAAATCAACATTAAATCAAGATGAAACGCAAACTAATTTCGCAGTCGCTACTAACAACTAACAACGTAAAGAGTTGTATGTTTCAAATTAAAATATTTAAAAATATATATATTTCACCGAGAAAATGAGTTATAATAGTTATTTTCGGTATTCTTACTGAGATAAAGCATAATGCAAAGAAACTTAGATTTTTTTTTTTAATATAACATAAATTTGACTATAATTTATCTATTATTCTGATTTTTTTTTATTATCTTCTAGAACAATTTAGAAAAGGTCCAAACAGAAATCTCTATAAATATATAAAATTTTCTAGATACAAAATTAGTCGCTGACTTACTTAACTGATTAAACTTTAAAATATTTGTTAAGTACATTTAATATGAATAATGTATGCATACCATTTAATTGTAGACGTTGTATTTTATGCATGGCTACATGCAAGATTTTATACAATAATTTTAAACCGAATTCGCATGGGGTGTTCATATTTTTTTCCATCTTTATATTTACATCATAAAGAGATAAACAAACAAAATATTTGTTATTTAATTTTTTAAAAAAATCACGAAGACATGTCATGTTCAATGAAATGCGTAGAAAACTATACAAAATTATTCCTAAATTATTTTGTGCTTTATCTTAATGTGCAATATATTTGTTTTTTAATGAAAGTGTATTTTAACTTTTGTAACGAGATTTAGTAATTTAAGTACTCAATACAAATACTCGTAAAATTAAAAATATTCAGGAAGTTGCATAAAAATAGAGAAAAGACTTCAGGTATAAGCTATACCTGCCCCTGAAAATCTTTAAAACTCTGTATAAACACAATATATAAGCATTAATTCTCTAAACCCAGCGCTTTTCAATAGTTTTTAATGTTATTCTCAAACAGACCCATTTTTGTAACCTCGAACTCAAAGGAAGAATATTGTCTCTAGCGGTGTTATAAAAGTCCGAGAGGCACGACACTTTTTTATTTAACCATTTTATACAAGCTAATTTTCAAATGTGTAACTGACATTATTTTTGAATCACCGTAACAGCTGTCAGATGTCACGAGACTGGTGAATGCGGCAATGGTAACCGAACAATATCCCAATAAACGGGAAATGCATGGTAACAGGATTGCAGAGGACCATCACTTTTCGTGATGATGACATTCGATCTTCCGTAACCAGGTAATCTTTTGAAAACAGAACATATTAGTGTGACTTATTAGGCGTCGGTGTATGGACGGAGGTATATCGTAAGGGTAGAGAACCTATTTTTAAAATATAAAAAATATGCTAATTTACAAATAAATCTTTTAGAATTATCTCCAAAACACTAATTTATGGTCATATTGATTTTTTTTAAATTAATAACATATACTTTTATTTACTTAACCTGCAGTTATTTAGAAAGTTGAGAGTTTTTCATTACATTTCTTCTCAACAGGAGATACATTAAATAGCGATATTCGAATGAGCGAAGTAATGAAGAACGATATTTCGAAGGGTTTAATGTATCCTTCGAGTGCTTTTCCATTTACCGGCATGTCACGAATAAAAGGTATACATCGGGTCATGTAAAATGTAAAATTCATTATGCGCTTTTAAAACAGCCGATTAAATGGCAATTTTGTTTCATAATGTATGTGAATGCATTTTGCGTGCAATCGCTGTCGGATAACGACAGCCAAACACAATTTATCAGCGCCGTTTCAGTAAATGGAAAAGCGCTCTAACGACAAATAGTTTTTATCGAAAAAAATGTCTTATGCATAATTTTATTTAAGGAATTTGAATTAAAAAAATTTTATGACACTTATTCGTATTTTTTTAAGAATGTATATTTTCAAACTTATATGCATGATAATTTCAGTTATATTGATGATAGAAACTTGGCATGCATGTTTGCAGTAACCCTTTCTTTCAGTTGTACTAAATTTTAAGAAATTAAATAAATGTTTGTGAAGATGTGGGCATTCAAATGCTATTATTTTTCCTGTTTGAAATAAATATGTATGGAAACACTGTAAATCTTTACTGGTTTTATACTGATACGTCAGGTATGCAGAATATGTTTCATTAAAGAGCTTAATTCATACATAATATCCAGGGTTTTTCAAAACTAAATGCCAGAAATGTAAAGGCAGGTATAGGCGACCTAAATAAGCAGATTTGGTATAGTACCGTGGATGTAGAAATGCAGTGTTGAGGCAGTAGAGGGCGCTGTTGAATTCGGTGGATAAAAGCGTTTCGCTGGCTTGAATTATCATTCACCGCACAGATTTCGAGCGACATGGATCGTTACACCAATACGGAGCTAGCCTACATGCATTTCGTGTAAGGTGCTCCGCAAGGAAACTGAGTAGATGCTCGAAGAATGTATATGGGACGATTCCCGGGTAGAAACCTTCTATGCCTAATGCTGCTTCTTTCACTACAGAAATTCTGCGGTATATTTTAGTGTCTATATGACGTCTGGAAGCATAAATAGAAAAACACGCACACAACTCCAGATAAAGACTCTGAAATGCTCTGCGATCCGGCAGATTCCTACCTGGGAATCGTTCCATGTACATTAGACCGGAGTGAAGAACAAAACAGTTTGCGAATCGAATCGTAATAGTGCGGAAATGTTGCTACTCGGCTATACAAGCACAGTGAAAGAAAAATTTTTGAAATTGGACAATATCTTCCGTTTGCGCATTGCGTTCAAATTTTCGAATTTGAAAAAAAATTGAATAGATTAAAGAAAATTCGTAAAAGATGCAAATGTTGTCCGATCGAAATAATTTTTTGTACATAGCATGGTCTTGATGTGAAGAATGGAGGGAAAATTACCACAATAGCCCTCCTCTATCCCCTGCCAACCACCTCGGGGGGGGGGATGGCCAAAATTCGTAGAATTAACCCATATTACAACAGGTGTAAATATTGACCAAATCGACGTTAATTTTTTGTACATAAGGCAACTTTGATGCTAAAATTTGAAAACAATTCCTCCTTCTGTCCTCTTCACCGGACGTGTACGAGAGGTCGAAAGTGCAGCTCTTGACCCTTCCTTCAACGGGCGATTCAGGAGTCACCACGGAGAGGTGGTTGACCGGCGAGTTATACACACAATCTACTCAACCAAAATGTGGGCGTATAGACTTATCCAAATCCACATGCAGATTCAGGCACAGTGAATTCTAATTTAGTGTCAAGTTTTAGCATGGTAGCACGAGAAGCGATGGCGGCTCTTATAAAACTATCACGTCGATCATGACCATAAACGTTTGAGGAGTACAGTGTTACCAGCTTGACACTATGACCATATATTGCTTGGTATGACATTGCATGTCGGCCAGATTCAAAGTAAGAATGGCTTTTTCCAATTGGAAATCAAGTCTAGAACGTCAGCTGAAGAAATGTTTACCATAAGAGGTAGACAGGTAATCCTGCTTTCAGACCAGTTTATGATGTCATAAACTGTCATTGGCGTCAGAATTTAAGGCCGGAACTAGAAAATCTTTGACGGATTTGCCTTTTGTGGGAGTGTCTTTGGATTTCAGTACCCGCCGAAGTCCCAGCCATCGAACGTGATGTCTATCATCCACTACCATTGAAAGGAGGAAGTTCTCCGGTTGGACAAAGAAAAAAATCTGAATGACCTTCTTCGCCACTTTATGAACGTTTGCAAGCATCTGGCTGGTTGCGAGTCTTTGCCTGTAGTTGCTCTTAATAGAATTGAATGTCACATTCCCCACATTGACCCATAAATTCTAAGTAAAGATCATATATACCTGCACGACATTGCCGTTTCCATTGCTGCTGGGTGTTGTTCCTCAAGCTTAGATAATCAGGATCCGGGTCCAATATCTCATTCTCAGTGGTTAACGATAGCAAACGGGTTATTGAGACTGTATTGTATATTTCATTGGAAAACACACGAGAAAATTTCATCATTATTGTCATGTATATTATGACAGTATGTGGTTCGAACTAAAGACAAGATCTTCAATCGTTGAGGGACCTAAACATATTTTGACTGCATCAAGAAATGCAGAAGCTTACCTGCAAAAGTCTAAGAAGTGGTGAAGCAGCTCAATCAAACAAATGCTTTCTTTTCTCATCCAGTAGACCTTCTTCTTTCAATAGTTGTGGATGATGGGCAACACATTCGAGAGCTGGGATTTCGGCGGGTACTGAAATTGAAAGACACGCCCCTAAAGAGCAAATCAGTCAGAAATTTTATAGTTCTAACCACAAATTTTGACGCCAATGATTATTATAATATCATAAATTGGTTTGAAACCAATATTACCTGCCCACCTCTTTTGGTAAACATTTATTCAGCTGAAATTGCAGACTTGATTTCCAATTTTAAAAAGCGATACTCTTCCAATGAATCTGCTACACATACCATGTCATGGAGCCGTAGAGCCGCTCTACAATCCGTAGTGCGCAATGTAAAGCTGGCAACACTGGCCTCCTCAAAAGTTTACGGGCATGAGCGACGTAGTGGATTCATAAGAGCCACCCTCGCATCTTGTGCTACCATGCTAAATTTTGACACTAAATCAGCATTCGCATTACCTGAATCTGCATGTCGATCTGGATAAACCTCCACTCCCATATTTTGGTTGGTTGGTTGGTTGGGTATGGTATGGATGGTACTTGCGGTGCAGCAACCTGAGTCCCCCAGTCCTGAGTGGTCCTCAAAAGGACGGGCCAAGAGTCGCACAATTTCGACTTCTTCGTAGCAAAAAGGACGGAGGTGGGGGGAGTATTTTTTCGACTTTTAGCTTCAAGGCTGCCTTACGTAAAAACAAGGCATGTCGATTGGTCAATATTTACACTTCCTATAATTTGGGTTATTCTCCAAAAAATGGTCATTTTCAATTCCTTGAGGGGGCTAGAAAGGAATATAGGAGGTTGTGGGATATTTTCCCTTCCATTCCAGAACTCAAAGACATGCTATTTACAAAAAATGAGTTCGATCGGACAAAAGTTACACATTTTACCATTTTACGTTTACCTATTCAATTTTTCTTCAAATTCGAAAATTTTGAACGCGATGCACGAACGGAAGATATTTTCCGATTTCAAATTTTATTTTACCCCTTTGTTTGTATTGACAAGTAGCAACTTTTTCGCACTATTACGATTCGATTCTCAAACTTTTTTGTTTTTTCGCCCCGGTCTAATGTACATCCTGCTTTGAGCAGCCGCTTCATTTTCTTGCCTTCCTTTGAGCTGCCCTATACGTGAAATGCATGAAGGCAAGCTCCGCATAAGTGTAATGATGCAAGTTGCTCGAAATCCGTGCGGAGAATGTGAATTCATGCGAGCTATGCACTTTCATCCGCCCGAATTAATACGCGGTCTCTAATTCCTCAACGCTGCGTTTCCGCACCAAAATTCCTGCCCAAAATCTGCTTATTTAGGTCCTCTCTACCTGTCATTACATTTCTTACATTAGGTTTTGAAACACCCTGTATATATTGGTGAACTTCGTTAATGTGAATTTCAAGGGGATGAGATTTTATTCCCGTTATCAGTAACTAAACCTGTGTATTCACTTTGATAGAGATAATGTGAGCAATTTATGTTCAAATTAATTCTAGTTAAGCGTATTCATGTTAACGAGATTCGACCGTAGTATAATCTCATTACAATTAAGGCGATTTTTATTTTCATTAGATATTTTTGTATGTATATATATTAATTCTTTTATTTTTTGAAGGTTTTTTATATAAGGTATGTAATACAAAACATGCGTGTGGAGTGATAAAGGTATACACTATGGTCGTTAGTACTGCAGGTTCCTAGTTGTCTGGTACATTTTTCATTATAAATTAAGGCCTAGTTATAGGAATATAAAAAAGGCTTAGTTTTATGCTTAAAAGCAAAATTGAGCAAATTTATTTATAACTATTGTGGATTTCAAAACACGAGCCTACACTAATCATGCGACAAATCGTAAGCTAATGTTAAGTCAATTGCAGTATCATTTACAAATATTTCATTTGCATTTCATTTTTTTATATGCTTTATTTATTTTCCTTGTTGCATAGATCCGAGAAGAACGTCTAACTGGGTATGTCTTTATTAATTTTTCAATTATGTTTTGTTTTTCTCTGACGACACTTTCAGTCACCTCAAAAGTATAACCACCCCAAAAACAAAAATGTATCAAAATCCCAAGTTAGGTATCGTACAATTTATCGTAGGTATACTACGCAAAAAAATTAGAAATAAGAAATGTTGGAGAATGTTTCCATTTTTTTTTTTTATTATTAGCTTGAGAACCGTGTCACGAAAAAAAAAATTTTGACTCAATGGCAGCGGTTTTTTTTTTCAAATTCCTTTTTGGAATTTTTAAATGTGTAAACGATTCTTTTTGCATTATATCTGAGGTCAATATCAAACCTGTTACTTTTTTCTTTTTCGGTTTTTATTGCAGTTCTTTTATTCACTTTCGGCACCAGTTAGGCAATAGAAAGTGACCTCATCTAAAATATCTGCAACCCAAATCGAAAAATTACTCACTTGATCAATACCTCAGCTGATATTCTATAAAAACGAAAAATTTAAAAAGAATGCTTCCATTGACTTAATCTTGCTATGACATCGCATGTCAGAGTGACTCTAAAGCTTACACAGCAAAAAACCCCCTCCACACAATCATTTTGGGAAAAAACGTGCAATATAGATGTAGTTTTTTTACCAGGTAAACCGCATAGAATTCGGACAAAACCATATAGTGATAAAACATGTTTTGTTTTAGTCAAGGGAAGAGGCATGTTTTATACCTAAAGAATAACTGCAGCTATTTCGGATAAAAAAGTTATGGGAAGATGCAGGTTTTTCATCTAAATTGAAGATATAGATTATATTATCCGGAAGACATTCAGTTTTCCTAGTGGTTATTTTATAGGTTTTATTTACTGTTTTTTTTACGTGGGATCCAGCTTCTTTTTGAAAACAACATAAATTCCATTCATAATATCTCTGATATTTTTCTGCTTTTTCAAAGTATTCAAACGCTCTTTTAATATGAGTTGTCCTACATAGCTGAATACAAAATTATGATAAAAGATTTTCTGTTGTTAGTGCAGGCGCAGTTAAAAAGTAATTTCGTACAAATTATCTTATTTCATTGTTTTTTATTATATTCTTATTGCAGTACGTTATTTGTACTATACTTTGCCAGTTTCCTAAAGTGTTGTTAAATTTAGTTGAAATACTTCTTTTTCTGAAAAGAAAACGTGCGAAAATTTCTTGAATTTTTTAAAAGAAACTTTTACACCTGCATGAATAACATGGTAATCTTAAACAAATGATCATATATGTTCTACAAAATTCACAGAGTAGAGTGCTACAGTTACAGATCATTTTAAGCAGTTTTTTTAAATGGAATTGCAAGTATTATTTCTTAACACTAGAACGGCCGGAAAATCTTACCTACTGGAACGGCGGGAAGGGGTCAGTTTGACCCTTCGATGAAAATACTGAAATAACAACGCTAAAATAATTTTAAATGCCATACATTGGCAAAATATGTAATTTCCGTGTATTTCATAATTTATATTTAATATTACTCTAAAATTTATTGAATTTTAGAAGTACTGTATATGTAACGCCTACATGGCGATTAATTGGATCATACTACAACTACTCAAAAAAATCATTAATTTGATATAAAAATCGATTTAAAATTAATATTTTCACAAATTAAAACTAATGTTAACTAAAATAAAACACAATTTATAAAATAATATATATATACATATATTTTTTTGTCTAACTTATTCGCCGAATGAAGTTTTCTCTAAATCTATAAATGAGAAATTTGTTCTATTGTTTCCGTTATTTCATTATAAGTGTAGCTGAATGGTTAATATGTTAAGCATTCTGTTTCAATTCTATTTAATGCTTATAATACTCCAAATTGTGCACACGTATTAAGAATTAATTCAGTTGTAACAAAGAAATAGCAATTTTTCCAGTATATTTTCTGCACACAACTTTGAAACATGGTGCGCAAAATTCTTGAGATTTGTTTCCATTGCATGTCTGTACTTGACATTTTTTCTCTTCATATCTATTTAATTTTCGTGGTTTTTTGGGGTTTTTTTTTTTTGTTGTTTTTTTTTCTGAAGACTCAGAAAAGATTTTTGGGAGTTTTGAAACCGTAAGATCCATTCTGAACGCATCCCTAAATTTAATAAAAAATCTCTTCTATTGATAGACTTGCCTGTTACACTTTTATAAATTATCCAAGTGTTTAAAGCTGCATAATCCAAAATATTGAAAAAGATATGTACAGGCCATCTTCTAGAAGCCGATTTCACGGAGTATTTTCGGCACATCTGATCATGGATATCTACACCATACTTCGTTGCGTTGTAATATTTTATTGAATCGGGCAACTTCTTGAGACCGTCTTCAGTTTTTTTAGTAGAATGTTATGAGCTCAGTAGAAAAACACTTTTTTTTTCTTTTGGCTTGATAGGTGGTAAGTGTCATATTATCACATTCCACTATCTTCGATGAATAAAGAGAACTGTGCATATTTTTCAATGATATAGGAATTTCTCTTCTGTTCTTTTTCATTGTGCAACCAAAGTTGTATTTTTAGCTTTTAACATTTCTGCTAATTTGATGCTAGTAAAATAGCTATCTGTCGTAATGTTCCTCCCTTCGTTTAGATGGGGTTAATTTCATGACAACATTTTCCGATAAACGTAATTAAGGATTGACTGTTTCATCTTTTTCTGGATAAATTCATTCAAGAGGTATTTAGAATCAACGTCAACAGATCACCAATAATTTTATTCCAAATTTATCCGATTTATTAGTCATATATTGCGTAAATTTATATCTATTCTGATATGGGAACAATTGTTCATCAACAGTAATATTTTCTCCTGGTCGGTAGCATTTTTTGCAATTTTCAATAAATTTATTCCACATTTCAGATGCAAGAGCAAATTTATCAGTCTGTAGTCTGCTAAATCTCGTTGTCTTTTGATCAAACCTAAAAAATCCTTTTCTTTCTTTGAATCTATCTCTTGAGATAATTTCTTTGCAAAATAGTATTCCTCATGCCTTGGGCGACAATGAATAAAAATCTAAACCCTTTTTTTAATTCTCCTCGAACATATAGTTAGCAACTAAAGCTGCTTCGAGTACAAAGAGTATTTTGCTAAAAGGGTCAAAATGACCCCCGTCCGCCGTTCTAGGAATACAAGTCAATATTTCAAAAACTAACAAATCTAGAAAGCTGATTTTTTTTAGAAATATATGTTATCTATTTAGGAAAAGTCAAAAAATTTCAAATGATTTCGCCCAAGCAAACAAAAGTAATCAACGGGCGAAAGTACTCAGGTGTCAAAATGACCCCTCCCGCCGTTCTAGTGTTAATCAATTTATTGTCGGACCCCTTATTTAGCTGGTGAACAAATCGCCTTTTTAAAATATGAGACTAGGCCTATTCTTTCTATTTCTAAAGTTTCAGACGAATACGTAAAGCATTTCTCTAGATATTTGTCAAAACGTCTAAAATTGAACTGTCCGGTGACTTCATCCTAACCGGCGCACAGTGGCATATTTCACAAATCTGGGTGGCCAAAATTATTATTTTGTTTTAAACCAATTTAAACGTTTAAAACAGTAAATAAATGCCCTTTTTGAAATAAATGTAGTTTAATAACTTAAAAATCATGGATGTTTTGCAACTTCGTACTGATTTTTATTGAACAAAATTTGTATTATAAAATAAATGATAATTATGATTTAAAAAAAATGGAATAATATAGGGGAGACTAGGGAATGTTGACCATACGGGGGGCTTGACCCACCCATCAATTTTCATATTTAAAAGAATTTTGACCAAATGCTCAAGGCTCCCTTAACTAAGTGGTTTTGGAAATATTTTCATTATACACTGTGCATAATGAAAAGATAATGGTTACATACATAAAATAATGCAAATTTATTCTGTAAAGCTACAGTAAAATGGTGTGATGGAAAAGAAAATAGCTAAAACTGACTAAAGAAGGATGTGAAAAATTGCTAGAAATCGGGAAAGTCGATAGGAACTTTTTTCCATTTAAATATTACTTACAATATGTAAATAGAAACAGTGGGAAAGAGTAGAAAGGATGAAAGCAGCAAACTTAACCCTTTCAGGGGCAGTGATATGTCTATAAAACCACTTAATTTTAATTCCGAAACTTCACAACGGTACCAGAATTTTGATAAAAACTTTTTCATTTAATATGTATCTTAAATATAGCCTTTTTCTTATTTCCAAATAAATTTGTTTGTAAATTCCTGTGCCAGTCATTTATTTTAACATTTTAGTACTGAAAGTACTTTGCTCCTTAAAGCTTTAAATTATGTTAATGATATGTTATGTGCTCATGCGGCTGCAAAAGAACATAGCATCGATCGAAAAACTTTAGGAAGGTATGTAGACAAATTTCACCAGGGTGAATACAGTGAGATGAAGCCAAACTATGAGACAACTAGAGTTGTCAGGTCGAGTGTCACAAACAATAGGACAAGGAGACAAAAAAAAGCGGGACAGTGACTCCTAAATCCGGTCATAATAACACGAAACATTATGAAAACGGAACCTGTCTGTAACAGAATACTGCCTTAAATGTTAAAATTTCATTTTCCCTGAAGTACAATTATACCTGCTCAGACAAAATCCTGTTTAAAACAGAATTTGTCTCCTCTGACTTGCGATTGCGTGTCAATAGGTTTGTTTAAGCATCGTATTTTAAAAAATGATTTTTTTAATAATAAATAAAGCATGTAGCATAAAGTTATTTTGCTATTTTAACTGAATTTATTTCTCTTCACAAATATTGCGATGTAAAACAAAGTGGGTCAACCCTCCCATATATGGGAGCCTTGACCCATTATTTTTTCATGATTAAAATCAATATTTTTTAAAATCATGGAAGACGGTAGTATTCCGAGTGACGCAGCCTTAAAACTAAAATGGTATTGTAGAACTCGTAGATGGCGGAACTCATATATACGGCTAACTCGACATCAAAGAAAACGCGAAAAGCCGCCTTTTAATAACTCAGCAGATATAGGTCCTATTGTTCTGATTTTTCTAGAACAGTCTTACATCTGCAGTCTAATCGTATACTGAAATTTTTACATTTCTACGTGCAGTATATTTTGAGATCTAAATAGCCATTTTTAAAGCGAAAGCGTTGGTACGATATGTAAGAAGTTCCTAATTTGAAAATCTCGAAAACGGTACTAACAATTTTCTTTAAATTGATACATAATATAAATGCGATTAAGACGAGGTGAATAACACTTTTCTTTTTTCTGGGAAAACTCTCGTTCGTTAAATAATTCGATTTTTTTTTCTCTCGAAAATGACACGGGCGATTTTTTAAAAATCAAATAAATATGTTTCAGATAACCAAATAACAATTTACTTGTTTCCAGCAAGACTCTTGTTCGTTTTATAATGCGCATCAAAAATCGGACTATATTTTTTCGCC
Organism: Maratus speciosus; assembly: GCA_963932465.1. Classification (NCBI taxonomy): domain Eukaryota; kingdom Metazoa; phylum Arthropoda; class Arachnida; order Araneae; family Salticidae; genus Maratus; species Maratus speciosus. The sequence goes on from OZ010787.1 coordinate 244,449,371, forward strand.
ATTCTATGGAAATTTCACCGAAAATGCATGACACTGTATTCATACACATGCTTTCTTTTTAATCACTTTTGGGGAGAAAAATTTGTCCTCCCACTGGCTGAGTGGATAAGGGCCATCGTCTAGGGCAGTTCGATACTCGCTTGTACTTGTTTTCACATGTGAATGTTTTTTTTTCTTTTAAAGTCTGTTAGTTGACCATTATTCTCAGTTCCTTTGTAATTTTTCAATTGTTATTAAGTTAAATAAAATTACAATTATAATGACGCCAATTTGATGATGATTATTTCTTGGCAATTTTTCAACAATAAAAATATTACCCTAAATTTTATAAATATATTTAATTTCAATCACTTTACAAAAAATATACATTAATAATTATTATTTGAATATAAATTACACGATCAGAAACATAAAAAAATAATTCATTTCAGCTCTTCTTTTTATAATATCATTTTTTATTATTATGACGGTCAATCAATATATAATCACTGACATCCATAATAATATTATTATTATAATTATTATTTTCCTTGCATAAAACCTTTTGTGATGCAATAATTCTTTTATAATAAATAAGTTAGTTGAAATGTTTTATTTATAAATAACAATGAAGTTTGATAACCCCGAGACAATTGTTTTTATTTAACTTTGCAATATTTACAGTTTACATAATAACCATATCAGAATTCTGGTGTCGCCATCTTTTGACGCAATTGCGTACTACATTTTTTCTCTTATTCGGAAAAAAAAAAAAAAAAAAAAAAAACTAACGCTCTCATTGCCGCTTTGAAAGAATCTTTGTGGCTGGAGGTCTATCTCGCAAATATTAAGAAAATTACTGCATACAAAAATATTAAAATGGGTAGTATTATAGAGAAATGTTTGATAAAAACGTTGAAGTAGACAGTTTTTAAATCGCAGAATTATTTTAAGAGATATTTAATGTTAAATCTGGATAAAATTGTCTCATTAAAAAAGTCTTATAGGAAAAAAACTATACATGGGAATTTAATCATTTTCATTCAATTTAATCATTCAATAGAAACTCGAAAATTGCAGAGTGCATTTATTATTTTTAACTTGCCTAATTTTTTGACGGTTTATTTCAATTTTAAATTAAAATTTTCAGAATTTCAAGAGATATTTTTTACATATTTTAGAAAAGGTTATTTTAAATTGTTGCCAATTGTTAAAACAGCGCAAAGAATAATATATCCTTTAAATAAAAAATTTATTCACACGTGACTATTATAAACAGAAAAAAATCCTTTTAAATTAGAATTAAATGATAACGTGTTAAAAGCAGGAAAATATTAAACATCACGTCATAAAAATTGTTTTTACACATGCTTATTTAAAATGAAAGAAAATTATAAAATAATGAATTATTTTCAAATTAGAATTAAATGATTACGCATTAAAAGCAGGAAAACATTGAAAATTACGTCATAAAAATTATATTTACACGTGAATATTAAAAGAAAAAGAAAATTTTTAAATAATAAATTCATTGATATGTGTTAAAAGTCGTAAATGGAGGAAATTACGTCATATTGTCCAAAGTGGCCAAATAATAATATTGCAAAACAGTTTAAATTAAAAAATATATTTATATGAGAGATTTATTTCAAATTTCGAGATGATATTTTTAACTATAGTTGCCAATTTTAAGGTAGCGCGAATGATAATATTATCTTTCTAATAATAAAAATATTTTCAGTTGAATGTTACAAAGAGAAAGGAGAGTTTGGTGAAAATTATATCAGATTTAAAACGTTACATTTAAAATCTCTTATTTAAAATCATTTTTTTATAGCGTTGTTAAAAAAATACCATAAAGCAAAGACTCTGTTGACTTAGTTCCTTTTATATTTGGTAATTTTCAAATGTTTAACTAATCTTATTTAATCAAGCACGGAAACAGCAACTAACAGCAGCTGATTCGGCCTTGAAATCCCTCAGCAAAAGGGAAACCCGTTTACAGTAAGATCGCCATTGGTTTTTTAATTATACAGTGCAGCCTCGATTATCCGAGCTAATTGGGACTGTTAGTACATCGGATATCGGAAATCTCGGTTAATAGAAACTGTGTGTAAAAACTCGCCGTGCTTGCGAATTTAACATCTCTTTAAAAAATATATATATAGAACGTTTTTTAAATAATAAAAATAAATATATGTAATGTTCTGTTTCACAGCTTAACAAATTTAAAAAGAAAATCAACTGCCAGTAGTAAATTTTAAAATGCAAATTGAAAAATTTACGAAAGTTCACACAGCCACTGGAAACAAAGCATTGTTCGCTGTTGACTTCTCAGGGTCCAAAGTTTCTTTGGAGTTGAGTGCTTTTGGGGGCAGAAGGGCCTGTATAGCACGGACAGTGAGCTAAAGAGTGTGGTTATTTTTAAGGCTCTTTGCGTCATTGTGTCCAAACTACGCGAAATGTATGAAAAAGGATAGTTTGACGCAAATAAACCATTTACATAAATCTTACTCACAATTTTGAATAGCGTGACACAAAAGATAAATCAATTTATTGAAATAAATACATTTCAATGCATAGTATAGATTCAATGAAAGTGATATATTTAACAGTGAATTGGAAAATTAAAAGTATTGTGTAGATGTAAAAATATATTTTAACCAAGTCAAAAATAATTTAAATTGAATTTTAAAACAAACCTTTTAAAGTCACACCAAGGCGTCACTTAAATTTTATATCATATCTTTTAAAACTCATATTTTGAATTTATGAGAGATGTAAATGATAAAGCAACAGCGAATAAAATTTTATGCATATTTTCATGTTGAACATAACTTTTGCACATGCGATTATAAATAAAACAAAAATAAAATGATGAAATAAATACAAATATATTTTTTAAGAAATAGCATAACGTCACTCAAAATTTGATATCAGTATTTTTAAGTTCCATATTTAAAATTCTTAGAGCATAAGATAAAGTGCTGCGTCAGAAACTTTTAACCCGTCAAGGATTTTTGCATTGATTTCTTATACGTTACACTTATGTTGCAATTTTATTTTTATAATTGATTGTATAACGAATAAAATGATACATAAAACTTTATTCTACATTCAATATTTAAAGAATAAAAAATCATTTCGTAAAAAGTGGGTCAACCCTCCCTAGTCTCCCCTATAGAATAATTGAGTCAATTATAAAAACAGATTATTAACAATAAGAACAATTTGTTTGTAAGTCACCAAGGTGGGATTTTTTAAATATGATTATTCAGATTAATGATGATTATTCAGAATCGTAATCTGTTTCTTCATAATCAGAATCCTCTGGATCACGAGCTTCAGAAGATTCCATTCGCAGTAACATTTCAAGAGTTTCGTTAAGGAAAAGTTTAGTTTTGTTTTCTTATCCTGGGTCTCATTCCAGTTAAAACTGGATCTGAATTCAAAAGCAATCTGTTGATAACATCACGGTTACAAGAAATTTTTGAAAAATAACGCGATAGATTTTGGCGAAATAATCGAAAATATTTGTTCCGTGCTTCGGCTGCTTCTTCGGACAATTGGCTTATTGGTAGTAGAGCTTTCTCTATCACAGTGGCTCCATGGATTAATATTTTGTGCATTGTGGGTGACATTGGATACCATTTATATAATTAGACTTAGAGATCTGCTGTTTTTTCTGTATATTCTTTAAATTTATCAAGGTGAATTTTGTGGCCACAGGATATGGTTTCAAGAATAACTTTAAATCTCTATATTAAATTTTTATGAATGCCGGTAATTTTCGCTGCTAGAGATGGGCCAGTAAAGAATCTTCTGCTTGTATTTCCATCATTTGTATTACCATATCGAGGCTTAGGAATATCTATAAGTAAACCTAACTTTCTTTTGAAATTTTCTTGAATGCTCAATTTTGTTTCATTTACGAGAGCATTTTCATCTTCTCCATTCAATCTCCATTTTTTATCGGCAGTTTGTGCGCTGAATGCAACAAATTTTCAAACATTCAAAAAAAATGTAGCAACGCATTGCCAATTTTGTACTTGTGATTGCGTTACATATTTTTCCATCGACCATAGTAAGTATCATTTTATGTTTTACTAAAATTGTATTTTACTCCAATGTAATTTTTGAAGGCTGTACAGATTTTAATGCATTTTTTATGTAATTAATCTCATCTTTAATAATTTCTGTTGTTTATTTTACAAATCTTATTCGCATGGTTCGGCAATAACATGATGATGAAGGCAATGGATTTTGCCAGATAATCTTATTGTTTGTACCGCAAATTAACTGAATTGGAACAAACGAGATCTGGAATACTCGTATATGCGCATCGGAAGATGAATTACACTCAAATTTTTGTTTGTATTGTGTTTGTTGCAATCCGTTGCAGCCTCATTCATATATATAAGGATTAATACATTTCATTCATCTTAATTTAAATTTTTTAAAACTTCTTTCAAATAAATGAATAATCGTGTCACTATTATATTAAGTAAATCCTAAATTCTAATTTCAGCGCAAGTTTCTGTAATTTTAAAAGACTCTTTCTCTAGATAGCAATCAATTTCAGACCGTTGTAGAAGACTGTAACAAGGGTATACATTTTTTGATATCGTCTTATAATTTCGTAATGGTTCCTTGAAAGGTCAGCTTTTACAAATATTGATAAGGTTTGTAAAGGCGATTTTTGAGTTTCCATTTCCGTCTGTTGAGTTCTCAAATATGATTTTTTATATTTTGTTGCCCACATTGGTGAATATGTTAATGCTTTTAGTACATGGGCAGCATCTCTCTTCCCTGAGGTTTCCAACTTTACCTGAGCGGCATGTATAACCCTCATAGCATGCATGTCACATTGTGAGTGAGATGTGAATTTCTTAGACAACTTTAAAAAAATTACAAAAAATCTTCAAAACATGTTGTTACTGTAAAATTTTATTTTTCTGGCAATAAAAAAGAATTGTTATGTCACTGCATGTAACGTAGGTCACGTCACACTCAAAAAAAAAAAAAAAAAAAATCCCCCCATATTGTAAGTCACAGTGTGAGAAAAATATGAACTTCAAAAATCTTTGAAAATGAAGAGAAATGTTTTAAAAAGGCCCGAGTTCCAGCGGCATAAGAAATGAAAATATATTAGTGGGTAGCAAGTAGTAAATTCAGACACGAAAAGATGGTGGGTGACGGGGGGGGGGGGGGCATATAAAGGAAAATGCACGGTACAAGTATCAACAAACTAGATTTTCATGCTATATTTTATCAATTTGATATCTAAGAGTGTGAAAGTATACTTTTTTCCTGATTTCAATTTTATCTAGTATTGCAATTTAATATAATAATCCTTCTCTTATTCTTATTATTATAAAAGTGTTTCTCGGAAAAATGGTACGTGCTGGAGCAATTTGGATAACATATTTAGAATTAGGCATATTAAATATATACACTTTACATATTTAGTTTGCAGGAACGAAAATTTTTAATTTATTTTTACCGACCACTGGTATTCGAAACACTTTTGTGGCTTCAAACTAAAAAATTTCTATTATAGTTAAGTCTGCAGCTTTTAATGAGCACGTAGAAAGAGTCTTCAGCGTTTAGTCATACATACATTTCTTGCTTTATAATTTACATTCAAGTCATATTTTTTCCTGTTAGTGTACCTATTTTAAGTAACTATTTTTTTAAAAAATTCTACTTCTTTCAGACTTTTAAAATAAAATTAGCATTTTCCGAATAAAAAAAAAAAATATACAAAATTTATGCAAAACCCATGATATAATTTATTATCCGTATTTCAAATTTGTGTTTTAGAGATATGACTCTAAAAAAAGTTATTTTACGAATTGATTTATTCTACAGGAAATTAACATGTAAAGAATGACGATTGACAAAGAAAATTTTTTTATCCTCGATATTTATTTATATCTTTTTATTTTTTAGGAAGATATTTTGTATTTATTATGTGTGAAACAATCTTTACTTAGAAAAAGGGAGGGGGGGGGGGTTAAAACTTATAAAAAGAAAAGGTAAAATACATTGGAAAATTCTTCAAATACAAAAATTTAAATACAGACAGTCTTATAAAATGATTGCACATATAAGTTCCGTATCTGTTTATATAAAAGCAAATAAACTTAACACCTGCCCCAAATCGTCTGCCACGATACCGCAGGGTAAACAGAGAACTTTTTGTTCTAACAGATGCAGTAAGTTACTAGTCTAAAATGTAAGCTTTTGCGTGTGCTTTTTTTAATTGAAGAAAAATACGTCGCCATTTTCGGATACACACGGATATTAATAATTAATTTATGGAGCTCAAAAGTAAGTCTTATTTAATTTAAATTGTTTATTCCTGTTTTGTATATTTGGTGAGATGAGTTAAATAGTTTTATATTATACCTATAGAAAGAGACTGATCTGAGATTAGATATTAACATTATACTGAATGGGAAATGCCGTTTTACATACTATAGTAGTGAAACTTTTGAAAGACATTTTTTCATTGCTAATAATATTTTAAATTATTATTTAAAATCCTAAATCATCATATCAATGTTTTCAGATTTAACATTTGCCAAAATTATAAAATAATAGTAATTCCTTGTAACATATGGAGAGATGTTTGAGAAATTGTTAAATCTAATAATACATTTAATTCATCTATTGTACTTTGTTGTTGTTTAATAGTACAATTATAAATACTAATTATATAGTGTTTTTCAAATTGGTATATATTTTTTTAAATTGTATGTAAGCACGTTTTTGTTGTTCGTGATTTTAATCAAACATTTAATTGTAGACATTCAGAATCAGTTATTAAATTTTCTTCGATTGTAAACTCATTTTCTACGTTTTCGATACACGTTCGATACTTCGCATTAAAAAATAAAATATGACAATTAAGCATTGAAATAAAGTGTTTTTCATGCCTGATAACAAGTTTATAGATTAAACTGCTTTACTATATTTTTTAAAATTTGATATTTATAATATTTATAAATAAATATTTATATTTTATGATATTTATAAAAGTTGATATTGTACTGTTCATTAGCGATAATTGCTGGAAATGCATTTTTAATTATAATATGCGCTTTTATGATTCACTATATTTATGCATAGAATATGGTATATATAAAAGCTATAATTCATATACAGGGCTACACAAAAGTATACGTAAGAGTTAGGGAGTATGGGCGCAAATTGCTTAAAGGTGTTTTTTAGATGAGTTATGGATTTTTATGTTGAACTGCATTTAATTTTCTAAGAAATGTTTGCAGAATATGGATAAAATTATACACAGGGTCACGCAAGGAAATGGATATATGGCCGTCTATAAATTATAATTTCTGGAAATGTGATTTCAGCAGTTTTAAGAGTGTTTTAATTTAAATTAAATTTTAACTAAATAGTGGCGTGTAATAAAGATTCTAGGTAAACTACAGGGTTGTACAAAAATATTCAAGTATGTTTTCATATATTAGTATAAATTGCTGAATGAGAATTTCAACCTGTTATGCGTTTTCTTGCTATACTAAATTTTCACATTATATACTAGTATATATCAACCTACAGATTAAATACAGGGCTATTCAAAAGAATTGGAAAACATATTTGGCTATGGACGGTAACTGCTGAAATCAGTTTTTCAAATGTTTTATGCGTTTTCTAAAATATTTACTTAGTTATCTTATTTACATTATTTCCTTAAATTACGATGTCTAGTTAAAGCATTCAGGAATCGTTGGAAAGCGCTTTATAATATACGCTTAACGCATGATTTTTCTTACTTGTTTTTTTCTATTTCCCAGATCAGTCATTTCCTATAAATCATACCAAATCTATTTTGCTCATATTAACAAAATACAATATACACGGGAATAAAAAATTAAAATAAATATGGCTTATCTTATTCTTCTTTAAATAGGAAATGTATTAATATCCGTTAGACTCCATGTTCGTGTTTAATAAAATAATAACAAATCACAACACATAAAAACTTACACATTCTTAATATAAAGCTTGAACTCAAGATCAAGCTTAGAACTTAATAAAAAAGGATGTCAGTTGATAAGCATTGTTTTTTTCAGTGTAAAAATTAAAAGTATTTTAGAAGAATAGGACTCCAAAATAGCGATACAATTGCTAAAATGTACGGTAAATAGATAATATTGTATATTTCAAACAAAACTTTATTTTAAAATTCATCACAGTGTTTATCACAAGAATCATCACAGTATTAATACTTGGAAAATTTTCCAGAGCTAAACATTTGCCTTGCAAACAATATTTCAAATGGAAATCAAATTTCAAATTGATTGCTTAAAAGGCGCAGAAGCCAACATAGTGAAAAAAATTCCATAACGGTACTTGAATCCGGGCCATCAGTATAGCGCACTGACATTCTACCGGCTAAACCACATGGAACGAGACCCAGCCTGGAAAATGTCTTACTATTACATGTTGGCAAGGCTACAAACGCAGCACAAGATGGAATATTTATCATGAGCCACCGACATGGGGCAAACACGAAACTTAATTAAATCCAGCAGCGATTCGAACTATATGAATAGTTGGAATTTTTTCCAGAGAGAAACATTCGCCTTCCATACAATATTTCAAATGAAAATCAAATTTCAAATTAAAATTGCATTTTAAGCAATTAATTTGAAATTTGATTTTCATTTGAAATATTGTATGCAAGGCGAATGGTTCTCTATGGAAAAATTTCCAAGTATTTATATAGTTTGAATCGATGCTGGATTTAATTAAGTTTCGTGTTTACCCGATGTTGGCGGCTCACGATAAATATTCCATCTTGTGCTGCGTTTGTAGCCTTGCCAACATGTACTAGTAAGAAATTTCCCAGGCTGGGACTCGTTCCATGTGGTTTAGTCGGTAGAATGTCAGTGCGCTACACTGATGTCCCGGATTCGAGTCCCGGCTTGGAATCTTTTTCTCTATGTTGGCCTTTGCCATTTTAAGCAATTAATTTGAAATTTGATTTTCATTTGAAATCATCACATTGTTTATGACAAGTTCCTCACAAATGACACATATTTCACAAATTAGTCACAGTGTGACGTCAAAGCATTGTCGCTGTCGTCACAGGTTCGTCACAAAGTTAATGCCAAAATAGTCACAAATGACACACTTTTCACAAATTTGTCACACCGTGACTTCACAGAGTGGTCACAATGTGACGTCACAAACGACCTCTAAAACGGCCATAACGACCTCGCATTCTAGCGGGGCCGTCGCAAAACAACTTACTTTTCTTACGGGCCTGATTTAAGATCGCAAACAGGAGAAGTGAGTCATACACGAGATCTGACTTTCCTTTCACCCCTGGCCTACCTGACCACTTCACCCTCTATGAACTTTTGGCTCGTGCTCGTGGTGAACAATCGCCATTAGTATTGAGTGTAATTTTAGATAATTTTAAGCTATGTTGTAATACAAGTTCTATTATTAGGATGTTTTTAAAAATGTGCATTTTCTGTGGATAAAGGATTAACATAAATCAGTAAGTACTTTTTTTTTAATCTCATTATTTAGAATGCATTATAAATATCTATACCGTTCCCACGTGGGTTTACATGTGATGGAAATTATGAGGTTTTATTTTGAAGTAGGGTAGTAAACATAATTTAGAATCATCTAAAAGATAAAAGAGTAATAAGAAAGCCCTTTTTTGTTCTATTTTGTGTCTAGAATTTCTGTTTTCAATTCAGTTTACATAAATCGAAAAGAATTAAAACATTAATAGTACCGAGTTCTTATGCATATGGATAGATGAAAAAAAATTGTTTAATGAATATCGTTTGAAAAAAAAAAATATCAAACTTTTTTGTAAAGGGTTTTTTGTTTTTGTAATTTCGTTATTAAAATATAATTCTACTTTAAATTAAAAAAAAATATCTATCTGTAACATTAATCTTAATTTTTTATTTAAATATTCTTAATTACTAATAAATATTAATTTTTTATTTAAATATTCTTAATTACTAATAAATATTAATTTTTTTATTTAAATATTCTTAATTACTAATAAATATTATCTAATTTGTAGACTATGGGCCGGAAATGCTGTTCAACGAATTGCCGTTCAAATTATGACAATGTAAAGGAATATACAACTAATTTTAAATTTCCACCAGATCCTGAAAAAAAGAAAAGAAAATATGGATTAATAAGATACCTAGGGAAAATTTTATCCCCAGTTCAACTGCTGTTGTGTGTATTAAGCACTTTGAAGAGCGTTTCATAATTAGAGAAGATAGAATTAAACTCTCAGATGGAACTGAATTAGTTGTCCCAAGGAAAAAAGTTACTCTTTTACCGGAAGCATTTCCTACTATATTTCCTAATGCGCCAAAATATCTTACTGAAAAATTGCCTCCGAAAAGAAAAGATCCTGCTGAACGTATGTTAAAAATTGAAAAAAGAGATTTAGAGAAATTCAATGAATGGTGCCAAAAGGATGTCATATTATCCTTCGAAGATTTCACTCAAAAATTTGAGAACAAAATTGAAAATAAGTGGTTACATTTACTTGGGGATGATTACATATTGTTTTACAAATTGAAAGAAACAGATATCCCTGAAATTAATGTTTGCTTTAAAGTCTTCAGGAATTTGACAGTAAAAATATATTATGAAAATAATTTAATTGATTTAAATTCTTTTAAATGGTTACTAGGCAATGACCTTAAATGCGATAAATGGAGCAAGTTTGAGAACATTTTAAATAAATTGAATTGCTATAATGAATATTCAATGACATTAAGTGAAAATTTAACTTTTGCTATAAAATATCTGGAAAAATGCATAAACGATGATCAATGCAGTGAGGAAAATAATCTTGTGTTCATATTTGTAAATCAACAATTGTCACTTCTGCTAATGAAAAAACTGAAATATACGATTGACTTTATATATTGGTCCGCAGAAATGTACTTTAGCTACCCTGCAGCATACAATTTAATTAGAAACAGCAAGGTTTTAATATTACCCCATCCTTCATACTTAAGAAAATTAACATATTTATGTTCTACAAATTCGTGTCAAAGCCTTAAATTGTATCTTATAAATAAAGCTGAAGTAATATTTTTACTTATGAGTTTATGTAATAGCAATTCTGATATTTACAATTTTAAATTAAGGCATATTTATTTTTAAACGGAATTTTAATTATTTTTTGCTATGCAATTTTAATATATGATTTCTCCTGCCATAAATTTATATTTCAAGATAAAATCTCTGAAAAAAGTAATATTTTTATTTATGAGTTTATGTAATAACAATTCTGATATTTACAATTTTAAATTAAGGCATATTTATTTTTAAACGGAATTTTAATTATTTTCTGCTATGCAATTTTAATATATGTTTTCTCCTGCCATAAATTTATATTTCAAGATAAAGTCTCTGAAAAAAATAATATTCTTATTTATGAGTTTATGTAATAACAATTCTGATATTTACAATTTTAAATTAAGTCATATTTATTTTTAAACGGAATTTTAATTATTTTTTGCTATGCAATTTTAATATATGATTTCTCCTGCCATAAATTTATATTTCAAGATAAAGTCTCTGAAAAAAGTAATATTCTTATTTATGAGTTTATGTAATAACAATTCTGATATTTGCAATTTTAAATTAAGGCATACTTATTTTTAAACGGAAATTTAATTATTTTTTGCCATGCAATTTTAATATATGATTTCTCCTGCCATAAATTTATATTTCAAGATAAAGTCTCTGAAAAAAGTAATATTCTTATTTATGAGTTTATGTAATAACAATTCTGATATTTACAATTTTAAATTAATGCTTATTTATTTTTAAACGGAATTTTAATTATTTTCTGCTATGCAATTTTAATATATGATTTCTCCTGCCATAAATTTATATTTCAAGATAAAGTCTCTGAAAAAAATAATATTCTTATTTATGAGTTTATGTAATAACAATTCTGATATTTACAATTTTAAATAATTATTTGCGGCTAAAATTATGCAATTTTAATGTATGATTTTTCCTGCCATAAATTTATATTTCAAATTAAAATCTTTGGCAAAAACTATGAATCAAATGTATTTGAAATGAAAGAGCAAGTATAGATTTGAAATAAAGTAAAAAAACAAATCTTGTTTACTGAATCTTGGGTGTTTAATTATTGATGTATAATTCAAACAGATCTTTAATAAACCACAAATTTCTCAACAAAATATGATAAAATGGAAATTTATAACCCTGTTTTTAATGCACACATACAATTATTCTATAAGTTTAGTTTGCTACTAAGATCTCTTGCGTGACGTCATCCTTACTCCGAATCAGGCCCGTAAGAGAAGAAAGTTGTTTCGCGACGGCCCCGATTCTAGTCACTATGACGTCACATCGACGTTACGTGACGTCACATCGACGGTCACAAAATCACAGTGTGACTTCACAACGACGTCGCCGTGACGTCACCATGCCTTACGGGAAGTACTTCCACATGTGTCGAGCACCTCAAACTTTCAGACTTTCTCCACTTTGACCTGTCACTTGATTCAGTGAAAACTTTTGCTGGCCTACCTGGTCGATATATTTTTCTTGAAATTTCTATTGTACCTTCAAGCCATTCCTTATTACTTTTCACAAAGGGCATAGCCGGATAAGCATTGGAAACATGCTTTGTAATCAAATTTCCTTATTTTTTTCTCAGACGTAGCTACATATCTGACAATATATTTCCCCTATTACCACCCTATAAATATTGATATTTAATGAGATATAAATGTTTTTTTCGATTTTTTAAAAAAACGGATTTTCTCAAAAACTTCTGCACGGAATTTCATGCCATTAATTGAGGATATTTAGATACCAAAGATTTATAACTGGTAATTTTTGTATAATTTTCTGTTTATAAAAACTGTGTGAAATAGCGAAATAAAATGTAAAAAAATAAAAATAATATCTCATGGTTATTCGAAAATTACCATTTTCTTGTAAAACATTCCCCATATGTGCCATATATTCTATATAAATGCCGAAAGTTTGCGTTGGGTACTACATATGAATATTTACAAAAATGTATATTAAAATTGTTGAAATTCATTTTAAGGCGTTATTTTGGGCGGAGCTACTCAACTTCAACACCCGAAGAATTTTTGGAATGAACAGTTACAGAATTGCTGTATTTTAAATTTTAATAAACACATGAGCAACATTCAAATACTGTCGATATAAAAATGAACATCATGTTGAAAAACGTGGCTTTTATGCTTAATAGAATCTAAAATACATCAGTTGACATATTGTCTGCCGACTTTGTTCCAAAAATTCTTCGGACGTTGAAGTTAAGTAGCTCCGCCCCAAATAACGCCTTAAAATGAATTTCAATAATTTTAATATACATTTTTGTAAATATTTATATGTAGTATCCAACGCAAACTTTCGGCATTTATATAGAATATATGGGCACATATGGAGAATTTTTCACAAGAAAATGGTAATTTTCGGATAACCATAAGACATGATTTTTATTTTTTTTTTAATTTTTATTTCGCTATTTCACACAGTTTTTATAAACAGAAAATTATACAAAAATTACCAGTTATGCATCTTTGGTATCTATATATCCTCAGTTCATCGCATGAAATTCCGCGCAGTAGTTTTTGAGAAAATCCGTTTTTTAAAAAATTGAAAAAACATTTTTATCTTATTAAATAGCAATATTTATAGGGTTATAATAACGGAAATATATTGCAAGATATGTAGCCACATCTGGGAAAAAAGAGGAAATTTGATTGAAAGGCATGTTTCCAATGCTTAACCAGCTATGCCCTTTATGTAATATATGATAGCCTTTGATCCACTTGCTCTTGATCTGAGATTCAAACTGGGGAAATTTTTCTGTTATGTTTTTAATTTCATCATAATCAAAATTATCGCTATGAGGAAGGTAATTTTCAAGATATTTTAATCTATGATTTATGTTTTGTAAATTTTGCTGTTGCATAATGTTAAACAAATCCTTTTTGAGTCATTACTCTGATATTCGAAGGCCCTATATAAAAATAAATACAAAATATAAAGAAAAAATAATGCATAATAATTATATGAATTTTAGATAGATAACATCATTTTGTCCTTTATTTATTTATTTATTTTTTTTAATCTCACAATCTTTCGCTAACTTTTAACAAAAACAAATGTAGAATTGCCTCAACTTATTTTTTAGATAAACTAATGTTAATAACGAGCAATAAATTGCTTCAATTTTCTGTAAAGTGCTCAAAAATAGATAAAAGGGAATGGATACATTATTTTAAAGCAGTGGTTCCCAAACTTTTTGATTGGCGGAGCCCTTTTTTGAATGAATTTCTATGGCGGAGCCCCTGAAGCCTACCGTAACCTATGTTACAAGGTAATGTTTTTTAGGTGCATTGCTACTGAGCACAGGAAAAGAGAATGAATAGTAATCTGAACAATTGTGCATTGCCCCAGAAATAAAATTATATTTTGAAACTTTTACTGTAATACTGGATATATTTTTAATAATCATCAATAGATGGAATTGTCAAACGTTTACAAACTTAAAAAACCTCAATACTCAAGAAATCTTAACATTTGCCTTACAATAAATTTTACATTATAAGAGTGACAAACAATAGCGCATAAACGACCAAAGGGACTCTTCACTTACTAGAAAACGCCCGATCGGTAATGTTAAACCTATGGGCAGGTTGTTTTCGAATTTCTCGTTTAAATTTGAATATTTTTAAACCTTTTTTTTTTTTTTTTGCATAGTATAGCTGAGGTCGATCTCTAATATGGGTATTTTTTACTTTTTCGATTTCGGTCGCAGATTTTTTTAATAAAGGTACTTTCACTTTCGGAATTGGCTTCGAAATTTTATTTGTATACTTTTTGTTATCTGGTGTTCTTTGCATTCCTTTTTAACAAGACGGACGTAATCGATATCATCGTTTGGCTCAGAATACGACCAATACACGTTTCGTCTTAATGAAGACGTTCGGCAAATGAAACAGAAATTGTGACATATTTTCATTGCAATGATAGATATATTTATTTCATTTTACTAAAATATACGTAATTAGAATACGGGAAAATACGTAATTAGAATTCTCAATCTTCATTAGATTTGCCAGTTTAGAGTTATGGTTCTTCTAATATCACCTCTCCAATTACAACAATTGTATAAACGCTCTTCATATACAATACCATCTTACTTCCGTATGTTAGTAGGAGAGGCGGATGCCAGCATCCAATAATTTCATACATAAGCTTAAAAAGTTTGCTTTTAAGAGTTCGTGATTTTATATAGTTTACTATTTTAATGGCAACATTTAACCTTTTCATAAATTCAGAAGACATTTTCCAGGGGATAGCATGTATCTTTAAGAACGTACAGATAGTGCTGCGGTGCTTTAGCATCTCTTTAACTTTTGCAGTGGCAATGTGACCCATCATTGCTTTCGTATCATCAGTGCGTTCATGTTCATATGTGTTTTCCTATGTATTGATCAAAAAATATTTCGTTGCTTAGTGCGTTGGTTTGTCGTGATCTACAAAAAGTATGATATTGATAGCTTTGTGAAACCTCTTTGAAATTGGCGTTAGTAAGGAGCTTAATTTAAATCAAGTTAATGTTCTCAAACACCGTAATAATGGAAAAATCAATTTAAGTTCCGGGTGCCCGTTTCAAAATAGTCGGTTTAAAATCTTAACTTCCCTGGTCTGAACGGCATATTAGTATACGTAACTGAAAAATACTAACAAAACTGCTAATCCAGTGACGTCAATAGATTCATTCAATTATAGTGCAAATTTTGTATATCTGAAGATCCTCATGTGTTCTTTTACGTCACCTGTTATAGAGTTAATTAAAAAAAAATCAATTTGATAAGGAAATATTGACTCTAAAATAACAACATTTTCATAAAGCAAATTCCTGACAATATCAATATTATGAGACTTATCAAGAGTCTTTGCAATTATATGATCTTCGCAAATTCAAGCGACTCGGTAAATATCAGGTAAACACCGACTTAACGGAGGCGACAGTGTATAACAAGACAAATTTCTATCACTAATTATAGAACATCATTTATGTCGTAATTAAGCACAGTCATTAAACAGGACAAAAGGGAAAATTTAAAGTAATTGTAGAAATATATCTTACTGTCCATTTCACACCCGTGAAGTCTGCACCTATGTCCAGGACATAGGTGTAGTTTATTATATACTGTATACCTATATTTGTTTTAACAAGTGCTGTGATATTTCCTTTTGAAGCATGCATAGATTACTTTGCCCTTCATATTAAAAAAAATCAGGCGGTTTATCGTTCAAATCAGACTAATTCTTTCGGAATGATGACGTAGTCGGCATGAAAAGTGGAGTCATTGGATAACAAATATTTCATCAAATCACACGGAGAAGAGGAGTTGAGAAATTCAAATATCCAAAATATCCTTCAGAATACAATTTTTGGCTTTCTTACAGTAAATATACGTTTTTTTCTCTATTTATTGCATTTTTTTATCCGAAAACGTAAAAATAGAGCATAAAATTAGTATTTGCACCGGAAATATTTTGAAGAAAATAAAATTTAGTTAATTAAGAGTTCAGATAGTTGAAGATAGTTATCATCCATTTATAAATACTTTTGTAACAAAAGAATCTGTTTCCCTTTTTGAAAAAACAAAAACTGCTTTCTTTAAATCTGTTGGTTTCGTTCAAATTTTCATTTTTTTTTTCCTAAAGCGCGGCGGAGCCCCTGGAAAGTTCACGCGGAGCCCCAAGGGCTCCGCGGAGCACACTTTGGGAACCTCTGTTTTAAAGGAATCTTTTCAAAACTATATAAATTTGATTTAAATCAGAATGACTGGAAAATAAACAAATGTGATCGCTTTCTAATGAATAATAACAATTTTTTTCATATTAAAATGTATATCATAAATATCAGTTAAAAATCAATATATAGAATTTTTGGAAGATCATATTTATATCGCCTTAATTTTAAAAAGTGGACGAAGTGGACTTTAAACGAAAACTCAAATAGAAGGGTGTATTTTTGTTAGTACAACAAGTAACTCTGCTTGGAAATGCTTGGAAATATAACTAAACCATTCGTAAAGTGAGAAACATGGGGGAAAAAATCGAAAAATATGCGTTATTTTAAATTAATTTTGAAAATACTAAAGCTTTTTTTTTTTTCGATTCAAACTTAAAAAAAAAAAATAATAATACGTACCTGATTCGTCACTATCCATAACGATTAGATTTTAAATAATTCGAAAAATAAAGTTATTCACATTCGAAAGTAGCAAGTCACAATGAAAAACGATTTGACGCTGATGCACTTAACACACCACTCCAGTTTCAACTGATAGCAGGAGGTCATCGTTTGCTTAAATGAGATAAAAATCATATTACATTATTCTCCAATGGTTCAGCTTTAACATGTATCCATCCATTCAACCCTGCGTTATACTTTATGAAATCGACTTTTGGCCAGCCACATCCTTCAAATATCCCACAGTCCGGCGTTCAGCTATATCTGTAAACGGAGTGATTACATTATTTCGAATACTAAATAAATTTACCTAAAACATTTTTTTAGAAATATGGATTAAGTTATTGAATATAGAATGGAAAATACATTTTGTCAGTTGAAGGAAAAATTATTTAATTACGCGAATTTGTAATAATGCACGTAGATTTTGTAATGTAATTTTTTTCACTTTTATCGTTGATTTACATAACGAAAAATGTAAATGAAAGGAGTTTAATAATACTAATTTTCCTCTTTAAGGCACGACTGATCTCATAGGCACACTGTTAAGCTGATAGAGATATCAGACCATATGCTATAATCAATAATGTTAGCTGGGTGAATTAGTTCCACCAGATTCGTCCGGGATAGCTCATATGGTAGCGTATTTTCGGCTTCAGCCAAGAGATTCCTGGTTCGAATCTTGGTCCGTACATTTTTCGCCCAGTTGGAAAATTATATCTCATACGATTTATTTACCAATTAGAATAATTGTGTTAAAATTAATCTAGTGCAATTACATATCCATCGTTTTCTTGTGTTCCATTATCTGCGATTTATTCTGTTGTGCTAAATAAGATATCAGACCAGATGCTATAATCAATAAGATTATCTGGGTGAAGTATTTCCACCAGATTCGTCCGGTATAGCTCAGTTGGTAGCGCATTGACGGTTTCAGCCAAGAGATGCCTGGTTTGAATCCCAGATTTTTCGCCCAATTGGAAATTTACATCTCATACAATTAATGAATTATTAAGGAATATCCGTCATTATTAAGTAGAAATTTGTTTGCAGAAAGTCGTAAAAGGTATGTCTTTACCTTTTTTTTTCTGAAATAGGATAGAATTTTGTAGGTCCGGGTTTTCGCATGGTATTTATTATAATTTGAAAAACATTATAAAAAAATTATAATTGGACGACGAGACATTTTCAATCAGGTGGGATACGATAGACCACCAGAGTCGTCTGCAATCAATTTTTGATAAGAATATTGAAACAGATAAGCTTCTAGAACATTTAGTTCGAAAAGTTGAAAATCCATAATGGTTCTGCCATTTGAATAAAGGTCTGAATTTTACCCCTTGTTTCGCACTTTGGAGTGCTTCAAAAAATGTTTATTTTTTATAGCAATAGCTGAAAATGCTCCAAACTCCAAAAAATGATGTTCCCTTTCATTAAAAAAAAAATAGTAAGAACGGTGTAATAGTTCTGTCGTTCTGATCCCGCCCAGTATGAAAAAGTCATTTTGCGTAAAATACTTTTATTAAGTGCTCCAAAATGTTTAATCCACTGGACGCGTTGCGATCAAACAATAGATAACTACGAAACGACTTGGAGTACAACGAATGGTTCAACAGGAATAATGTACAGACTATAGCGAATAGAAAAATAAAAAAATCATTTTTCTATCTGTAAAAAAGCAAATCCCTCTTAAATCTATAAATAAAGCGCACATTTTAACAATATGTACCATTTCAATAAATACAAAAAATTACTTCACAACTTCCAATTTGAGAGAAAACTATTTTAAAAACTTTTTATAGGAAATATAATTATCTTTAAAATGATCTAAAACACAAAGGAATCAGACGGGACGTATTTTAGATATGACTAATTTCCGTATTACAGTCCGCGGCCATTTTGATGCAGTCGTAAGCGCTACACAATGCATATTAGAGGATAGCACCATAAACAATATTAAATAAGTGAACGATCTAAATAAAAAAGTCATCTATTAATCTAGTCTTTACTATGTTTGCTTCAGGAACAAATGCTTGCCGAATATTAGTTAGAAATCGATATCGAATGTAAAAAGGCAATTTTTGCGATATAGTAAGATAGAGCACACTGTAGTGAATAAACAGTAACGAAAGTTTCAAGAGAGTTTTTTTGAAAAACAGCATTTTAAAAATCATTGGAAACTCTAGCTCCGAAAATTTCTAATCGATCAACTTGATTTTTTAAAGATTAATCTTCATATTTTTTTTCTAATGAAATACCTAGGATGTTTTGAAAAAATATCTCACTTTTCTAAGTAATTTCAAGTAACTAATATTATGCTTAAAATTTCACACTTTTCTTTGAGGCCATTTAACTACAATTGGATATGTTTTTAAACCACTACGGATTTCACGGTTTTGGACTGAGAAAAATATTTTTTATTGCCTCTGTTTTAAATCCAAAATGAGGTATTTTGTGAACGCGCTGGACTATCATTTTTAGGAGCGCTTTATCCATCAGATGCCAGGACACTATTCTTTTCATATATCCACTAAAATAAGCATAGTTGAATACTTCATTTTTTATGTACAAGCAATTAGTGAAAAGGATTTTTTTCATGAATTTCTTAAACATAGAATCCTAAAAAAGCCTTAAACTGGCGTTAAACTTTAAGCACAGTTTCTTCAATTAAAATCCTTGGCATGAAGTTTCCGATCATTACACCAACATTACCAGTTTTTCTTTTTAATATATTCCACGATTTTCGATGGGATTAAGATCCGGACTACTGGGCGACCAAGTCATGGTTTTAATTGGATTATTATCTAAATTTTTTTTTATATTACTTCACTGATTTGGTGAGATGGGGAGACTCGTTGTCATTTTGAAATTAGAAGTCATTTTGATTGCCGAAACATTGATCGATGGTGGTAATAAAAAAACTCTAAAATGTCAATGTAAACTTCTGAGTTTACTGTAAGTAACAGAATACACAACTTGCCGACGCCTTGTGATATCATACAGCTCCCAACTGTAAACACAGGTGAAAATTTAGTCCTCGTATTGACACACTTATCACTGAACTTTTCACCAACTCTCCTCTAAACAAATGTTTTACAGTCATCTCCTGTTCCGAGAGATATGCGAGATTTACCTCTAAAAATAACTTTATTCAATTTATCAAGTGGCCAGTGTACATGTTTTTTACACCATTTCAAACGCTTTTTTCTATGCTTCTTTGTCGAGTAAGGTTTCGTTTTAGCAATTTCGTTTTGCAAATTTTGTTCTTCGGCTGCAGAAAAATCGTGAGTTTTGTCAGTTTATCGCGAGAAAAAAATTCGAATTTCATCAATTTGTTGCGTAAAAATTACAAATTTCTTGAGTCAGATAAGAATTACGAATTTCATTGATCGGACGCGGAAAAATCGCGAATTTTGTCGATGAGCTGCGGAAAAACTGCAAACTTTCTTGATCGGCTACGGTAAAATCGTGAATTTAGTCAGCTTATTAAAAAATTGCAAATTTCGTCAATTCGCAGCAGGAAAAATTACAAATTTCGTCAGAGTCAGTTAACAATCACGAATTTCGTTAATCGGGCACAGAAAAAGCGCGAATTTTGTCGATGAGGTACGAAAAATTGCAAATTTCGTTGATCGGTTGGGGAAAAATCGCAATAAGAAATCACCAATTTTGTCAATCTGTCGCGGAAAAAATCACATACTTCGACAACTGATAGGAAAAATTACAAATTTTGTCAATTGGTCGCAAAAATATTGCGAAATTTGTCAATCGCTCGTGAAATTTCATCGATTGTGCGCGTAAAAGAAAGCCAATTTATTGCGCGAAAAAAATCGCAAATTACATCAATGTATATCAGGAAAAAATCACGTTTCGTCGATTGGTCGTTGGAAAAAAATTGCAAATGTTGTGAATCCGTCACGTAAAATATCGCAAAATTCGCCAATCACTCATGGAAAAAAAATCGCAAATTTTGTCAATCGTTCAAGGAAAAAACTTGTAAATTTCGAAGATCGATCGTAGAACAAAAACGTCGCGAAATAATTCGATCAGGGGAGGGAAAAATCGCAATTTTTGTTGGTCCGTTGAAAAAAAATTGCGAATTTTGAAAATTTATCGCTGAAAAAATTCACGAATTTTGTCAATCGTTCAAGGAAAAAACTTGTAAATTTCGAAGATCGATCGCAGAACAAAAACGTCGCGAAATAATTCGATCAGGGGCGGGGAAAATCGCAATTTTTGTTGATCCGTTGAAAAAAAAATCGCGAATTTTGAAAATTTATCGCTGAAAAAATTCGCGAATTTCGTCAATTTATCGCAGGTATCGCAAATTGGTTGTTTGAAAAGAATGCAAATTTTGCCAATCGGCAATGGAAAATTACCGCGAAATCTGTCAATCGGTCGTTGATAAAAAATCGCGAATTTCGTCAATCAGTCGCACTTGATTGATAAAAGAAAAAAAAACGAGTTTATTTGATGGTCCGCAGAAAAAATAGCATAATTAGTCCATCATGCCTTGTTATTTCAAAAATAAGTTCCCTTTTATTTTAAATGACGTTATTCATCAATAAATTTTTTTATAATTTTCAATAACGTTTAATTATTTAGAAATTTTGTGTAATTTTTTTTCTTCAAGTTACCATTTATCAAGAAGGAAACGTTAGTCTTCATAAAGTGTTGAATGATTATTCATACAGATGCAGGAAGCCCTGCATTCCTGCATACAATTATTTATTTCCTTTTGTTTATTTTTGTTATAGACAAAAAATAATTATTCATCAAGAATAAACACTTATTACACCCCTCCCCCTTATACTTCTGAGATATAGAGTTTTCTCTGTGTTACTGATGTGGCCCTCGACAACCCAAACATTTTTGTAAGTGGCCCTTCTCTTAAAAAGGTTGTGCACCTCTAGTCTAAATAAAGATGGTTTAAAAATTATTACAGTTAAAGATATGCTTTTACAGAAAGTGTTTTACATTTAAAAGTGAATAAATCTGTTTGAAAATAAGTAGTTAAAACTAAGATAAAAAAACGACAATATTAACTATACTTATTCAATAGATCTTGTTTTGAAAATCAATGAGTTCTGTTGATCTTAGAAAAAGAAATCGAATCTTTAACTATACTATTTTACATAAGTAAGTGTTTTCTAATTCAAAATAAAATTTAAAAGAACTAACACGTTAAAAATATAATCAATTCGCACCACTTTTTTAAGACAATAAAACTTTACTTCATAAGTCACTGAAATGTATTAGTTAAAATACTGAAACTAACTTGCATTCTTTTAGATAAAAAAAATATATATATATATCAAAATAAGTAGTTAAAAGTAAGATAAAACAACGGGGCCTCGGTGACCCAGTGGTGAGCGTGATGAGTTAAAATTGTAAAGTCTGGTTATATGTTATGGGTTCGAAACCGTAATGGAATTGAAACATTAGTAACTTGGATCTAAGATTGTGAACCGACTGATTCATGAGGATGTTAGTCTTCATCCTTTCGACAGCAGTTAGATCGTCATCGTATGTTTAAAATGTTTTAAAAGTAGACATAGCTACTAATTTCTTTGCTCTTTTTCAGTGTTGTATAGTACAATATTCCGTCTCTTTCTTAAGTTTTCCATAGATTTTCCAAAAACAGAGTTGTTCATTAATTTAAAAAAAAGTTCTTTTCTTAGTTTGAAAACAAAAAACTGTTTTTCGCATTCAGCTTGTATTTCAGTTAACATTCATCTTTGACAATAATTAAACAAAAACATTATTGTTAAAAACTAATTCACGTTCTTTTGATTAGTAAAAATAATTTATATTCTTTTAAATAATAATTAAATAAAAATAAATGTAAAATTGTTTATTAAAAAAAGCTTTATTTAGGAAAAACTTGTTTCGGAAATTAATGTATCGAAATTAATATATTGACAAGTAACTAATACATTAAAAAGTTTTATTAGCACATGACTTGCAGAAAAAAAAACTTGTTTCGGAAATTAACAAATGACTAAAAGAAAAAAATTAACTAATTTATTAAAAAGTTTTATTACCAAATAACTTACTGAAAAAAAAACTTGTTCGGAAATTAACAAATAACTAAATGAAAATTAACTAATTTATTTAAAACTTTATTTGCAATGACTAAATGAAAAACATGTTTTGAAAATTAACAAATGACTAAAAATTATAACTCATTTCGTTAAAACTTAAAAACGTATTAACCTCTTTATGTCAGTTCAAAATAGGATGATGTCATCACAGGTGAGTTGAAAATGCTATCAACAGAGGGTGCTCGTGTTCTTGCCCTCGGGTGAAAGCGATTGTGCTGCCACCTAGGTTCGACTCTCGAACAATCAGAAACCAGCTCTTATCTAGATGAAACCGGTTTTCGAGGAAGCATTCGTTCATTAGTCCGGTGGATTTCATACTGATCGGACGTGTCTCCGCGCTGCTCCGTGGTAAGTTTCTTTTTAATGGTTTGCATGCGATCTTTTCTAATCACCTCATCGTTATATTTCCTTTGTTCTAATCCCTCTCTAACAGTAGACTTTCATTCATTAACATTATCCTTTTTTTAATCCCTCTCTTACAGGAGACTTTTCATTAACGCTTCCTTGTTTTAACCCATCTACTATAGCATATCGTGTGGGCTCCAGTCTGTCTCGACCTATCCATCACTTTCTTATCTCCCCCTACCTGTCTTTGTTTAACCCCTCTACTATAGCATACCGTGTGGGCGCCAGTCTGTCTCGACTACACCCACCTGTCCATCACTTTCTTATCTCCTCCTACCTGTCAATCACTCGACTCCGTCCACCTGTCACTCATCTTTGGCCACGCCTCACTCCTCAACGCATGACGCCTGCTGAAATAGAAACCCCTTTTTTCCTTCTACTAAGGAAATCATTCTAATATTCATAAACATTGAACTACAAATACTAAAATGTTTTAAAGTTTAGAACTGTAAGATTGCTTGGTTGGTTGTGTTTATGACGGCCAATTATCAACACGTGGGATATAGGACCTAAGGGGGGGGGAGTGCTCTTCGTGGGGGTCTTTCTAAGGGAACCTAAGAACGCTTGGAAATCCAAGGTTCGAATAAAACCACGAAAACTCCGAACGATTAGGCCGACGGGCGCGATTGGGTTCGAATCTAGCACTTCCCGTCTACCAGCTTCGAGAGCAGAACCTCTCGGCCACTGGTGGGGCCTAGAACTGTAAGATATATTAGAACTTTTTGATTGTTTACTCACCTGATATTTATGTTTTAACTGAAAATATCCTTTTAAGTGCGAATTGATAAATTAACTGTAAATGTAATCTACGTAGAGATCGGTATAATATATAATATATAAAATAATTAATAGTTTAATGTTAAAAAATTTGAACTTTCTTCAAGAAGAAATTCTCAAATTAATTTTTTTATGTACTATATATATATTTTTCACTTAATAACTTTTTTGAAAATTTGTTCTTATAAAACAGTTTTCTGAAAAGAAAAAAAAAACTTTTAATAAAATTCTATATATATAGTGAAATGAAAAGCAAATATTAGGCCATAAAGGAAGAATATACAAATATAAACATCCTACAACGAATTTTATTTTACCTTTTTCTGAAAATTGTCTGGATACAGACAACAAGATCTGTTTTTAAGTGGATTATTTTTGAATTTAAGCAATAACATGGCTTTTTGTTTCGCTCTTCACTCTACATTACTTTGTCAGGACGTGTTCTTAAATACAAATGCATGTTAAGTTCTAATAATTTTTAAAGGGCAAGAAAATTTCCAATGGAATAGGCCATGCAGGTAAAAGAGTTTTTTTTTTTTTTTTTTTTTTTTTTTTTTTTTTTTTTTACATGAAGTAATAGGTTGAAATAAGGACAGAAATAACCTTATTTCTTTGAATTGATCATAATCATACAGTTGTGCAGTGCAGTATTTAGCACAAGATAAATTGGAACATACACTCATTCTTCTAAAGTTTCTTCTAAGTTTAAACAAATTGAGGGAAAATATCTACAACGATTATCTTAAAATATGTTTTTATTTAGTAGCTAGAAACAAATACCCATGTGACATAATAAAAGTTATCAAAATAATAGAAGATGTGCAGTGATGTGCAGTCGTGGAAAAAAGTAACCCCGCTCCCCCACCCTACTAAATATGCAACATGTTATAATAGAAGAAAGTGACTGGCACTAAACAATTGGAAATAAAGTCCATTTTTTAATTATGTATATAAAACTTGCAAACTTGCTTAGAGACCATCTGAAAATCTAAACCAGACGAAATTTTGTTTTTTCAATGGCAACAACCAATTTTTGCAAAATATTTTAAATCTTTGGTTCACATTGCTTAGAAACGCAATTTCAGTCATTTGGAGGATAAGTTTTTTCATTATAAGCATTCAAAATTTAGGACTTCTAGTGTTAAATTACACTTTCATATTTTTATTAATATCGCCTGAAATTACAATCCTAATGTGATAATTTTTTATGCGGTTATAATACTAAAAAACCCAAACATAAATACATTTAACTTGGAATTTAAAAAAAATTATAATATGAATTATGCAATATGAAATTAATATTCGAAAGAAATATGAATACCTACAATTTTTTTGATAGATTTATATGTATATCCTGCCTAATGCGAATTCTCAATTTCAAATTTTTCTTTCAAGCAGTGTTCGAATTATGACCAAAAAACGTCAAAATGACGGTTTAATTCTGTTATATTCTGTATATATTGTATATATTGTATATATATATTCTGTATATATTCTGTATACATAATATATATTATGTCTGTTATATTCAGAAAAGCAAAATTTGAAAAAATACATATTTTACTCATTTTATTGAAACATTTGGGCTGGCAATAATCGAAATATATTAAACGGGTAAAATGTTTATATTGGTAAGTAATAATACATTAACAGAAGTGACTTAGGAATTCTGTAGAATTTCAATAATCGAATACCCAATTTCAATTTGGATAGAGTCCTTAAAATATGCTCATTTTAAAATAATTCATTTCTCGGAAACTAATCGCACGAATTTCATGAAAATTTGGTATTAGTCTAATTGAAGGGGGTATAATTTATTTATTGTGTCAAACTTGTGTATTGCTATTGAAAAAAAAGTTTGGGTTCGTTTTTATATGCAGATGAACCCCTAAGCAAATTTTATATATATCATTTAAGAGTAGACTTCCTTTCCATTTGTTTGGCACCAGTAAATTTCTTCTACAATAATTTGTTACAGAGTTAGTATGGGTTTTTACCCCTTTTAACGTATTATGAATACCTTGATCAGATACCTCTGAATACCTTGGTCAGATATTCTGCGACCAAAATTTTTGCCTACCTTCACCTACTATATATGAATTATATAAAGATAAAAGGAGCCCTTTAACATTTTATACGTTCTCAGAATAAGAAATATATTTATGTGAATTTTTTCTGTTATTTTATTCAGTGTCAAATAATATTATTTTCATTATAGGTATGAGATCTGGTTCAACTTATGTACATGCAAATGATTGCATGTATTATTTGATCAATTATTGTATAACTAGCACTAATAAGGTATGTGATATCTTTTTATTGTTTTATAAACTATTAAATAATACCATTGTGTCATAAATAGCTATTTTTTTTAATATTAGACGGAAAAATACTATATTTTGTATAAACATATACTATGCAAAGTGGATTCATTTTTATTTTTACAGACATTTTAGTAACATTTACATACCTATATCACTGGCTACCAAGAATTTCCATTTATGACATTGGAAAAAACAGTCTATGTTGCATTAATGTCAGGATGTTTCTGCAATATACTCCAATATCTATTTATATCAAGATATAACACAATAAATATGAAATTTAATACACATGATAACGAACTGTCTCATCATCTGGGGCTATAGCAGCATCACACAGCATGCGGCAATGAAACATGAATGCCAACCTGATTACTGATCATGTCTTTGAGTTTGGTTAACATCTGTAAACCAGTTATCAGTCATACTAAATTGTTGCGAAGTGGTAAACGTAGCTGTGTCAGCAGCCCCCACTAATTCTCGAGCAGGCTGGAAAGTTTGTTATCTCTATGCATCAAATTTCCAAAGGTACAGGAAATGGTTGGACCGATGCTATCTAATCGTTGGATATTTACGCCATGACAATGATAAATGTACGACTTACCATACTATTCGCAACGAGCCGTTTGCCAACAAATTACCCAACGGTTAGCTACTTAGAGTCTTGTTCAGATAGCGCTCCTATTTACTAGTCCAGGCAATAGAGACCGTATAGGGGCTCTACCTAACAAAATTCATGGTAGTTCTGGAAAAAGACTTACTATATGTTTTTTGGGTCGCTGAATCCGAATTTTTAACTTCCCCCCAAAATTCCCTCCCCCGAAACCCCCCCCCCGCCAAATAGTTGTTTTTAACTTAAATTTTTTATTGTTTTAGGAGGAAAGCATTACGAAATTCAGAAAATAGACAAACTTTGAAACAAATAGGATATATGACATTATGGCATAGGATGAACGGGGAGGGGGAGGGCTGCCTCTGAACATGTACTACGTCGCTACGTGCACTAAGTTATGAAGTCCAGGCAATAGGGTATTTTACCTGGCAAAATTAATACTAGTTCTGGATTTCAACTAACTTTATGCTTTTTGGGTTGCTGAATCTGAATTTGTAACTTCCCACCAAAATTTCACCCGGCAACCCCCCCAAAAATTGATTTTTTGAAAAAATTTCGTTTTTGATAAAAGCACGCTGGGAATGTTCCGAGGCAGTCCCTCTCTCCCCGTTTATCCTATGTCATAATGTCATATATCCTATTTGTTGCAAATTTTGTCTAGTTTCAGAATTTCGTAATGCTTTTCCCCTAAAGCAATAAGAAATTTAAGTTAATAACAACTATTTTAAGGGGGTTTCGGGGGGTGGGAATTTTGGGGGTAAGTTAAAAATTCGGATTCAGCGACCCAAAAAACTTAAAGTAAACCTTATAACGAAAGTTCGGAGGGGAGATGGGAGGGGAAGCGTAAAAATGTGAGTGGTTAAGTGGAATTGCGCAACTTAGTCCACGCAGCACCGCGCGCATATTCCGAGGCAGATCCCACCTTCCCCTTCATCCTAAGTCATAATGGCATACATCTAATTTGTTGCAAATTTTGTCTACTTTCTGAATTTCTAGATACTTTTCCCCTAAAACAATAAAAAAGTTGAATTTTTTAATAAAAACCTTTTTTTTTGGGGGGGGGGGGTTGCCGGGGGAAATTTTAGTGGGAAGTTACAAATTCGGATTCAGCTACCCAAAAAACATAAAGTAAGCCGAATTCCAGAACTACCATTAATTTTGCTAGGTAAAATTCCCTATTGCCTGAACTAAAATGGCATTGGTGTGGATTGCAGTTTTTAACTATTGTTTTCATAAAAAGCAATTACCATCTAAAGCATTGATATGTTTCGTTATAATTGAAACTCCAGGTCATAAAATTATTTGTGAAACTTGTTTTGTACTTTAAATTACCAGAAACCAACAAGAAAAAGGTAAAGTATGGATATTTTTTCATTCCGCAATTATATGTACTGATAATGCATACTCGGCGTAGTCTCTGAAATAATTTACTGATAATTTTGGATAACTCTAATAACGGATTTTTAACTGATTTTTTTCAGGTAAAATCTTAAACGAATCTCAAATGTTTTATTGTCTGTAGTTAAACTTAATGTAATCTTTCTTCCTATTAAGGCTGATAGTCACTGAGATTCCGAATTCCCCTCGATAATGCACTGTAAAAAAAAAAAAAAAAAAATCCTAACGAGTTTCCTGTAGGAGACGGAAAAATAGTTGCCCTTCTCGGGACGGAAAAATTTCGGACCCAGCTCGGATTAAAATCCGAAAAATGCCATTTTAGTTATTATTTAAATTTTTTTCGGATTTTATTCCGAGCTGGATCGGAAAATTTTCCGCCCCGAGAAGGTCAACTATTTTTTCGTATGCTACAGGAGACTTGATCGGATTTTTTTTACAGTGTGGGCATTTGATGCATTATGGGTATTTGATGTATATTTGAAATATCTCCTCGTGAAAAATATATTTTTAACTCCTTTTTCTATGTACGTTTCTTAAAGACTGTTTCTTTTATTCTTAGTTCTCAAAATACATCTAAAATATATGCTTAATTTTATATGAAGTGTTAAAATCTTACTCACAGTTCATCAGCTCTTAACACATAAAATATTAAATTAAGCATAAATTTTAGAAATATTTTAAGATCTAAGAAAAAAATAAGAAACATCTTTTAAGAAGAGTACTTAGAAAAAAGCAGTTAAAAGAGATAATTTCCAGAGGAGATATTTATAGAATGAAGTATGTTTATGGGCGATGAAGAAGTCTATGGGCACAGAATTCATTCTATGCCCATAGACTACGCCCATTAGCCAGGGCATTCGGAAGAGGAGTGACTAGCAGCCCTAAGTACTTTTAGATGCTTCTACTTGTTTTTTTACATTTTTGTCTTTCAAAAATGCTCAAATGTCTTTAGAATTTTCTAAATATGGTAATATAATTTTCAATATTCTAATTACAATGAATGTTTTTGAAAAAAATATATTATAGATATGTGCGAAATCACAAAAATAGTAAAATTATTACGTAAAAAAAATTACATGAATATATTTGCAACTTAAAAGCTATTTTTCGTTGTACTATAAAGTATTTATTACAACGTACATTAATAAAATATGAAAATAAGAGATGAGGCAAAAAAAAGAACTTTTCCGAAGAAACATATGTTTCCGAATTATATAAATAGACCAAAATCCTTATTCAAACTGAAAAAATAAGTTTTCGAAAAAGGTAACCAGCTATTCATTCTATCTCCATGTATGATTAAAGAAAATTTCCTTTTCATATACAAAGCATGTACAGAATACAAATGTTTGGATCTCAGCCAAAGATGATAAAGAATAGCGTTTAATCTGGCAAGGCTCATGAAAAATGTTTCAGTTATTTCTTTTTCATTGATCGTAGCTTTAGAGAAGTAAATTTTTACAAAGCCTTATTTCTTTTCTTTAAAATCATCATATTTATAGCAATATAAAATATTTTTCTGTGGCATGGAGAAAAATTTGGCACCTGATAATAAGACAAAGTGCCCTTGTGTATATGAATAGGAATTTCTTTTAAAAAACAATTATCTGAAATGGTGAATGTGGTAAAATAAAGATTAAAGAAAACATAGATGTGTAATTTCGTGTAGATTTACAACATTATTATTAGCAAATTTTATTAATCCGTTTTGACTAGTTTTGTTATAAATAGTGTTTCTACTAAAAATTTCAAAATGTATGTTTTGGGGGTTAATAATATGGAAAATAAATCACTATTAAAATATGAAAATTATCTAAATTAATTTAAATGTAGTGCGCTTAAGCGCATTAAAAATATTGTTTTTCCTAATCATGCTACTTAAAATATTTATAGTAATCTATTTATATTTTATGACTTTAGCAAATTTTACGCGGATATTTATTGCGAAATTGCCCATTTCATGTGGGACTTTTTTTTAATTGATTTTTATATTACAATTGTATACATGTTATAAAGGCAAACATTCGAGTAGAGATGTAAAAAACGGGTAGGGCAATGAACCAGATATTAAAAACGTAATACATTTCCTGCTTATGTGCTAACAACGTGCAATATTTGTGATTTTTCATTCAGGAATAAAATTTTTAATGCATATTGAATACAGCAAAATATATTTGAAATAAGTAAAAAGAAGCCACACATGTTTCCTTTCACTAAATGAAGTTTGCAAGCCCAGTTGCGTTACAGTCAGCACGTCTGTTTGCCACGTTACAGATGCGGAGTTCGATTCCCATCTGGGCAAGCTTTAATAAACCTTTCAGATCCCTTCGGATTTGATAAAATGAGTACCAAGCTTGTTTCGGAACTAAACACCGATGTTCTCGCTTTGTGCTGACCAGCTGAGCGGGACAGATGTTGGTAGCACCTCGTGCCACATGTTCAAGTTTATGTGGCTGTGCACTGTAGACCCTGGTCCTTCATGAATCATATAGCCACAGGTTTAGTTTTGTTTATTTGTATCATGGATATTTATTACTTATATAAAATCATGGAACGTATGGTCATTACATTTGAACATCAATATTTTTGAATGGTAATCTTCGTCTTACTTAATTTCAGAGTTTGTATAATTTTTAGTAATTTTACGCGATTAAATAAGGAAAATAGTACGATCAGAACATATTGATTATCGAAATGAAAGGATGTATGCACTCTGTAAATGGAAATTCTCTTAGTGATGACAAATATTACGGGGATCATAAAATAAGCTTAAGATGAATTTGTCACATACTCTTATAAGTATATATGTCTGTATTTACCACTAATGTATGTAAAGGAATATTTATGAGTCCAATTGATAAAATTGGAGTGAAAACGATTTAGCATAATATTTATAATCATTTAATTTATTTACTGAGATACAGACATAAAACAAATTTCTACCTTAATATACATTATTTTAGTTGATATACTAAATATAACACAAAAATACTTCCGAAAAACAAAATTGTATTCAGCGTGACTATCGTATTTATATTTACTTCGAATCTAAATGTGTGCAACTGTTAATCCACTTTTTCAAGAAATTTTTTCAGATAACTTCTTGAAATAATGCATGAATGTTAATCATAATTAAAAAAATAATTATTTTAAATTTTCTTTTAATGAAAGAAATTTATAAAACAATTAATAAAAAATTCACAGAATCACAAAAATTTAATATATTACAATATTTATTCAATAGTATTATAGTTACGTTCATAACATACATATTTTTGATAGATTAAAATGAACATATTAGTGGGGACAATCATGTGAAGTTTCAACACCCTACCTAGATTTTCTAAAATTTTATGTAATTCTGTTAAAAATTTACTGTGAGAAAACTTTAAAAACTATCTAAATATAACTGTCTGGGGTGTTTTTTTTTAATTAAAAGCTTTCTTTTAACGATTTATATATTCCGAAAATAAATAAATTATATACTTCTTTGATCTTTTAAAATACTTTACTTTTGAAGCGCAAAACTGAAAGTTTGAATAATTTACGAATTTTATATGCCAGGTGTAGTTAAATACAATTAAATATCAGTTTCCTTCTGTCTGATTGTTTTAACGATGAAAGAACCCATTTCAACAAATCCATTTATCATACATATATGTAAATATTTACATCATTTTGTAAATTCTATTAAGAATATTAGTTTATTTTTGCAATAGGTCAATCCGCTATTTGGTGTAAATAATGTATTATGAGAAAAACAATTAATTTAATTGGGAAAATTACCCATATACCTAAAAATTAATTTCAAAATATTTCACTTAAAGATATGGAAAATTATCATCAAAAACAGTATAGACGTATTAAACAGTCATATATATATGCAACTATAATGCAGAAACCATTTTGTACTCCAACGAAATTATTTTTAAAATGGATATTTTCTTACGTAAAGCTAAATGTGATACTTTGTACAACACTCTTTTTATGAAACACTTTATATAACATTAACTGACAAGAATGAACGATTGTGTTCATAGAAACTGATAAAAAAATAAATATATATGATAAATTATTGTATAAAACTGATTATATATTACCCTTATATATTACAGCAACTACTATACAGGGTGGTTCCAAAGGTCATGTGCAAACGGCATGTGTGTATCAGGTCATGAGGAGCAAGAATTACATAGGAAGGAAAGTCGGAAACGCGATCGTGACTGTGTAATTGCATTGTAACCGTGACGCAAAGAAAAAATAACAAACAGTGCAAAAAGGCCTTTAATTTTCAAAAAACTTAATGGAAGTACAAAATACAAATGAAAAATATTACAACTCATAACAAGTGCTCAAAATATGCCCCATTAGCTGTGATGCGTGTCTCACATCACGCAGGCTTCGTATCGGCACCGAATGGAATCGCGAGCCCGTTCCAATCGGTCCTGTACCGTGACCACAGCGATCCGGATTTAAACCTTCTAAAACCCCTGGATTTCTACGTCTTGGGATATCTTAAGTCTCTGGTGCACGAGACATACGTTCCGTCGGCAATGGACCTAATGGCCGGATCGCTGATGCGGCGGCTTACGTACGGGAGACCGCTGGCCAATTGGAACGTGTTCCCGATTCCATGCGGCGGCGATGTGAAGCATGCATCACGACTAATGGAGCATATTTTGGGCACTTGTTATGAGTTGTAACAATTTTCAATTGTATTTAGTATTTCGATTATGTTTTTCCGTAAAATAAAAGCCTTTTTAGACCGTTCGTTATCTTTTCTTTCCGTTATGATCGCGATCGCGTTTCTGACCCCCAGTTCCTATGTAATTCCCCAAGAACTGACACACCCACAGGCATCGTTTGGACATGAACTTTAGAATCACCCTGTATGTATATAAACTAGTCTATTAAGTAAAAACTGCGAGTTTTGCTTGAAGTAAAATTGACGAATTAAAAGTTCGTTTTAACATAGCTATCAACATTTACGTTTTTTCTTACCAATAAATTTTAAAAGAACGTTTTCTCTTATTCCCCCTCACTGACAAGCCCGTGTTAATACGTTCACTAACCTCCAGTTTTCACTGCAATACAAGCAATATTTAAAGTTATATAATTCTATTGATTTAATGTATTTTTAATACATTGAACGATGATTAATACTTCCAAGGATTACATTCATATTCGTTATTAAGTTTTTTTATAAAATGTTCAAAAAATCATTTTTTTTTAGCATTTAAAACAAAATGCAGAAAAAACAACATTACAATTTTGCCCTTTTCCAAGACAGTCGGAGGGTTAATCGGCGAAATCCGCAATTCAATAAGTATATAGGGTAAATGCACCAGTAGTCGGCCACACCCCAGTAGTCGGCCACTTTGAGATAAAATATATTATGAATAGCTTATTTTTGGTTTGAAATGGAATATTACAACCCCCTATACGTAACCATTCTTTATACATCTTAAGCCATCAGCAAAGAATTGTGGGTAGTTTTTTGCATTAGTAATCAACCATTTTTTATTTGGTTATGGTCAAATAACCGTTTTTGTTATTTTTTTTGTTAATCGATGACAAAATTTTTAAAAGACTAGTATTAATTTATTTTTTATTATTTTCTAAAATTATAAGACTGTATTATTAAAAAGTTTAATAAACTAATGCTTTTGAGTATCAAAATTAAATAAGTGTGTTTGCATTAATTAATTTTAATGTGGCCGATTATTGGGTATTGTATTTACTCACATGTTCAGTAATCGGCCACCACGGTTGACTACTGGCTAAAGGGCCATTTCAATTTTTACTTTCTTCTATCTTCAATAGAAGAAAGTATTGTAATCGAAATTTTTTCGGCTTCCGGTTTTCGACGGACTTACACGTTTTAGAGGTTGAAATCCCCAAAAACTTGTTTATAGAAAATGTCTGTCCGTCCGTGTGTCTGTCCATCTGTTCGTCTGTCTGTCGCCATTGTACCATCAAAAATTGTATGAAGTTATGCATAGAATTGAACCAAATTTTTTTTAAGTTTTTGGCTATAGCAAGCTGGTTCTTCCTGAATTTGGAAAAAAATCGCCGGTAGGGGTCGCTGTAATAGCGATTTTTGTGCGATTTTTAATATTGTACCATCAAAAATTGTATGAAGTTATGCATAGAATTGAACCAAATTTTTTTTAAAGTTTTTGGCTATGGCAAGCAGGTCCTCCCTGAATTTGGAAAATATTCGCCGGTAGGGGGCGCTGTAATAGCAATTTTTGTACGATTTTGAATATTGTACAATCCAAAAGTGTATGAAGTTATGCATAGAATTGAGCCACAATTTTATTTTAAGTTTTTCGCTGTGGCAAGCAGGGCCTCCCTGAAGTTTGAAAAAATTCGCCGGTAGGGGCGCTGTAATAGCGATTTTTGTGCGATTTTGAATATTGTACCATTCAAAAGTGTATGAAGTTATGCATAGAATTGAACCAAATTTCTAATTTAAGTTTTTGGATATGGCAAGCAGGTCCTCCCTGAATTTTGAGAAATTCGCCGGTAGGGGGCGCTGTAATAGCGATTTTTGTGCGATCTTGAATGTTGTACCATTGAAAAGTGTATGAAGTTATGCATAGAATTGAACCATATTTTTATTTTAAGTTTTTGGTTATGGCAAGCGCAAGCAGGTCCTCCCTTAATTTGTAAAAAAATCGCCGGTAGGGGGCGCTGTAATAGCGATTTTTCTTCGATTTTTGTGCCATTTTGAATATTGTACCATTGAAAAGTGTATGAAGTTATGCATAGAATTGAACCAATTTTTTTGCGCTTGTTTTTGGTCCTGGCACGAAGGTCCTCCCTGAATTTGGAAAAATTTTCCCGGTGGGGGGCGCTATAGTTGTGATGTCTGTACTATTTTCATTATTGTACCATCGAAAAGTGTATGAAGGTATGCATATAATTGAACCAAATTTTTTGTGTAAGTTTCTGGCTATGGCAAGCAAGTCCTCCCTGAACGTGAAAACTTTTCGCCAGAAGGGGGCGCTATAATTGCGATCTCTGTGCCATTTTCATTATTGTACCATCGAACAGTGTATAAAATTATGCATACAATTGAACCAAAATTTTTGTGCATATTTTTGCCTTTGGCCAACAGGTTTTCCTTGAATTTGAAAATATTGCGCGATAAAGGGGCTCTGTGATAGCGATTTTTGTATACTTTTCTTGATTTTTCGTAGTTCTATTGTGCATATACGGCTCGTGCAGCGGCGGGAACTCCCTGCTAAGCCGGCTCTTCGCAAATACCTTATAACAACAGAATAAGGAAAAATTAATAATTTTAATAAAACCATGATATAGATTAACTCGTTTTTAGTCCGTTTAATTGACTGGAGCAGAAATTTAAGATGAAAATCAAAGTTGGTATAGTATTGAACTGATAATATTGAAGTATTAACATGTGTAACTAGGTTTTGAAATATTAAGATGGATAAGATAGAAGAAAGTTTTGGGATTGGCACATCCAAATAGTTTGAGTCTATTTTTAATAATTTGATTTTTTTCGTAATTTGATTTTCACAATTTGAGATTTATACAACCTTTTACTTGCATTTTATTTTATTCACACAAAATATAAGGTGTCCTGGGGTAATAACGCCACGTTAAAGTTCTACCGTTTTTTACGGCTTAGTTTTAGATTTTTTCCCCAAACAAATATAGGATTTGATATAGCAATTTATTGATTATGTATACAAGAAAGACTATTTTAGCAGATATCTATTCATAAAATGTAGTTGCGTGATTTCCCGACCAATGTTGTTAGGCATTATTATCCACCTGGTGAGTAATAACACCATGCAAAGAAAACTATAAAATAGGATGAAATAATGGCATGCAAATTGTCCACTTCTAAAGATACAAACTCTACACCTTTAAAAACTGACAAATTGCTTTTACTTATCATTAATTGCGATATGAGTAAACAGTGATAATCATATGATTTTTTATTCTTCTGACACGAAAAAATTAGAAGCATTTAGGACGTACAAATTTCTCTTTATCTTTTTTAGTTTTCAACAGTGACAATAATTGCCTCTCGTGTATAAAATGAAACAAATCAAATAAAAAAATGTATTTCTGCCACTGAAAAGAATAAACCCGGGTAATTACACTAGTGGATGGCGTTATTACCCCGATATGTATTTTGCGCAGTATATTTTAAACTACAAGCTACCTCGCGAATACATCCAAAATCACCGACAACATTTTGAAAGTACACGAAATACACTACAAATTTATGTAATAAACAAAGTATTTCCTAAGAAATATATCGCTCAACCCCAAGAAAAGTGACACATCTCGAAAAAAGTAAATTTCACAGGTGAGGCAAAATAAATAGATAAAAGATTTGCATGATTTTACTGTAACATGAAATTATAGCACTAGCTCTGCATGCAGGAATAAAAAAGTACATAAATGCATAAAACTCTTAAGAATGAAGACGTGGGATAAGGTTAGAAGGGTTGCGTAATTTTACCTCTCCGCACAATCCACCTTCTTTCTGTCGTCACAAATGGACAGATAGTGTAATAATGTGATTTTTCGTATAACTGCACTTACGAAATATTTAATGTAGCTAGACGCACCTACGACGGACATATTAGTGGAATAAAACGCAAAATGAATTTTTGCGAGATGTGTCACTTTTCTTACGGGTTACACGGGTTTCTTACAGGATAGTCTTCACATGACAGAACTTACCAAGCAAATTTTGGATCAGACGCTGACTCTTACGAGCTTATTCCAGCGATAAGGCCTATAAACGTAACTAATTTTTAAATGTTGTTTATGATTCAGATGACTCAGAGCTTTTGAGCGCAGAAGCTAAAGTGCCATTTTCCCGTATTCCTTTATAACTATGCCTATTATTAGCACTTGGCGTTATTACACACAGTGCCGTTTATACCCCAAGACACCTGATATAAAATGCAAATGAGAATTTCGTTCCGGCTGCTTTAGTTTTGCTGAATAGATTTCGATGGAACTTGCATCGTTATTTAGATATTCTTTTCAGGAAAGGTTTTAGTTTATTGTATACCATTCTACGTTGCTTAGTTACATCATCATGGGGGAAAGTTCTATAATCAGGTGTACTCGATTATGAAGTATTAGCATTAAAAAAAACACTGGACAATTTTGATGAGATTTTCATTGTTAATTAGATAATGTTTTAAAGATGCTTTAGTATATTGCATTATATCGTTCTACCGTTATTTACTAAAATATGTAAACTGTGAATTTAACCTTGTATTTACAAGGTTAAATTCACCGATATATTTCGTTTGGGAAAATCGACCAACATGAAGCCTTCTAATATACTAATGTTATAAAGTAGAAACGTTTGTTTCTTTCTTTTGTAGGAGGAAATCTTTGGAAATGCCGAGTCACTTTTAAAAGTAAAAGTTAAAAAATGATGGTGGCAGTCTCTGCAGAAGGAAAACACGTTCTAAAATATCCCTTTTTTGTAATACTGAGGGTGTAACATATGTAAAACTTGACATGGAGCTTTTCAAAGAGATAACTTTCAATGTCGACTGAAAATGGTTTTTAAAAAAAGTGAAATATAAAAAGCTGAAATGAGTAGTAGAAAGATTCTAAAAACGTTGAAAATTATGCTTAATATCAAAATGTTAAGGATAAATATTTGAAATAGTAAATGACTGCTATTTATAAAACGTAATTGTTTTCGCATAATAGTTACGATAAATTTGAAATTTTAAAAGATAAATTATTCAAAAAAAGTTATACTTGTTAGGGATAGAAGTAAAAGCAAGTAATTTAAATTTTGTATTGAAAATCGACATAGCTGTAATTTACTCGCACAGAAGAGGTTAATTCAATATGGAAAATTTAAAGTGTGGAATGTGCGGAAAGCATACTTAAAACGATGATTTATTTGGGAATTGCGAGGGCTATTGCTAGAAACTTGAACTTATACATGTGTTTTACTTTTAAGACATAAATGGTCTCACAAAGTATGTTATAAGATAATAGAAATTGTAAAGCGGTGAAATGTTTCTTACAATCATCTAATGGGTTATTAAGATTTAATATCAACAAATTGCGTTTTAATTAATAATATTTAAACTTTCTGCGGAAATATAATTTCTTCCTAATTTTAATATGCACACAAATATCATTTGCAATATTTCAATAACCACAAAGCCACGGATTGTGACAAGTTTTCAATAATATAAAATAAAACTTATTTGGTTGATTAACTCAAAAGCCAGCAATAATATTAATTAGAGGCTAACTATGTATTTTTAAATCCCATCTTCTGCTTTTATAGAATTTAAATAAAAAAAAAAATGAAGATAACATTGTTCATTTTCAACGGAACTGTCACTATAAAATATACATTACACAGAATTTCAATAATCGATGTCTATGACATGTTAAATTTTCACATCGAAACTTGATCATCTCGAAACTCGATGACATGGTAGTAACGCTAAAATGATGATTTGGGTTACCCTGCTGCTAATATCATACCAAGATATGCATCGACAGATTAGTCATTTTATGTACTGTTAACAATCTTGCTCTACATCATAATTTCATTTTTAAACAAGATGACGTAATAATTTTTTCTCTTCCCGCCGTCGAGTCTACGATGGCTAAACACAAAATGTGAAAGGCTGACTACTATAAAATATATAGACTATATAGAGATAATTTGGTCTTTTAACTTCACTTTCCTTAAGGAACAAGAATGAAAAGTCATGCATCAAGAATAGATTACAAAAGCACTTCCCATGACTTGTAGAATTCTTTAATGAAATTTATCTGCTCAATACTTCAAAAAAAGTAAACATTTTAGAAAAGGCATAATGCTTTTGAAATACAGATTACTATCCCGAACCGGAATAGTAGTTCAATTCTTTTGTGCAGACCTGTATTTAATCTAAAAATTTGTATATTATTCTATACATAGAATGATAAAACTTAGTATAGTAAGAAAATGCATAACAGATAAAAAATTCACCTTCAGCAATTTCTATCACTATATGGAAACATACTTAAATTATATTGTACAAGCTTGTGTATTACCAACAGATTTTTATATGCCGTACATATTAAGCTAAAATTTAATTCAGGCTAAACGTGTTTAAAACTATTGAACTCATACTTCTACACATTATTATCCGTGGACGGTCATGTATTCAGTTTTTTACGCGGCCCTGTATATGATTTTATTTATATTATACAAACATATCTTAGTATACTAAATATAGTTCAGCTTGAAAGAGCATAACTCAATTAAAAGCCTCTTTTAAGCCATTCACGCTGATACTCCTTAAAGCTTACAAACTCTTTTTGTAGCCTTGTATATGATCTATATTAGTTATATACACGCCGCATACTAAGCAAAGATTTAATTAAACTTAAAAACGCATGTCATAAACAAAATCACACTTCAAGCAATAATCGCTAATAGAAAGATACAGTACTGTATTCGAATTTTTTGTTTTTCCCTGTAAGTGAACGATAAATGCTATGCATATCATCTTATACAACAAGTATTTTGTAGTAAGCCTCAATAATGTAGTATATCAATTTCATTCTATTTGATATAGTATAACAGAACTAAAATACGCTGCAAACCGCTTATTCCCTGACACTATTATGTAAAAGGAATCCTTTTGCGGGGCCCCATAAATGAATAATAAGTTCTTTCGACCCCATATTGTCCAGAATGCGTAGTTAAATGCACTTCATAAATGTATATCAATTTCATTATGTTTGAAATGGCCAACATCATTAAAATAAACTTGAAGCAATTTTTTCTCATTGAGCGTAATGCATCGGAATACTTTTGACTGTCCCAGTAGATGAACTATAGATGTAGTAGGATGTAGATGAACACACTTTATTTTCAATAGCGATCGTGCTATTGTTAACGTCAAAAACATACAAAAAATTCAAGGAGGTTTGAGTATATTTACGATTGTTAGAACTCGGAATGACTGAAGACAATCCAAATTCACAAACACTTTTAAACTACGTTGGAAAGTGTTTAATACTATTATAATATTTTAAATTATTACTACAGCATTATAAGAAAAGAATAAATTAACACATTTTATCATTAAAATGTTGTTCTGTTTATAAAAGTTATACTTTAATTTATTTAAATAACAAAGAATTTAAGTGGCCGACTACTGGTCCAGTGATGGCCGAACACTAGAATTGAGTGGCCGACTACTAGACCATTGCTACTTTTAAGTTTAACTTTTTATAAATAAAAACTATAATCAGTTTTTTTTAAACAATTGCTGAAACAGTTAAAGAAAAATATACATTAACATGTGCCACTGTTAAAAATGTTGTATTGCTTTTTAAAATTAAGGTTTAAGCTATATACTAAAAGAAAGCGCTTAAGTGGCCGACTATTGGTGCTTTTACCCTATATATTTTTTTATTTTAGTGGCAAGAAAAAAGCGTAAAAGTTGGCAGTTATAGCTCTAATCTTTTCCCGGGGTCACTATCTGTGCATTTTCTTATCTATTTTATCAATAAATGTTTGTAATTTATATCCTAAACGAATGATTTATAATTATGATGCTCAATAATACTTCAGCATAAATGTGTTTATTCATAGCACCATTTTTCACATATTAAAATTATCACTACTTAAAAAAACTATCCTTAAACTGACGCATGTTATTCAGTATTACGTCTGAGCACAACTTTCGTATAAATTTTTAATGCACTTCAATATTAAAAGAAAAATGTCAGTAGCAATATTTTCAAATTTAATTTCTTAGATAACATTTAATTTCACCTTTATTTTTCGTTACCTAATTTTAAAAATTAAATGCTTAGATATGATTGTAAATTAGATTATATATAGATGGGTTGACCAACGCGCCGCCCCACAATGTAAGATTATGCGAATCTAGCGGGTCAAAATTCAATTTATGAAAATTATCCATATTAAAGCAAAAAAATTGATCTTACTAGAGATAAAATGGTTATGTATTATGAAAAAAGCGACCACCCTCCAGAACGACCATTTTTTCATGGTACGAAATTTATTCCCTAACGCTCAATTCTAATTTTACCTCCATTCAGAGACCATCCTAGTGGGAATCCCTCCATGAGCGACCAATTTCTTTTAAGAAAATGAAACAAATTCCGTTATTTCTTGGTCGCTTGAAGAAGGTTTTGTTACAAAAATAATTCCGGAAAGCGCATTATTCATCAAATTTCTAAACTAAGTTTAGCCGGTAACTTTTATGTGTTTAAACCCCTTTGTGCCTTTTACCCAATGAATTTAACTCTGATGACAAATTAATAATAACTGTCAATAAACTCCTCTGCCCTATTCTGTCAGGAAACTCTCAATGAAATAGATAGATTAATGAAATCCTCATTATTTGATCCGTCCAAAAAAAATACTGAACTTCGAAAGGATTTGGAAAGTAATTTATGAAATAATAAAACCGTAAAATCAAAGCAAACATCAATGTATTCATTCTTTAAAGTCTGCAGTGATTAACTTATTGAATTAACTTTTGTTTTGATACTTAAATTTTCATATTTTTTTCTAATGTGAAAAAAAAATAGTAACATTAATTGTTATCTTTTTCCATCAATTAAAATCTAGATTTAAACATGACCTTCATTAAGAGACCACCTCTGGGAACGACCAATTTTTCTTGGAATGGAACGTGGTTGTTTTAGGGAGGTTTTACTGTATTTCTTTACTCATTGCATTGTACAGATTACGTCATTGTTATTCCGTCATCATAATCATAACAATAAGATGTTTTGTCATTTTCATACGTTGATATTTGTCTAGTGTTATGGTATTCAGTGCAGATTTTTAAAAATGTAATACATATTTATTTTCAACAAGAACAGTTTTCTTGTATTAAAAAAATAACAATTAATTAATTACATACTGCTATAGTTACCAGTATTATAAAATGAATCACTGTCATTTTCCGTTATTTGCTATTCTTTTATTATTCGTATATTCGGTGACCGTATAAATGTTAAAACTTCCGGGTGCCTCAGCCGCTTTATAGTTTTTTTGAGATGTTAATGTCATGATTTGTAATGCTTAAAGGCAGATATATTGCGAGCGGCTACTGCAGCATCCTTAAAATATCTTCCTTTTTCAATTTCCAACATTAATATTATTTTACTCTTGTTTTGGAGTTTTTAATAACAATTATCTTTTAAGTGTAAATCTTTCAATTGTATTTTTTTTCTTTCAGTTACAGACATTGCATTTTTAAGTTGCTTTATTTGAAGCTGGAATGCTGCACATTGCGGTATTTACCACAGTGTCTTCATATTTGTGCTCTATGTCATACGTCTGAACGTTGAATTCTGCTACAGTTAGTGTAAGAACTGTAAAGATTTAATTTCTGACAATTTCAAATTCTTCTGTTATTGACTGATCAGTTCCTATGATGAACTTAAACTTTATGGATCTAGAGCAAGAATTAGAAGAAGGCTGTGAATTTACCCATTATAAAATTTCGATTTTCTTCATTACAGCTATTTTTCATATGACGAGTACACGATTTTTGAAAGATTTTTTTTAAATGTCGTTGCTCTTTAAGGGCTTTCAGATATATTTTTTAACACATCCATAGCATCCGTTTTTTCCAGATTGTCTTAAGTTTAAACACGCGGCGCGTGGTTATTCATTTGTGTTCCAGGAATGACGAATTCACCTTTTGACTTTTGATTTCGGTCCACTTAAATAAAATAATTTCTTTGGTATTCCAAACTTTTTCTGATAGTAATTATTACTTCTGCCCGGTAAATATACTTATTCTTAATATTCGAATCTGACCATCTCTTATTTTACTTCAAAAAACGTTCTTTAAGAGATGTCAGTTTCTCCATCATTGATTTACCGCCAATTATAAATGAATGGATCAGGCGCTTAATCTGGTCTAACATAACAGATGTGGAATGTTGAAGATTGTATTTGTGTAATAAATAGTATATCAGGATATTTTTAGAATTAACAGGGAATGATTCATGTCCAGTAACACAATTTTTAAAAATTTCATATAATTCTCTTTTCGAAATTTACATTTCCGTACCTAAAAAAATACTTATATTCAAGAGTTGCAAATAGTGGCAGCTGAAATTAATTTATTCTATACCTATATGCATACATACTTTTGTGAAATTCTCAAAAACATAGTTTGAAAAGTCTGATAATGATCGTTTATGGAATAAGCTAAAAATCCGTTGTTCCCAAACGGAAGCAAAATGATGAGTGGTTGTATCATACAGTAGTACGTGCAATATTATGTATGCTAAATTGGCACTAATCAATGGAGATATGGATACAACCCCTCATGTTTTTGCTTCATTTTGGGAACAGCGGATTTTGAGATTATCTATAAACGATTGTTATCAGACTTTTCAAACTATGTTTTGAGACTTTTACAAAAGTTGCTCTATACACTTAGCTAACACATTATGCACATAATATTTTGATTCCATTCGCGCATGCGAAGTGAAACATTTTTTAGTGATCTGGCTCATTTTTCATCCACTTTTTATTATTTTTTAATTCTGACTGCAGGGTATTGTGTACAATGTTGTTCGCCATATTTTCTGAAAAGAACTTTTTTTTATATTAATAACTCTACAAATTATAAGCAAAAAACTTAGCGAAATTTGGGACTGCTTT
Source organism: Maratus speciosus (assembly GCA_963932465.1). Taxonomy (NCBI): domain Eukaryota; kingdom Metazoa; phylum Arthropoda; class Arachnida; order Araneae; family Salticidae; genus Maratus; species Maratus speciosus. The sequence goes on from OZ010787.1 coordinate 244,493,994, forward strand.
TATAAAAACCTTAATTTCTCTACGAGTATGCATGCTATCCACATAATGAAGACAGTACATTACAATAAGCCACTTATTAATAATCTCGAGTTTAAACGCGTTTGCTGTATTGGTTTTTACATGGTTATCCAAAAGATATCCGTTCTTTTTCAATTTGTTGACGGTACCCTGTGTGGTTTCCGGAAAAAATCTTCGCGGAAATATATGACGTAAACTATACTGTTTACACACCTGCAGTTTCAGGTTAATTCCTCATGTATTTTTCTAAATATTTAACAAAACATCAAAAATCGCAAGTGACCGGTCACCTTTGGCCATAATAGTGTACATACGTAATTACAAAAAAAAAAAAAAAAGAAAAAAAAACTAGTATGTTGTGGCCATCACAAAACTGTCTTCTATCTCATACATGTCAATATTTCAAAATTCACTATCACAGTGCCAAATTAAATGGCAATCTGTGCTCATCATGAGAATACTAAAAAGATGAAATTCCGTGCATTAGTTCTTGAGGTATGACTGTCCCTGAAATCGTGTAAATCCAGCTAAAGGCAGCATAGCAGCGCCACCTATTGGGTTATTTACACCAGAACCTAATTATCATCAACTTATGTCAACGTCTAACTGAATATGAAGTTTGGGGGAAATTCGCGCATTAGTTATTGACATAAAGCTATTCCGCAAATTATGACAAATGCAGCCTAGCAGCGATACCTGTTGAGCGATTTACACCAACACATAATCGGTAGCAATATTAATCAAGTTATACTTAAATCTGAAGTTTGATGAAAATTCGTGCATAAGTTCTTGAGATAGAGCTATTGCGGAAATAGTGCAAAATGCAGCATAGCAGCGTCACCTATTGGCGATTTAAACCAATACGTAGTCAGCATCATTTCATATCAAAGAGTAACTTAATCTGAAGTTTGATGAAAATGTGTCCATTAGTTCTTGAGATGGAGCTATTGCAGAAATCGTGTAAATCCTGCAAAATGCAGCATTGCAGCGCCACCTGTTGGGCGATTTACACCAAAACGTAAACAGCACCCATTCATGTCAAGGACTAACGTAATCTGAAGTTTAATACAAATCCGTGCATTAGTTCTTGAGATACAGATATTGCGGTAATCGGGAAAATGCAGCATAGCAGCGCCACCTGTTGAGCGATTTACACCAAAAACTAATCAGCACCAATTTATATTAGGGACTACCTGAATATAATTTTTTATAAAATTCCGCCCATTAGTTCTTGAGATAGAGCGCCCAGAATATTTGTGTCACATACAGACAGACTCACAGACTCACAGGCAGACATTTTGTAAAAACAGGTTTTTCGGGTTCTCTGACCCTCTAAAACGTGTAAATCCGTCGAAAACCGGAATTCGAAAATTTTCATGAATCCAATACTTTCTTCTTGTAAAGATAGAAGAAAGTAATATATTACAATGTATCCGCGTGTACAAAATTTTTAGCAGCTTTTTAAAATTTATCAAATGCTATTAAATTTTCAAATAATTTTTATATTGACTTAAAAAATTATTTTTTAAATATAACACTTCTAAATAACTATTTTAATTGTAAAATACAAAGTATTTACATAAACATATATAAGATACCCAAAATGTAAAAACATTGCTTACAGGTGTCAAGTATGATAAAATCCTTTAAAAAACATTAAAGTCATTTAAAATTAATAACGTTTTCGACCGACACTTACTTGGTCATCCTCAGTGAAAATCTAACAGCTGTTCTGTGTCCGCGTCTAACTGCATTTTTAATATATTCAGTAAAGGAAGGATCAGAATCGATCATACTCTCTATGGTGTTAGTAACTTCTTTTATATCGATAGATGGGTATAAAGATACCACGTCTAAACTAGCCATAATACTCGAATTTTCAAGTTTTTTATTTTTAATTTTCTCAATAAAATTCGAAGTTGAATCTATAACGAAATCAGATGGCGGTAAATATTGCTTCAAAAGGTGAGTATAGGTTTTTTCCCTGAAATATGTAAGGGGAGGAACATTTTGTAACGATTGGACGAATTGGTAAGTCTATTTTATGATCCTTTAGTCTACCTATGAGGGGGGAGGAGTTGTTGCAGTCTTGTTAAGTTTTAGCTTATTTTTCATAAATGTCGGCCGAGTTCCTTTTCCGATTAGTTCTTTAACTTTGTTTTAACAAAGTTCATTAACTTTACAGAAAATATTAAAAATACAGTTAAATCGGGTTTAAATTTAATCATCAACAACAACGTTTTCGTTTTCAACAACCAAGTTTACAAACAAGTCAATGGAGCCACAATGGGTTCCCCCATTTCGGGTTTACTTGCAGAATTTAAACTACGTCCTCTTGAAAATATAATCACGGAAACCATAAAACCAGGTCCAGATTGCTGGATCAGATATGTGGATGATGTTTACATAATATGGAATCACAGAAATGATGCATTATACACATTTCTAGATAAAATCAATAGCCTTGACAACAAAATTAAATTTACATTAGAAATAGAACAAGATCAAAAACTGGCTTTTTTGGATGTACAACTAATCAGAGACATGGATAAGCAGAGTCTCGATCGCACAGTTTTTAGGAAGGTTAACAGGTCTAATTCCACTATCCCGTTTAACTGCAGCTCACCTATAAATTACAAGTTAGCGCCTTTCAATTTTTATATAAAAAGAGCATTTGAAGTTTGTTCAAGCCATTTCCTTAATGAAGAAATAGATGCAATTAGAAAAATAGCAGCCGAGAATTCTGTTCCATCTCATTTCATTAAAAAAATCATAAACAGATTTAAAAGGAAAAATGAAGAAAAGCAAAGTACAGTTCCAATTGAAAGTTTGAAGTTCTGTAAAGTTAATTACATCCCAAGGTTTTTTGAGAGTATGAGGCATTCCCTCCTCAAGTTTGGTATTACATTAATCGCAGTCGCTCTCCCGAAATTGAAGGATTTGTTAAATGCGAAAATTGACCCTATCCAAGCCACCAATAGATCAGGAGTATATATTATACCCTCCAAGAAAGAAAATAGAGATTTTATGTACATAGGTATGACAGTGCGAAAATTTCGTGACAGAATTAAGGAACATGAAGCAGATCTGAGATTGAATAGACCCCACACTGCATTATCAAGATTAGCACAAATTCATCCTATAAAAGTAGATTTCAATAGAGCCAAAATTATTTTCCATACAAGTAACCACCAAGAAGCTATCATAAGAATCTCTGGAAATAATATTTAATAAAGAAATAGTTTGTAACGATATATTATCATACGATATCCATGCAGTCTGGAAAGATTTAATACATACAGGTGGTTATCAAAATAATGGAAACACCCTAGATTTTGAAGGAATTCTTTATTAATATGGCGTAGGACCGCTTTTGGCATGTAATACAGCTTGGATTCGCCTGGGAATCGAATCATACAAATTCTGAATAGTGTTTAGAGGAATATTGTACCATTCTTCATGGAGATATTGTGAAAGTTCCGTGAGAGATGCCGGTGGAGGATATCGATTCCGGATTGAAAGCTCTAAAATAGACCACAGCGGTTCGATTATGTTGAGGTCTGGGGACTGTGTGGGCCAAGGTAGATGTTCCACCTCATCCTCATGTTCATCAAACCATGATTGGAAAACTCTGGCTTACATGAATAGGGGCATTATCATCCTGGAAAATTCCATCTCCTGCAGGAAACAAAATTTGCATCATGGGATGGACCTGGTCAGCTAAAACTTCTCTATACTTCTCCCCAGTGATCCTACCTTTCAGGGTTACGATTGGACCAGCAGAAAATCATGACATACCATGACCGATCCACCTCCATGCTTGACAGTTGGACGGAGGCAATCAGGATCATACGCTTGTGCAGGTGTTCTCCAGACATGTACCCGCCCTGTTGTGGGGAACAATGTGAAAGATGATTCGTCTGACCATATAACAGTCTTCCCCTTATCAATCGACCAGGTTTTGTGGTTGTGGCACCACTCTACACGACGTTTGGCATTAGCATCTGTGACAAGTGGCTTGGGAATCGCTGTTCTGCCGTAAATGTTCTCTTTGTGAAGGTATCTCCGAACTGTAATTGTTGACACTGGAGAATCCAGATGCTGATTGAGCTCTGCGGTCACTTTGGCTGCAGTCGTTTTCTTTTTAGACATTACAATCCGCTTCAATACCCGTCGGTCTCTTTCACTCAGCTCTCCTTCCGTCCACTATTTTGCTTTGCTGAGCTTGTCTTTCCGCGCTGTGTGTACGCTGTCATGACTTTAGACACCGTACCTCTAGAAACGCCTATAAGCTGGGATGTTTCGGTCACCGTTGCTCCAGCTAGTCGGGATCCTACAATTTGGCCTCTTTGAAAATCTGTGAGGTCTGACATTTTACGCTTCTGACAAAAAAATTCAAAATGTAGACAACTCTTCTAGAGCTCTCTCATACTACCTAATACATGTACTTTTTATATAAAAAAAATCTGGTAGCTACGATTATATTTTAATGCTTACGAAGGGAATTCTTAAATGTCCCTTTCATTCACAAGTGTTTCCATTATTTTGATAACCACCTGTATAATCGTATCATTTAGATAAAGTAAAAACCTAAGATAAAGTAAAATATTTTAGTGCTTTTTATATTTAAAATACAGTTCCAGTTTAGAAATTTGACTGAATTTAAATTATTCCTGCTAATGCAGTGCGTTGGACGGGACGCCGTAAAATAACGACTTATTGTGCAATTTTATGTTAACCTAAAAGAAAATTTCAAAACAAGATGATCGTGAAATACTTTTGAGAACTTTGTTTTTCACCATCAAGAAGTTGAACTGCCGTATAGAAGTACTAAGTTTTCAAAAATTATTTCCATATTTTAAATATTTTTAAATGAAATCAAATTTTGGCGCTTTTACTTCAGTAAAATTTATTGGGTTTCTAAAATGTCTAAAAAATGCAATAAGTCTTTGAATACACATTGGCATGACAAATCCCCTTTCTCATGGCTAAAATTATATTTTAAAAACTGTATTAAATGCCGAGTGTTCCTGTTATGAAAATTTCCCTTTAAGACCTGACCTGCACTATTGTGTAGGTGATCCTAAAGAAAAAGAAAAACATTTTCCTCTTTTTCTGCAAGTTTAAGCTGAGCCTGCACCCACAGAATTGCGTGGATCCTCCCTTGGCATAACCTGACATCGAGGGTTATTATTATTTATTTTTTAATAAAATATGATCCTATTAATTTGAGTAAACCGCAAAAACTTTTCATTTCTACCAAAAATCTTTCGGTCTTAAAGGGTTAAAGTATCGTATGAAAATTTTTCTATAATTGCAAATTTACTTTGAAGTAAATAGAAATCATCGTAAAAAAAAAGAAACTATCGGGTATCTTAAAATAGCAATTAAAGCCTTCGTGCAGGAATATTAAAAATCGGAAAACCAACGTTTAAAAATGCACAAATAATACGTGAAAAGCAACTAACAGCTGTTTCGAATCTACTAGCGAGATTCTTCTTCAGTACAAGGCAGAGAAACACTACTTGCTTTTACTAGAACGCTGTGTCTTGCTCTATCTTGCACTGAAGAAGAATCTCGCTAGTAGATTCGAAACAGCTGTTAGCTGCTTTTTACATATTATTTGTGCATTTTTAAACGTTGGTTTTCTGCTTTTTAATATCGGGTATCTGTTATCTTTCTATGTATCTAAGTTAATCTAAATTATATAAGCTAATTGCAAGATTTATTGTCTCCTTATTGTATATTGCAAAAGTTTTTACTTTCATCTGTTTATCAAATAAATTTATAGTTCATTACTTTTGCATTTCCCTGTATCCTTAATTTTTATGTATTGATCACTTTTGTGTATTGGCTAATATGTATGTGTTCTAATATGTAATGTGTAGAATGATTTGCTAATTTTCATATGTGAAATTCTGTACACCTTATATTTGCAGGTATCAAACTAATTTTTGAAAAGTTTAAGAAAGATTCATTAATGTTTCAAATAACTTTCTAAGTTTTGGCATAGAAAAGTGTTTTTGGAATTTTTTTTATTTATATAAATAGAACTTTTAGCATATTTTAAAGATAATTTTCATCACTATAGCGCTATAAGACATTTAAACAATTTGTTTTTGAGATATTCTCAAGTCTAAAATACTATAGTCTTAGGAGAGGAGAGGGTGATTGCTCATTTTATTCCCTTAATCCATTCGGGACCATGGGTGCATATATGCACCTTCAAACATTGCATACAGATTTATTTTTTTTATTTATTTTTTTTTTTTTTTTGGTACCAGTAAAAAAGAAAAGTAATATTTGCTTTCTTTAATTAGAGCATTTTCGTAATTATTTAAGTAAAGGTAACTTTTTCTCTAAAAAGTGGTGCCAACCGAATAAAATGTGCGAAAGAGCCGCCGGTCCCGAAGGGCTAACTTTAGCACTGACAAATTTTCACTTAGTGTATAAAAATTAAATTATTCATCTCTAGAAATGTACGCTTGCTTAAGAATGCGACTTAAGGTGAATAACCTAAAGGAGTTCAGTAAATTTACCTAGCTGGCAAAGCTCCTTGCGTGCATTGTATTCCAGGACGAACAAACTACAGTCTGGTAAATTTTTGCTTTTAGAGACGCGACTTTTGAATTCTTATTGTTTAAGTTAGCAAGTGGTAAATTTCGTTTAGACGATAACTATTTATGCAACACTTTTGACTTTTTGTTCAACAAATGTAAAATGGGTGTTTGAGATACAGCTTTTAAATCATTAAATTATTTATTAGTTTATGCAAAGTTAACGTTATTAGAAAGACAAGTAGAGTATCAGTTCATGAAAAAACAAGAATAAAAATCATGCATTACGCACAGATTATGAAACATAAAAAAAAAAAAAAAAAAAAAAAAAAAAAAAAATCCAGATTATTGTTACTAAACTTATACAATGAAAAGAGTTAACAGCTAATCTAAACAATCTAAACCTCCAACATGGTTCAAAATTCATTTTAAGCAGCTACCGTCCGTAGAAAGTGGTGTATTGAAATTCTTTTCTGCAGTTCTGTATATATAATCTACGGAATTCCTAAATACCACAAATCTCACTAAAATTTAATTCAGCTGGAAAATGTGTAACACAACTGAAAATTATTTTCTGACAATTGTCAACCATCGACATCACAGTATCCACTTGTGCAGCCTTGTATTTAAATTTGTTTATATTATACTTTATTCGCATGATATAGTGGGTTTTAATTCAGCTGAGAAACGTATTATGCAGTCGAAAACGCACTTCCAAACGTATTATGCAGTCGAAAACGCACTTCCAAACGTATTATGCAGTCGAAAACGCACTTCCAAACGTATTATGCAGTCGAAAACGCACTTCCAAACGTATTATGCAGTCGAAAACGCACTTTCAAACGAATTATGCAGTCGAAAACGCACTTTCAAATAGAGGTCTGCCCGGGCTTGGTCCGAGGCCTGTACCCGGCCCGGCGGAATGAAGGCGAATTTTCAAACGGGCTGGGCCGGCAGAATTAGGACAATTTTTTTCAACGGGACGGGCCGACAGACAAAATAAACGGGCCGGCCCGGCAAAAAAATTGAACGGGCCTGCAGGGCCGGGCCATGCCGATAAAAAAATTAATCGGGCCTATCGGCCCGAAATAAGAATTCAAGCGAATCAGATAAAATACGAGCCATTTTCAATAATATGATTTTCTCGAAAAGTATAAATATGCGTCACGAGCCGATGCGAGTTTAACAACATCAATACAGACATGTATCATGTCCATCGTAGAGATCGGCATCGTACAGTTACAAGATGTCTGATTCCGGGTTTAGTTTTTCTTCAGCAGACTCGTGCCGGGACGGAACTGGTCTTAATCGATCTCAGGATGTGTAGGACAGGCATTATGTTTTGTAAAAGTATTAATAGTGATAATGAACTTCTGTTAACAGTATCTTTGGAAATATACCAAAGGGGGGTTCTCATATTCACTGCTCAACAATGTGAAACTTTCAGACACATTTTCTGACTATTTTTAACTATAAAGGCATAAAATTGACAGGCCTGACTATTGAAGGCATTTGGAAACGAATAGCTTTTTCCATATTTGATAAATTACTAACAGAGATTTTTGTCACGTGACTGTACGTTTTACTCCTTTCATGTGCTATCGCTTCCGAAAATTCGATTCAAAACTCTAACTTTGGCAGCATTTTCAGAAAGATATATTGCTTTTATCTATGAAAAAAAAAACGACATTCGATTATGTTGAGGTCTGGGGACTGTGCGGGCCAAGGTAGATATTCCACCTCATCCCCATGTTCATCAAACCATGATTGGACAACTCTGGCTGCATGAATAGGGGCATTATCATCCTGGAAAATTCCATCTCCTGCAGCAAACAAAATTTGCATCATGGGATGGACCTGGTAAGCTAAAACTTCTCTATACTTCTCCCCAGTGATCCTTCCTTTCAGGGTTACGATTGGACCAGCAGAAAACCATGACACGGCTGCCCATACCATGACCGATCCACCTCCATGCTTGACAGTTGGACGGAGGCAATCAGGATCATACGCTTGTGCAGGTGTTCTCCAGACATGTACCCGTCCTGTTGTGGGGAACAATGTGAAAGATGATTCGTCTGACTATATAACAGTCTTCCACTTATCAATCGACCAGGTTTTGTGGTTGTGGCACCACACTACACGACGTTTGGCATTAACATCTGTGACAAGTGGCTTGGGAATTGCTGTTCTGCCGTAAATGTTCTCTTTATGAAGGTATCTCCGAACTGTAATTGTTGACACTGGAGAATCCAGATGCTGATTGAGCTCTGCGGTCACTTTGGCTGCAGTTGTTTTCTTTTTAGACATTACAATCCGCTTCAATACTCGTCGGTCTCTTTCACTCAGCTTCTCCTTCCGTCCACTATTTTGCTTTGCAGAGCTTGTCTTTCCGCGCTGTGTGTATGCTGTCATGACTTTAGACACCGTACCTCTAGAAACGCCTATAAGTTGGGATGTTTCGGTCACCATTGCTCCAGCTAGTCGGGCTCCTACAATTTGGCCTCTTTGAAAATCTGTGAGGTCTGACATTTTACGCTTCTGACAAAAAAATTCAAAACGTAGACAACTCTTCTAGAGCTCTCTCATAACTACCTAATACATGTACTTTTTATATTAAAAAAATCTGGTAGCTAAGATTATATTTTAATGCTTACGAAGGGAATTCTTAAATGTCCCTTTCATTCACAAGTGTTTCCATTATTTTGATAACCACCTGTAGTTAATAAACCTGCAGTTTTTGATAAAAGGATAACATTTCTGTCCCCCCCCCCTTTTATTTTCCAATCCACCCTTGAAATGAAATGGTCTGACAAGCTAGAGACGCGGAGACAGAACAGCTGTTAGTTTTTCCCTGAGGATAACCGAGTAAGTGTCGGTCGAAAACGTTATAAATTTTAAATGACTTTAATGTTTTTTAAAGGATTTTATCATACTTGACACCTGTAAGCAATGTTTTTACATTTTGTGCATCTTATAAATGTTTATTAAAAATCAAGGTGAATTGTGCACTAAATTTTCTACTTTCTATTGAAGTATTTACATTGTTGTAAAGATTCTATACACTGTAAAAAAAAACGGACAAAAAACCGAAATACTACTGGCAATCTAGACGCCAGTACTATTTCCGTTTTTTTACGAGAATTTTTACCCATAAAAAACAGAAAATTTTCCGTTTTTCTGATTAAAAACGGAAATTTTTCTGTAATTTATGGTTAAAAATTCCCGTAAAAAAACGGAAATAGTACTGGCGTCTAGATTGCCAGTAGTATTTCCGTTTTTTAGTCCTTTTTTTTACAGTGTGGTATCATTAAAAAATATTTACAAAATAAGTATGTTTTTAGCCAAAAAATATCAGTGGCAATTACAACTACAGTATCGCCATTGTAAAAAGGTTAATAGAAAATTTGGTTTTTGTGCCGATTTTTGATGATGCTGTTGTGGAGTTAGGCTGCTATCACTTTACATATTTTTCTCCAATGTGTTAGATGTTATTTGAAATATCTAAAATGGAAATTACTGCAAGTCTATTTTTGGACTTTTTTCCCGCTAGATGTGAAAAATCCTCCACTGTGCGCCCGTGGGAACCACTGGCCCTTTGAAGGTTTTCATGGCGCCTTTTATAATGGTTCGTGTTACTAGGAGATTTAATGGTAAAATTCCCGTTTAAAGGATGCTTCTTTAACATTTACATGCATGTTTTTTTTTTTTCCAAAAAAATATATATGATTTTCTGAAAGGTTTATAACACTAGAAAATAATGAAAATGTCAGAGATACATTTTTCGTATAATACGTCAAACTTTTCTTATGGTGCACATATGTAATACAAGTAAAAATTAAATATTGCAATTTTTTTAATATTTTACTAAGTATGAATCACTCTTCTATTAAAAATTAGACAAAAGAAATTTTAAGATGGATTTTTAACTTTATATTTTTGTAATTTTACAGGATTAATATTTATATATAAATATACTCGTTGATAAGAATTAAATAAAAAGTGATGTACATATGCATCGCTACGCAATTTAAGGGTTAAACGCTAATGATCAAGCAGGACGGTCGTTCTGCCAAGCCAAGCTGAAAAAAAAATGCTAACCTCGACAAACAAACAAACGCCAAGAATAAAACGCAAGACACCGTAACTGCTTATTATACTGAAGACAGCTTATCCATGTTAAATCCACCAAAAATGCCAGCGTAAAATTTCCCATATCAAAAGAACCAATCATTGCAGAAAAATAAAACCAAAACCAGAATGACCTAATAGAAAAGATCTTCAATTTGAGACTAAATGCATCCTCATAAATTAATTATTAACAGAGATATAGATTTCTTAAAATAACGTCGAGATACTGAAAATGACAAATTTATTTTCTTCGTCACACCTTATGCTTCAATCGAGGTAGAGACTTAAATAATGGACATAAAAAAGTAAGGATTGCATTTTTGGACAGATATTTACTCAATCTACGTGCTTTTATAAAATTCAGCTTTAAAAACACAAATTTTCTATTCTTAATTAGCCAAAAACTGTTAATTAATTCTAAAGTTTATAAATTATGCCAAACAAAGATAAACCCGCCAAACCATTTTAGAAGTCTTATACTATTCTTTTATATTATCCTTTTGCATTGATTTCATCGAAGAAAACTATGGCCGAGGTCCAGGTAAATTTTTTGCTGTTAGCGAAATGAGTTTGACCAATCAGAAGCCAGAATGTTTGAGAATTTTTGCTGTTTCTGGATCCCGGCCTATGTTAAAAGTTTTGAGTCATTTTCTTAGTGCCATGGATGAAGTGCAATGTTTACAGAAATCTAGGATGGGATCCAGATACATTTTTCGCTGTTAGCGAAACGAGATTCACCAATCAATAGCCTGCATTGCTGCAAATAGAGAAAAGTTCGCAAAAGTGCAAGCTTCTGATTGATGAATCTCGTTTTGCTAACAGCGAAAAATCTATCTAGATTGCGGCCAATTATGTTGAACACAATTTTGCATTTCCACATCCAGGAAGGGTATTGATATCATAACAACAGTGCATATTCGAAACAAATTAAGGCATTGATTCTGAACTCATTTGCTATACATTTCAATATTAAAGAAGTTATTGTTTCAATAGTTTTAGTACTTTTCTCTATTGCTCACTCCAAAACACAAATATCGAAATTTAACCAACAGCGCTCAGAAACTATAGCGCCTAGAATATATAGTGTGGAAATCGGCTAACCCTGTAATACTTAAAAAAGCGCTAAAATATTGTATCCCTTAAATGTGCAATGATACTGCTGCAATATGCAGATCGCAGCGACATCTGCAAGATATTTTCTACAACTGCAAGAAATTGCTAGTCTATACAATGTAATAATAGTAATACGAAAATGCCGCATATGTTGCTGCGATCGACACTTGAATTTTTAGCAGTATCGTCGCACATTTAAGGGATACAAATTTTTAGAACTGTTTGGATAGCATATTTCCACACTAGGTATTCTAGGCGCTGTATCAGAAACAACACCATAACAGTGAGCCTTTATACATAAGAGTGGTGATATGTGCACAAGCGGCATGCTCATTTCAAGTTTTTGTCGAAAGTACGGCAATCCGCTTTCTTGAATAGAGGATATTCAATCTACGTTATGATCACATGGTCAAGGGTAGAACGTCTAGCGTAAAGAAGTGAAGGCTCAGTCTACAGCGCCTAGAAGATACAGTGTGGAAAACGGCTACAAAATAGTGCTAAAAATGTATTCCCATAAATGTACAACGATGCTGAATAACAAGATGTCGATCGTAGCGCCATCTTAGTGATTTAAAAACGATAGTCATTCTAAAAGATACTCTTTAACCTATTTCACGTCATTCCTTAACTAAATTGGCTTATAACAGGCTAAAATATCTTATATTTATAGTTTACGATATTTAACATTCTATAATTTTTGAAAACACAGGGTTTATATTGAAAAGAGTTACGACATGGATCTCGTATCAGCATATTGCCGCTGAGCATTGTTGGAGATTCATGGGATACAAGTTTTTAGCACTTTTTAAAGCATTATAGGAATAGCTGTTTTCCACACTGTATCTTCTAGGCGCTGTAGCTCCGTCTACATAATGTAAATCCCCGCTAGCCAATGAAATAGTTCATGGGAGAAAGCAGTAGTACACTGTTAAAAATATCGTGAAAAATTACCTCTTTTTTTAAAGGTTATCTGTATTATGACCAATGAGAACGCTTCATAGGCGTTTATATAGCGTTCTCATTGGTCAGAAAACAGAGAACCTTTAAGAACAGAGGAAACTTTTCACGATATTTTTAACAGTGTAGTTTCCTGATTCCCTTCTTATCAGTTAGAAATTCTTTGGGGAAATTACCAATACCACATGATTTTTCAGCCTCGAACCCATATTTGGAATATCCTCCATTAGAAGATACGCGCATGGACGATCTCTATTAGACTAGGGAAATAATTCAACATGCATTAGCCTGACGATAATTGTATGCTCACAAAGAACTTTAACAATTTGTTTTTATCACTTTTACCAATAAACATTTATTGGCCGTATGTCGCTACTTCGTTATAGAGACACACTTGTTCCTAATTAGATCCCGGCCTTAATGTATCAAAATACGGAGTTTCCTTTCTGTACTATTCCAGAGCTCAGTTATAGCGGCTAGAAATATAGGCCGGGATCCAGGTACATTTTTGCAAACAGTGAAAATTTAGCAAAAATTCTGGCTTCTGATTGGTCAATCTCGTTACGATAACAGAGAAAAATCTACCTAGATCACGGTCATAGTGTGGAAACCGGCTATTCCAGTAATGCTTTAAAAAGTGCTAAAAATTGAATCCCATAAATATTGAAAAATACTGAATGACAAATGTCGATAGGAGCAACATTTTCTAGATCCTCTCTGAGCGAAACGTTTTCTTTTGAAATAGTTACGTTGGAATTACCATATGTCGCTGTGATCGACATTCGTCGTTCAGCCTCGTTCAACATTTATGGGATACAATTTTTTAGCACTTTTTTAATAAGCCGATTTTTAAAGTATATCTTCTAGAAACTATAGCTCCGTTATAGCGTCTAGATTATATGTTTCAGAAATCGACTATCCCAGCAATACTTAAAAAAACGCGGAAGTATTCAATCCCTTAAATGTACAACGATGTCGAATTCCAAACAGTCATTTGCATCGACGGCTGCAGGATATTTTTTGAAGAAGAAAGACACATGTGTAATGCACCGCTACAGCGTCTAGAATACATAATGTGGAAATTTGTTATCCAAGAACCGCTAAGAAGTGTATCCCTTAAATGTGCACTGACGCTGAAATCTAGGGAGATGATCGCAACGACATCTGCGATATATTTTCAAATTTTAAAGTAAACATGGTATTATTACAGCGGGTTTGACGCCAAGCACACAGGTCAGATGTATGTTAATAAAATGTAAAAAAAAAATAAGTTACAGCGTCTAGACACGAGCCGTTAATTCCCAAATTGGCACAGCTGAACTCAGCAATCTGATTGTTCGTTAATATTAATATTTTGGGTTACTTTACTGTGATTTTGATCAAATTTAACAAAATAAATCAATTTAAGTCATTATAATTGCATTCTATTTTACATTACAGTACTTCATAAGAAAACAAATATAATTTTCTACTATATAAATATCAGGTTTAGCCAATCAGATTGCTAAGCTCGGCTGAGCCAATTTGGGAATTAACGGCTCGTGGTCTAGACCAAATTGTCTTGGAGTTTTGGGAAATATCCTGCAGATATCGCTGTGATCGACTGATTATATTTCCACACTATATATTCTAGACGCTGTAGCACCACGGTAGCCTGTCTTTTTCGTTTGCCTCGAAGTAGATATAGATGACATCATTTGAAGCTGTTCCTAAAGTGTGGCCAGCTCATCACGTCACACGGAGTTCATTATCAGTACACGGCAATGGACACAAAAAAAAATTGGCGCACCGCTTTGTACTAATCATCGTGTAAAGATTATCCAACTCCGTGTGACTTTTAAACGTCATGAACTGGCCTATTATGCCCCCCTTGCGTCCGCCATATATAGCGGCATCTTGCACTGGAGACTGCTAAATGGGCTGCTATCGGTCAAAATCAAGAGAGAAAAGGGCAGAAGAGGGGGAAAGAACTTGGTTTTTTTTGGTATGTAGTTTTTCACACGGGAAGATTGGCATGTCTGCTCCTCTCCTTTCATATCTTCATGATGGTGAAATAAACCAACGCCCCCTAGATATTTGAGAAAGTCTTGACACGCGTCACGAAAACATCATACAAAGCAGGGAAAGCAAAGGATCAAAATCATTCATTGGCTCGTGGATATGAACGAGCCAATGAATGATTTTTTTTCTTTGTTTTGCCTGCTTTGTGTGATATTTTCCTGACGCGTGTCAAGGCTTTCTCAAATATTTAAAGGGCGTTGAATAGGCCGGGATCAAGATAGTTTTTACGCTATTAGCGAGATGAGATTGATCAATCTGAAGCCTGCATTTTTGAAAACTTTTTTATGTTTGCAGTAAACACCGAAAAGCTTGCAAGGATGGAGGCTACTGATTGGTCAATCTAATTTTACTAACAGAGAAAAATTTATCTGGATCCCGGACATTAACTTTAGTTCGTTGAGACGATTTTGAATAAAATCAAATCAGAAAGCCAATGTTTTTTAACTTATCTGGCTAGTTTAATCGAAATCTTCCACGTCTATTACTGAAAACTGAGTTACCGTACTTTGGACAAAAACTTGAATATGAGTACACGACATGTGCATATGTCACCACTCTTACATATAAATGTACTCTGTTATGAGCATAATTATAAGCGCAGCTGGTTAAATTTGAGTATCTGGGTATTAGAGAAAGCAATTGTGGCCCACCGTGGCTGAGTGGATAAGACACCACGCCGCTAATCGCTTGAGAGCGTAGGTGGGGGCGGGTTAAAATCAAGTCATGATCCCCACGTGATCTGATATATATGTGTTCAATAAAACAAACAAACAAACAAACAAGCAATAGTGAAAGGTACAGTTGCCATGGAAACAACGACTTCTTTAATTCCTATAGAAAATGAATGAATAGTTGTAAATGACTTAAGTTTAAAATTTAGGGAAATGCTCTGAAAATATCAATGGCTCCTATCTAGTATTTTACAAAAGTAATTTAATATATTCACATGATGTATAAGTTGATGCAACTCTTAGCTAATGAAAATTCTGCAACAAGACTTATGTAGGTAGATCTTTTCAATGATTAATTCAGAATTCTAAGAAAAAAACGAAGTTCTTAAGCGCTCTTCCACACCCCTCCCCCCTCAAAAAGAAATACGATAGAAATATATAAGTATTTGGATAACTTCAGTATTTCTGTGATCTGTCTGGGTATTAAAAAAAAAAAACATAAAACAAGTTTGACGAACGATAAGACTATAGATTTCAGGCAATTTTTAACTGGAAAAAATTTAATTCTAATGTTTATGCGGTTTTAATAATAGACTATTAAAGGTAATCAATTTACGGGAATTTTTATACGAAATTATATTCTCACATTTATGCAAATAGGTATGGATAAACAGACTTGAGTAAAATTACATATTTATTCTTTCTTCTCTATAAAACGATTTAAATGAAGATGAAGTTATATGTACAGTTTATATCTTTAAATTTTTAGATTTTTTTTTATCAAAAATGTTTCCTCATCATGTCTAGAATTGCTAGATTTACTTCTGTAGACAGATCTTCGATTCTTTAGATGCCTGCGGGACTTCATTCTTGGATTATCCATAGGGATTTGTAAAGGTAAATTTATATTGCAAAACCGACAGCAAAAAAAAAAAGTTAGAACAAAGAATTAACTAACAGACTAACTGTAAATATATATTTTATTTTGACTGTATTTGATTTTTACTAAATTTTCATCCTTCATAGAAAATTTTAAGGAGATATAAATTGAGAAAGACTGATACTTTGAAAGAAGAAATGGACTTTCCTTACTATTACTATTACTTATTAATTACTCTAAAAAATGAATGATAGGTAAACAAAATGTATACTATTGTGTTTGTTCCCTGCTGATAAAGGATATGCAAGGACTAATATTACCGAGTAGAATTATTTCAATTATATATAATCTGTTTAAAAAAAAGGACTGATATCTACTAAAAAACAAATTTTCAAAAGTAAAAAAAAAAGAAAAGTAAAAAGGGGAAAGTTGTGGCTAAAAAATAGTGTGATATCAAATTTCCAAGCTTATATTATGGTACTTATTTAACATTTTTTATTGAAAATTTACCATACGTAAGTCGAGTACCTAAGTATGTGTTGATAGAAAGCCTTTTCCCCTTTACTAAATACATCATAACGTGTTTCTGAAAATTAATTTTTTTAAAAATTATGCATGATGGGCTTGGCGGCCATCTTTCCATATTTTACACAAATTTCTAAGCAGACAAGCTCGTAATATGTTTGTATTATTAAGAATTTTGAACTTCTAGTTTTGGCTACAGACAGATAAATTTAGATTGTCTTTTATTTTGAATAAAAAATTGATTTTTACTGCTTTAAATAATTAATTAACCCCCTCCGAAAAAATAGAATCATAAGATGAAACCTGAAGTTACTTCAGCTTTATTTTAAGACACAAATTTATAAGCACTCATTTCCATAAATTAAAAGAGCAAAATGTTTGCTTTAGCAACAATTTCGAATTTCCGATCTTAACAATGTACTTGTGTGCTTAGAAATTTGTGTAAAATATGGAAAGATGGCCGCCAAGCCCATCATGCATAATTTAAAAAAAATTAATTTTCAGAAACACGTTATGATGTATTTAGTAAAGGAGAAAAGGCTTTCTATCAACGCATACTTAGGTACTCGACTTACGTATGGTAAATTTTCAATAAAAAATGTTAAATAAGTACCATAATATAAGCTTGGAAATTTGATATCACACTATTTTTTAGCCACAACTTTCCCCTTTTTTCTTTTCTTTTTTGTCCCTTTTTTTTTTTTTTTTTTGCTTGGCTTTTTTTTTTACTTTTGAAAAGTTGTTTTTTAGTAGATTTTAAATACCTTTATTAGAAAAAAAAAATAAATGTTCCACATGGCTTTTTATTATTGTCGGCGTTAAAGTTTCCGCTCCTTTCTCTACAAAATATTATAATAGACCTCTTAAGCAGGAAAATAAATCTAAATTTACGATGATTTATTCTCTTGTATTTTTGCAATTCTTTTTCACATCGATTTCTGCCAATAGTAGGAGGACTTATGGATCACATTATGAGGTGTCCTTGTATCTTATAAAGCATCCGCATATGGTTACTCCCTACCAGGGTTGCCAGTATGCACTCTTTTTTTATTAGAAAATACAAATTCATTTCAGAAATTCCGAATAGTAATTTTTACATTATTTACTGACAGGTATTTTAGGTCTATGTTTTAGGATTACCTTAAGTAAAACATTTTCTTTCGGAATTTCTAAATACTTAAAAAGGCCAAACTGGCAAATGTGCTCCTTATATAGTGAGATAATATTGTACTATGTTTCCAGACACATGAACAAGGGCGCCTTCAATTTTTGCAACTAGATGAGGTAAGTCTGCGCTTGATGAAAGTTTGAACAGCCCGATATACAGCATAATTGGTCTTAATGCAATAATAATGCAGAGAAATGTTAACAGTGTGTTCGACCTCGTACAAAAATAATAAGTCATTAATCATTTTCCTAAAAATGCTTCTCTAAAACAGAGCGGCCGTAAAGCGATTAAAAATGCTTCGAACTTTCAAACAAGTAATCTTTCGGACGAACGTAATACCATTTGGTAAAAGTTTGCAGTGAAGCACGCGGTTCCGATTTCTAGAGAAATAAATGTGTAGCAAAATTTTTCTATAAAGGGATTTTTGGTGCTGGAAGGATAATAATTATGATAAATGAATGCATACTAGGGAAATAAAATTTAAAATTATCATTTTGTTTTCACAAACAGATGCACGATGACTGTTAATTACAAGTGCGGTTCAGTAATTCACCGTTCTGATATTCCAATAGATGAAGGAGAAAAAAGGCATTTCCCTCAATATCTTGCAACATATCGTCATTCGTTTTATCGACGTGTAATATTACTTGATCTTTTAAAGTTGCGATGCTAGAAACAAGTCGTCGAGTCATGATGCTTTAAAAATATCTCCTTTACGAAAACTAACAATAGTTGCTCTCAGGTGACCGGTCATACCACGAGAAATGCAAGACTAATAATACTGATTTTTGTAAGGTGTTGTGAGAAGCCACTCTGCACAGGAAGTCCGATGTGGTGGTGTCGCACAATCTTGTATGAAGATGGAAAAATCAAGATATTGTTTTTTCTTTAATTGGGGAATTATAACGTTTTCTAGCTGATAACAGTGGTCAGTTCGTAAAGACATTGTATTGATTAACAGAGTGAACGAAACGAAGCTTTCAAGATCTGCCACAAGTAATAATTTTTTTCATAACAGAACCAAAATTTCCCCTGGTTAAAAAGCGAAAAAGGTATCTTTAATTCCGAACAGTTGCAAAATTTCGTAAAATTCAAATGTAATATAACTTGGTGATATTTGGTCATAGAAAAATGGAAACTTTACTGCTGTCATTGTTACAGCAAGATTTTCTACATATAAAGTAAATGCTCGGAAACCGTATAAAATTTGAAAACTGTAACTCTTTGAAAAATAGCAGAAGTACAATTTTATCAACATAATCTTTATTCGTATGTTAAAATGAATGATTTTACAAATCCCATTGCAACCGTACACTATATTGCCATTAATGACCGGAAATTTTCAATTTTAGACATTTTATCGAATATTTAGAAATATACTTGTCAGATTCGTCTGGAATTTCAGGATTAAAAAGAACAGGTATGACCTCATATTTAGCAATGTCGATTTGATAAGAGGGACAATTAGGGGGGGGGGAGTGATAAGGGATTTTACACAAAAATATTCATTTTTTATTAACTGACTTTCAGAAAAAAGTTAGTTTTTAGTGATTATCAACGAGTAGATTTGGAAAAAAATGCTTCGATTTTGATACATCTTTTTATCATGGTATAGGCTTCTTCTGGTGGTTATCAGAGAACAACTAAAGAATCAATAAAAAATGAAAAAAAAATTAAAAATGACAATTTGTGTAAAATCCCTTATCATTCAGCTGCTTTTAGAGAACAACTAAAAATTTGCCCACTCTAACGCCGATATCGTTCAGAATTCTTACTATATTTGATTAGATTTATTTATTAAGTTGCTCCATAGAGTTGACTATTAAGTTATGTAAAATGATCCTTGTTATCGTTTGCGCATGCCAGATAAAAATTATTTCATACAACTGCTCATATTTCCTAATATAGTTAATATAATTATATTCCAATTGCACTATATTGTTTCTACTATATTTTGTCAATTTTTCTGAAATCGGCGTTAAATTTGGTTGAAGACCCTGTATGTTATAAACAAAAAACTTGCAAGAGTTTTTAAATTTTTTTAAATAAATCTCTATATCTCTATTAATATAAGTGCTATTCTTACACAAAAGAATACACATATTGCTAAATGTCTGTTTATTTATATTCGGTAGTGATAGATCATTTCGTGCATTTCATTTTACAGGGTGATCCCAAGTATTATTTTTTTCTTTGATTTTTTTGTTGGCCCCCTAATTGTCCCCTTTATGAAATCGACATTGCTAAATATGAGGTCATACCTGTTCTTTTTAATCCTGAAATTCCAGAAGAATCTGACAAGTATATTTCTAAATATTCGACAAAATGTCTAAAATTGAAAATTGCCGGTCATTAATGGCAATATAGTGTATATTCAACAGGTATAAAAACAGAAAGAGTTTTGTTCTTTTTGGAGTACCTTTTTATACGAATATCTGATATTTTCTATTAATTCTATAACATTTTTGCTGTAATTGTATTCGTTAAAAAGGAGATTAGAATCTTAGGGATATTTGAAATTTCCGGATAAATATTAGTTTTTTAGAAAAAATAAAATTAGTTTAAAAAAATTATTTAACTGCAAATTAATAATTCTCAGAAATGTGGCAAGGATCTTATGTGTCCGAAAGAACTTCTGGATGTATATTTAGAATAAAAAGTACTGAATTAAACAAAATTTATTAATCAGTTATAGATATAAAATGTGATTATTCGCTTATTGAAAATAAGTATAATATAAAAATAATATAAAATGCAAAAGTATTCCCTCACTATGTTCTCATTCACGCACGTAGGAAAGAGAAATGTATGTATATTATAAAGGACATACGTTTACGTGCGTAACACTGTCGTCATTTTTGCGAATGGCAACAGCAGACAACCAAAATTCGCTTTTAATGCTTTTTTTTAGATTTTAAATGTCTAAACATCGCGCATTTTCAATTTTTAAACCGTCGAATAGCGAAAAAAGACATTTTCAAATGCAATTTTTTTGAAAAGTCTATTGCAATTTACTCAATTTTTATTGTTTTAAAAATAATTTTCAAGCATGAATGTTTTTGAAATCTATATCTATCGTGTGTCGACGACTGTCAAATACAAATCCGCTTGCACTTAATATAAACAGCTCATAATTTGTTTTCATTTTATATGCTATTGTGTGAGGGAAAAATTTCTACCCGTTTTCTTGGCGAAAACAGAAAGGTGAAGAACACAAAAAGTTAAGCACCTGTGAATTCACGTAAATACCATCATTATATATGCTCTCTTGCCACCTGTCTGGTAGTAAGTGAATCCCACTCCGATAAAACACCTCTGTTTTAGAATAAAAAAACTGTTGTAACGCCGTATTTACAGCCTCTACATCACTGAAGGTTTGGCGAGCGAAGACGTTGTGTAACGATTGAAAAATGTGATAGTCCGAAGGAACAAGGTCGGTGCTATATGCCTGATAAGGTAAAACTTCCCAACCAAGGTCCAGTAATTTTTGCCGCGTCCTTAAAGAAACATGAGACATGCCATTATCGTGATGAAAGACAATCCTTTTGCGACTGATGAGTTCTGGCCGCTTAGACGTGAGCTGTCCTCGCAGTCTGTGCAATTGTTGGCAGTAGATGTCTCCATTGATCATTTGGTTCGGTGAGAGGAATTCCGAGTGGATTATGCCCTTGGCATCCCACCATGCAAGGAGCAAATCCTTTTAGGGATGGAGTCCTCCTGTTCAGTTTGATGAAGTACCTTCGGCAAACGGTCCATCGTCGCTTCACGTTCCGGAATGGTACCCAGTCCTCATCACCCATTATAATTCGGTTCAAAAAGGTTTCGTACTGTTACGAGAAACAAAAGAAACACATGTGCCGATCCTCTCTTCAAGTTGCATTGCTGTAAAATGGTGTTGTACCCACTGATCGAGCTTGTGGCTGAAGCCAGTCGCATGCATACGTCTTTCGTCTATTGTTCTTTGTACAGAGGACGTTTCAGCTATTTCTTGAACGGTTGAATGTGAAGAATTTCTTATGTCTATGTCCAGATCCTCATCAGAAACCACCGATGGGTATCCAGAATGGGCATGAAATTTACAGCTCCTATTACTGCTCCCGAATTTTGTAAACCAACTGCGGCAGGTGATATCGTCCACGGCATCCTCCCCATATAATTGACAGAAGCTACAGCAAGCTGCGGCTGCTTCAACGACTTTATCATACTCGTAAAGAAAAACAATGTCTAATGTAGTCTTTCTCGCTTACCATGTTGTTTCTCGTTCCGCTTGAGTTCGTCTGACAAATGTTGTGCCTATATATGATCTACTGCTCCAAGTGTTATTGGCTGCTTTCCTGTCCTCGAAACGTTAGCTGTGACGTCTGTACTCCACTTTCCATTTCCATATGCTCAAAACGGGTAGAACATTAGCACTCACCCAATAAAACGAAATTGAAATATCCATTAATCAATAAGTAAAGCAAAAAATATAAATAAAACACAAATTTAAGACATGTAATCGAATTTCACGCTTAAACCACTGAAATGTACAGAATAAAAAAGTCTGATTGTCAATAGCGATCCTTGGTGCTGTTAAATCCTGACACGAGGCAAATATGAAAATATCGCTTTTAATACACTTCAAAGTATTACTTAAATTAATTATTGCTGTTTTTCACATAAATATCCTTTTTAGTATTTTTAAGAGACAATCTAAAATACCTTAAATGTAGAAAAAATCTATTAGAGTTATCAATAAAAAAAAAAAAAAATAGTTGATCAGTGCTACGTTTTCTCACCACAACCTTTGAGATTATTTGTTGATACTTTTTTCCTTAATTGCAATTTGTTTTATCAAACGACGCGTTTTCACGATATATAAGTATACTACATCAAAAGCCGCTTGCAGAACCTTTCGAAAAATACCTCATTCATCGCTGTGCCTTCGGTATGTGCAGAGTAGAAGATGATGTTGACTTTAGAAACAATATATATGAAGGTCTTCACCTATGTTATTTAACCCGGGAATCCCAGGTTTATCCCTTAGTGTTTATAACGTTCTTTTAAATTCATTAAACATACCTAAATAAATATTTATTCTCTTATTATCTATTCGCTCATTTATATTTTATGCAATGAAAGAAATTTGGATATTTTTTATTTTTGTCTCTAGTAAATGACATCATTTCCCCTATTACTGTAAATCTGATCCTATTTACTCAGTACATGCCAGCGCATGCATTATACAGCTAGTTTGTATGGGAGTAAAGAAAATAAAACCACCTTGTTTTTTGCTGAACAACATTCTTCAATTGCTAGCACATGTCTTTAAAGAATGAGATCAAAGTATGTATTTCCTTTGCCTATCATCCCTCATCTATTATGATTTTGATAAAAATAAATAAAATTTAGCAACTGGAAATATATTCAAATTAAAAAAATATATATATACAAAGTTATTTAAGTATTTCATCCTTCACTCTCACTGTTAATACATGAGTGAATGACTGAAATTCTGTGGGAGTGCTCCTAATCCACTTATATATGTACTATGCAATATAATAAGACTAATCTAACGCAATTAAATACATAATAAAAATTATTAGATATATAAATATATATTTAGTTAGAGTAAGTAAGATTATTTATTTTAGTTTTTAATATTTTACTGGGAGAAGTTGAAAATAAGCTTACAAAATGTTTTTCACTAGTTCAAATAACATCGATTGTACTACATTTTAGTAATTTATTTTAATTTATTCAATAAAGAAATAAAGATAATTATTTATTAAACGTATGAGTAGAAATTGTCTTTTTAAAGATTAAAAAAACTGCTATAGGGATACTATGTAAAATTACCTATAGCTTAAGGCTATAAATGAAAGGTATGATAGAATCAAAACAAAGAAAAATAAATCATGTCTAGCATTCGTTGCAAAATTAAAGGCAACAGATTCTGCAGATGCAGGCAGTTGAAAGAGCCCCACAGACTTTGTACTGTGGGCAACAAAACGTACAGGAGAATTATAGCTGATGGTAAAAATGCCGACATATTTGAAACTTTAAATAAATAGGAGCTTCAAATTCAGAGTTATAATGATTTCGAAGCTGAGGCGGTCATCCGACGTATTAAACGCCTGCGCCCGCCTATTTCCACTGGTAGATGTCTTAACCCTTTATATCACCGTGTTGTAGATCTGCAACAGTAAAATTCAAAAGACGGTTTTGTTGATTGTTGTTATTCTCTTACACTACTATTAGCATAATTATTTCATTAAATGCGCAACAAATGTCGATACTATTTTTTTTGCGCCAAAGTTTGATTTATCGCTTGATCAGCTACACGTGATTTTTGCTGAATTAAGGTTTGAAATACAGGAGTTTAAAAAGTCTCCAGACGTTTACAAGTATATTGTTTTCAAAGGTGCGTTTAAATTCTTTA
Source organism: Maratus speciosus (assembly GCA_963932465.1). Taxonomy (NCBI): domain Eukaryota; kingdom Metazoa; phylum Arthropoda; class Arachnida; order Araneae; family Salticidae; genus Maratus; species Maratus speciosus. Next base: position 244,518,493 of record OZ010787.1, read on the forward strand.
TTTAAAGACCATTTTCGCCCTAGGAAATTTATAATATGTATAAGATAAACGTACATTTTTGTTAGTTGCAGATCTGCAACAACGCGCCATGTCTTCCCTTGTAATGGATTTTTTAAAAATATCGAAAAAGCATCGAAAATATATTCAAATGGTTATTTAAGTTGCATTTCTTTTAGAAAAGCATAATTATTGAAAAGGGGAAACATTAGTCTGTTTTTTATATTATTTAATTGCTGTAGGGTAATTTAGGGATCCCCCCGTATGTAAAATTAATTTCAAGTCCAATGTTAGCAAAAAAGGGGAAGGTCTCGTAGAAAATAGAATTCAACAGAAAAAGCATAGAGTGCCTACTCAACATATTCCACCAAAACAAGTGCACCTAGACGAAATTGGGCACTGGCAATATTGGGCAGAAAAAAGAATACGTTCTAAATACCCTGATTGTAAAAACTTTAATGAAACTGTTTGTGAGAAATGTGATGTGGGACTTTGCTACAACAAAACTAACAATTTTTTCAAAAATTTTCGTGCAAATTAAAATTTTAAATATTTTCAGTTTTTGTGCCATTTGACAAGATGTTGCAGATATGCAACAAACCCATTTTTTCAAATAAAATTTTATTTTTCTGTTCTGAAATTTTTTATTATATTTTCCATGCTTAAAATGATGCATTTTAATGTCTGCGTAAGAATTTTTCAAATCGGGATTGTTGTGTTACAAAGGGTTAAGCTTATTGAATATAGCTTTTTAATTTTTCCGAAAGGAACCACGTACTGCCTTTACCGCGAAGTAGCTGCGGTGCGCTATAATGATCTATAATGATCTCGAAACTATAATTACACAGGCCTGCAAAATTAAAGTTTTTGAAAAATACAAGAGAAGTTTTCGCTGATTTTATGTTATTTGGTGTGCTGATTTCGAAAACGACCTCCATTTTTTCCCATCACGTCAGGATTTTTTCTAAAATCGATATCGATATATTTGCAAAAATCTTATTTCAAAAGGAATTACGAACAATTTCTCGAACAATTTTGCATGTACTATCTGGCGACAGTGGTTTTTTTCCATTTAAATCTATGTAAAATAATAAATTCTTGGGGAGATTAATTAATCTTTCAGTTATCGATTATATTTTTACGTATGAAAATCACTTATGTCAGACGGCACAAGCCGCTTCTGGTCGAGAGAAAAACAAAAAGTTCCCTTGAGTTTAAACTATTTACGTGAAATTATGGTGCAGTTTCTAGAAAAAACATCATCAACATACTATTTTAATTTGTTTTTATTAAGGTAACGTACATAAAATATGCGATTAACCAAGAGAAGCAAATATTACGTATGTGTACATGAAAGTTTCAAACAAATTTTATACTGAGCATGAAAAAAAAATAAGTACGTACTTCTTTTCGTTGAAACTTCTTTTTGACGTTCTTCTTTTATATTCAATATCAGGCCTATCTCGTATTACCATCCAACAGTAGTCGTCTAAAAAGTTCTTGACCCGTCTTTCTTGATATTTGCGCTCCATATACTTAATGTCTTGATGGAACTTTTCACCTTGTTCTTCTCCGACTGATCCTAAATTTTTGGGGTAAAATCCACATGTGAGTGGAAGCAATGTATTTTAACACTCATGGAGCAACCCAACGCTTGAAAATTTTCCAGCACATTCATTACAACTGGTTTATAGTCAGAATACTCGTAATTGCACAGAAATTTACTGACGGCATCTTTGAAGGCAACTGAAGCTTCTTTTTATTTTGTTGTCCTCCTACCATGAAGTTCTTTATCCATCATAAGCTTGCGGATATCTGGACCAACAAAAATCTCCTCTTGCAACTTGGCTTCAGATAAACCTGAAAACTTTTTTCACAGGTATTTGAAACAATCGCAATCTTTTGGAACAATACAATTTTTGGCTCAACTAAGCTGTTACGAATCCCATTCTAGGGGCCTGTTTAATGATTTTGTCTTTCCAGCCATTCTTTTTTGACCCAACGTTGAGTCTTATCACGTCTGTCCCACTGGCAAATGAAACATTGGTACTTTGAGCATGAGGTCCATGAGGAACGTTTTTGAATCAGAAGTGCCAAACACATTTGCGCTATTCATATCTACTCATACACTTACTGAAACATTGTGTATTGTTTCTGTTGTGTCACATGTGCCTCTTTGTCACAATAAAATATTTTCGATCACCGTCATTAATTTCCTAAACTGTTGCTTAAAACAGCTGCGAAATTTTTTGATAAGAGTTTATGATAATTATTAAATATTTATTTGACAAAAACATTATTTCACCAATATGAAAGTAAGTAAAATATAATAAAATGGCTTCGCTAACTCAAGTATATTTTGTTCCAACAGAAACGAATTAATGCATTTGAAAAGCTAATAGCCATAGATGATATTAAAGTCAAAAATTTAATTTTTGTTTTTATTTACAAAAGTAGAAAAACTAATATTGAAAGAAGTTGCATTACGCCAGTACAACAGGAACAATTGCTTCGCTATATATCACCGAATGTTTAGCTTCTTCTTAAATAAATAACGCAATATTTATATTTTAAACAGTGGCACGCAAAGAACCGATAAGAAAACTTTTTATATTTCAGTCTGTCATGTTTTACTACATTAAAAAATAAGGAAAATGTATAAAATCCTTCCACCATTACTCATGTTTGAAAATTTAAATAAGAACTCAAAACTTCAAAACTCCGCAAATATAGGTTCATGTTAAGCTAACAGTTAAAAATAAGCAGTTTTTTAGCCCACTTTTGAATACATTGTTCAAACTTTAAATATGACTAGAACGAAAGATCAGAATATTGTCACTAAATGTAAGAAACACATAAATACTAAACATTCATTATTTCAAAACTGCTCAGTTTCAGTGAACAACAAGTTAATGTTTACAGAAAAAAAGAAATTTGAAGATTTAGAAACTAGAGCGACTTAGATAATCTTTTTTCCAAGAACTAGATCTCACTTTTAACCACCGAACTTTTATGGAGGTATTCTCGCGTTATATATTGACGTATCGTATAATTAGAGGTAGAAGGCATTATGTAAACATCGTCCTGCTGCTGTCTCATTTCTACGCATGTGGGGGCGCTGACAAATAATATATTTAACATATAAACCTCTTTAAGCAACTGTCAAAAGTTACATGATGAGGTAAACGAGTGCTTTAGAAGCCTTTGGTTGAACGTAAATTATATGTGTTAATCGCATTGATCACTAAATATAAAAAGGTCTCATAAAAAAAGCGTTTCTCGTATCATAGTATCAAGGTGCCGTTGAATTACAGATGCACAGTATTATGTAAAATTCCACATGTTGCTGTATCATTTCACTATATTATATGAAACCAAAAAAAGCAAATCTTCCCTCATGTTACCATGTAACTGGATGAGATAGTTATATAGATATAGGTAGACAGTTTGTACAGAGCTCACTCCGCTAAGTACGATTCAGATTCAGAAGACTCAATAAAACATAACTTCTTAATGCACACCACTTCGTTCAACGTCTTGCATGGTCTATAAGATATTGTGACTATATCTGTGACGGTTTGAAGCGAGTAGCATGAAATGACGAGTATCGATTCCGACTGCCCGATGATAGGTTAAGAATATGGCGGCAGACTAACAGAATGTTAGATCAAGCCCGACGGTTTGACAGTGTACCCAGTCATCTAGGCACAGTGATGACCGGAGAGGATTTTTAAGCACTTTTGGGACCTTTATATCATGTAAGAGACATGAAGAATGCATTATTGTGCTCTAAATGCATTGACCTGTGTCTCTTTAATCGTTAAATGAATTTTTGACAGCTGGAAAGAAAAGGAGTTACAAACAGAATAAATGTTCCAAGGTCCAAATCGTAATTTCTTTGCTCGACGAAAATTCCACTGAAGCCTACTTGCAGAAAGGACCATCGAGAAAACTGTATTTTAAAACAATTCAAAGCCATTGTGATACTAATTAAAATAGATTGCACGCATGTCATCTCAAGCGTACGTCTTCAATTCTTCTTTCGGAATTTTCGAGTAAATGTTTGGAATGCCATGTCTACGAAACACTTGTGTCGATTTGTTTAACATATATCTATCTCTTCATATGAAGTTACCAAGGCCAGAAGAGCAGCAAAATATTACAAAACATGTGCCCCAAATTCAGTGGTGATTTAGAGTATATCAACTAATTGACCACACACGAAAGCTATATTATTAATATTACATAATCTACTTTAAATACCACACTTCACCTAGCGGATCGGATCTTAGTAAACTTAGAGATCAACAAGATTTAAAAGTTCATTCGCTCACACAATGCTACTTGCGGAAACATAACGTTCACATTTAAAAATGATCTCAGATTGTCATATTGAATAATGCATGTAACTTTCCCAGTCATTGTATTAAATTTCTACCAAGTTTTTAAAATCAATATCAATAATATTAAGATATATGATAAAATTTTAAACAGTAAAAAAATCAAGCAATAATGATAGAATTTTAAGTGTTCTGGATTTTTGCAGTTTCTATGTTTTCCAAAAGTAAACATTTGTGAAATTCATCACAATTCTTAAATGGATATTGGATAAATTGTATACACGCAACAATTCGTGCTTTTTGTATAATAACTGCATTTATGCAATTAATTTTTTTAATCATTATTTAACAAATATAGCTTACCATTAAAAAATATTATTTTGTTTAAAGTGTTTTTAATATCACACATAAATATATGCCAAATTTAATAAATAGTCATATATTTTTCGGTGGTAAAATGTATAAATTTTTATAGTAGTTTTTTACGTGCTAAATGTTTCAAGTATGTATGGGAATATGCAAATGACAAGAACGAAATGAAGAAGCGAGCAAAATATGACCTTAATAATGTTATGAAATATTTCTAATCTTGTTACAAATTTATAAAAATCATTTGTTTAAAATACATATTTGACATATATCTTCAATTTACATTAAAACCTATATAGAAGATAATTAATGTCAAAACTGTGTAGCTATTACATAGACATAACGGAAGGAAAGAAAATAGAGTGCCGCTCAAAAGATCACTTTCATATTGTAATAATGTAAAAAAATGAACTTTCTTTGAATTTAAAGATATTATCAATAGAATGTTATTAATATTTCGAAAATAGATATATACTTTTTAGTATTTATTTCGGGTTTGTTTAGAATTATTTCACACAAATTCTAGAATAAAAATAAAACATTTTTTTAAAGATTAAATGATAGAAAATAAAATGCTCAAAATATAATATTTATTTGTTATTGGGAATCCATAAGATTTCTTTGGCACTATGGGTTATCCAATTGAAATTAGTCGAAACATATATAAGGCCTATAATTTTCTACTGATTCAGAGTATGTGTTTTGTATCTGAAAGAACATTAACTTTTGGAATTTTTGCTTTACATCTAATGCATTAAAGTAGACAAAGACTAAAAATAATGCGCAAAAATATAAATATTATTTCGACCATTATCTGGGAGAAATTGGACTATTAAAAATGTAATTTTAACCTATTAACCCTATTTTTTCTGTATTTTTAGTTGGGCAAAATCATCATTTATACCCCAAAAAATCTCTAAAATATATGCTGTATTTTAAAAAATTATTTTTATAATTCTGAGATGATTTAATGTAATGTATACTTTTGAAAACTGGAATGATACAGAAAATATATCATTAAAATTTCATTGAAATGCATTCAAGGGGATTTTACTAATAATTAATGTTAGAAAAATTACTGATATCATACATGGAATTTGATAAATAATCTTTACTTAAGTTTTATAATTATAATAAAAAGTTCATTACTTCAACATACATACGTCGTTAATACGAAAATGCATTTAAAATATTCCATTGATTGCAGCAAGACATATTTGATATGACTCATAATTCGCTTCAGGAACAGACGCGTATTTCCTTTCAATTTAAGGTATATGTATTCTGCAACTAGTAAAAAATATAAAGCATGAATTAAAGACTTCCAACATATTCTAAATTTTCTTAATTACATTTACAATAAATTCTTTGCACAATACGCAATGCTATGTTAACCATTAAAAAAAAAAAAAAAAATGTAACCTGTCGGGAATATCAAATTAAAAAATCATTTAAAAATAAAATTTCATTTACATTGAATTTTCGATGTTAAACGTTATAACGGAACAAAGGTTTGACGTTTTGAAATTGAAATCATGTTTTAGTCATAAAATATGAAACTAACAGAAAACTATAAAAAACTTTTTATTAATTTGCTGATGCATAAAATATACAGATATAAATTTTAAAATATTCATTATTTATACAGTTTGGTTAACGAAATTAAATTCAATCACTTTATTAATAGAAACAAGAAATTATGCGTGTATTTTCTGAAATTTTGCAGATTTTTATGTTCCCAGTTGGTAAAATCGGCTCGCAAATGCAATTTTCTTGCAATGATCTCATACACATTAAAAAGAAAACAAATGTTTCTTAATGTAGGACTATAGTATATAATCAAAACGGAAATATACAGAGTGTTCCAAAAGTCCCCGGCACATTTTAAAATTCAATATAAAATCAACTAACTGTCGTATGTGGTATAAAATGCTTCTCACAATAAAAAGTTTTTTTAAAGCGAATAAAAATAATTCTTTCAAATCTTTGATCATAGACTGCGCCACTTGTCAGAATGTTTGTTTTCAATCAAGTGTTTCTGATTTTCAGTTTACTTTAAACGCTGTGACACAAAAATGACGACTGAGAAAGGGGATAATTATGAGACTCGTCATTTCTGTGTGATATCGTCAAAACTAATCTGAAAATCCGACAAAAAGCATATTTTTAATCACACATACGGACAAGTGGCACCATCTATGATCGAAAATTGTAACTAATTATTTTCATTTCCTTGAAGAAAACTTTTCATCGTGAGAAGCATTTTAGTCCTGACCGCTCTCCCAGACGGCAATTACTTGATTTTATATTGAATTTTAAAATGCGTCAGGAACGTTTGGTACACTCTGTACAATGGGCACTTCCGAGATACCTACGATTACGAAAATCGATCTTTATCTTTAGAAATCTCAGAAACTAATATATTTTCGAGATTCAAAGAACTATTTATAAAAACCAACGTTTCTTTTTTTCCACTGATTGTCTGAAACGTTTCCGAGTAGTTATTTTAGTGAGTTAACCAGTTCCTCAACATGGAATGTCGTTTTACGGATGCTATATATAGTATCTTAAGCATTTTCAGCTTAAACAAACATGTTTTTACCGATAATCGTGATAGTTTAGCATCATTAACTTACTATTTAAATTAATATTATTTTGTTACTCTTGCATCTTAAAATTCAGTTACACAACTGAAACTGTTTAATTGACAATTGATAGTCTCATAAAACCCAATATTCTGGTTTGATAAAACTGATTTAAGTAACAATATAAAATTCACTCGGAAACGTTTCTGAAAATCAATGTTAGGAAAAGAAATTTGAGTTCTATAAATTCTTCTTTAAAATTTTAAAATATGTTTGTTTCTGGGGCTTCTAAACATAAAGAATGCCTTTCGAAAGCCTGGGTAACTGAGAATTTGTTTTAAAATATCTTCATCCGTGGTTATATCGCTCGCCCGCAAGAAAAGTGACACATATCGGCAAAAGAAAATTTCACAGGAGAGGCAAAGAAAATTTGCATTATTTTAGTGTAACATGAAAATATTGCACTTAGCTACGCATGCAGGAGTATAAACCTGCATAAAGTATGCAACCCTTAAGAATGAAGACACAGATGAGGATTGGAGGTTTGGGTAATTTTACCTCCCTCACAATCAACCCCTCTTCTGTAGTCATGACTGAACATATAGCGTAATAAATCGATTTTCCATATAACTATACTTATGAAACTTCTTCTGTAGCAAGACACACTTATGAGAGATCTTTTAGAGGAATAAAACGCAAAATGAAATTTTGCGAGATGTGTCACTTTTTGTTGCGAATGAGCGATATTATATATTCGTAGATAAAGAAAAATTTGTCTTTTTTTTAATGCAGTACAAAAACTACATTTTGAATTCTAATGTACTGCAGATAAAATAATCATAAAATGCATCTATATTTCATCATTATTATTTTAGATTGAAAGAAGTATTTTAAGTTAATTTTATATTTTTTTCAATTTAAGTCTTAAATACCCTTATTAAAAATAACATCTTTCATATTTCCTTACTACTTTGATTGAAATTTAATCACTATAATCCCTTTTTTAATTCACTGAAAAGAGAATATTTAGTTTTGAACAATATTTCGATTTGAGGATAAAATAAAATGCATATATGAATATTTTTCTCCCTATTTTAATGATTGATATTTTTAATGTAAACCACGGGGTCGAAGCGAAAAGGAAAAACATTATTGGTCCAATCTCTTTCCTCAAACAGAAGTCTTTGGGGAAAATGTCTTTAAAATATGCAATAGGAATATATCATGAAGTTAATAATTTTGAAACAGTGATAGGAACAATAAACTTTTCCTTTTCCTTTCGTACTCTGAAACTATTAGACGGCAAAATATGTAAAAAAAAAAAATAAAGTATAATAAAATTTTAGTTTTTCATAATGAAACAAATAAAAGGTATTCGCAAAACGTTATACGCATATATTCGCTTGTTAACAAAAAAAATAACTAAAGGGTTAAACAGATTGTGACATTGTTGATTTCGTAGTGACAAATATAATGAATGCACATTTATCTAAATTGTATTTTCATACACGATGCATTTTATGAATAGATAAGGAAATTATGTAAATTAGATAAATTACGTAAATAACTTAAATGTTTTTGGAAATGTTAACTTTTGAATCATAATTAGCATCTTGAAAACACCTCTGTACGAAGTATCATGCAATTTGAATAACGTTATCATATTTAGTCCAGCTTTTCGGGTTTGGTCCCGCTGTGCGACTGTGTAATTCCAAAATTGTCTAATATGAGTGTAACACTGAATGTTTTAAGACAGGGGCGGACGGTATGGTCCGAAAAAGAAATAATTGTCGGATATGTAAATTTGAACTCTTTTATGCCAACAGAAGATAATCTGTGGTAACAATTGCAAATTAACTATCGTAGAATAAATTTTGAAAGAAAAGAAAATGGAGTTGACACGAGAGTATTATCGAGTTAGGATTTTCTATGATTTTAAAGTGGGACTAAATCAGGAACAATGCCTTCGAGATATACAATTAGCGTATGGAAATGAAGCACCACCTCGCTTCACTGTATTCAGATAGTTTACAAAATATAGAAGAGATCAAAATTTCATTTTGTATGAAGAACACACAGGAAGACTGTTTTCAGCTGTGGTCCCAGAATATGTGTCTGCCGTACGAAAAATGTCAATCCATGATAATCGCTGTACCTGCCATTTTATATGATACAAAAGGAACTTAACATTAGATCCGCAGCTATACATAAAATTATGCTGCATATGAAAAATTACTTTGTCGTTGGGTACCCCATTATTTAACAGAACACCAAAAAGCGGAGCGTATCAGAATTAGTAAAGAAGTCCTAAACTTTGTTAATGATGTGGGTCACCACATTATTTCTAAACTTATAACTGATGATGAGACATACATACATTTTTAATGTTCCAACACGTCAAGAAAGTAAGATAATGGTCTTTGAAGATGATCCCAAGCTAACAATTGTGAAAAGACAACGTGCAATGAAAAAAGTAATGTATGCCGTGTTCCTCAGAAGTAGAAGTCAGATTAATGCCATTAAGCTAGAGTGATAGAAGACTGTTACAGCTAACTGTTACTCCACTAAGTTTCTCCCATTAATTCTTCAAGAGGTGAATGTTAGGACTCGTGCTTCACCATGACAATGCACCTTCTCATTGAGGAAGGATTACAATCGAATTTCTTGAACAAAAAGACATAAAAGTGATAGAATATTCACCCTATTTTCCTGATATTGCTATGTGTGACATTTGGCTATTTGTTAAACCTAAAAAAATTACGTTGGTGTCGTTTTCATTCCGAAGGTGAGATTGATGAGGCTATAAAAAAATATTTTTCATCCATTCCATGAAAAGTGCAGCTTATGGCATTTAACCTTTGTAAATGCTCCTACAAAAGTGGATAGATCTTGGCGGGAAATACTTTGAAAACACTTAAGAGTTGTTAAGTTTAACATGTACCATTTAGCCGCATCTGAAATATTTTAATGTGACCCTCATACGCATTGATTCATCGCGGATATGATTTCAAATGCTTGTTTAATGTCTTTGGAAGTTATTCCCTCTGTTTAACTCAAACTCCTCACATTGTTTGGCACCTTTTACCCTATGGTGTGATCTTCGGCTCTACGTATAGGTGTTCAGAAAACACAACTACACACCTCTCATTGTTAAAACAGGAATGCCTGTAATTTAAAAAAATCTTATGAGGATTAAAGGCGACGTTGTCATTTCAACTAGTGCTCCCTACCTATTAAATGTTTATACGAGTATATGATACGTATTATACGTGCTACAGATTTTGGATACGTATAACACGGCCAAGGCGGTTATCGTATTATATGAAACAGTATGTACAGTACAGCGTACATACGGAACTTACCCCAGATTTTAGACGTATAGAAGTTTAAATGGTGTTTGTTCAATGCGATATGTTTTTCTCTGCTTTCTCTTGTCTGCCGAACAGAGTCATCGAGAAACACACGCTGTAGTTCTGCATTCTCGCAGTTTACAGAAGACATCTTGATTCTATGATCAAAGAAACATGATGTCCGCGGGTTTACCTTCTTTGCAGTTCTTAGGCAGGTAGAGGGTACTTACTTACAAAGAAATCGAAATCGGAACTTTTGTTTCAATTTAGATTTTGATTGTTTTTCTCTCAAAACTAAGCTATTAATTATGAAATGTTTCACTATGGGCATTAGTTAAGTGTCAATACTCGACCACATCATTGGAAACGTCACAGTGTCACCTGGCACAATGTCTCACCTTCTTAAATTTCTCAAGCGAGCTTTATAATAATGTATTTAAACAAGTGTAATAACAAACACACATTAATAAAAGAAAGCTTCGCACTGTCTCTCTCTCTATCTCTGTGTGTGTCTGCCTGTGATGACTAGCGAAATCTAGAGCTCCTTGAAGTCTGGAAATTTAGGTGAGGAGAGTACAAAGCAGGTCTTGATACCTGAGGCTCTGAATTATACTTTTTTGATAATTAACCGATATAAGGCCATTGTACCTAAATGTGACAATCTCTAAATGCGACAATATTGCCGTACTTAATAGCTTAATGCAAGAATCGTAAATAAATGCTATATAATGAGACATCCGAACTTAATGCACTACACCTGAAACATTTCTTTGCATTTGAAACGTTTTCTCAAAAATATTCCGAGCTAGCCAAATAGCTCACGCATGCCCAGAGTCGGGTTTATACAGCGGAAAGAAGTGAAGAACCAAACGCAGATGAATTCGGGATGGGGGAAGGGGTTGGTATCTTCGTTATGTTTTAAACCTCAGTCAGTGAAACCGTAGAATAAAGATGAAATCCAAAGACATAGTCTGTAAGATCGTTCTTTTACGTCTTTAATGCCGTAATCAACTTGAAGAAACATCATTGTTAACACTTTGAAAAAAAATCAAAAATGTTCCTTTTCGCAGGTTCCTTTTTTCCCATACGGCATCGCTTTCAAATGGTTCAATTTCGGAGGTAGGAACCGATTGACAAAAGTACGTCTGTAAAACAAAGAGCTACTTTTCTTCGACGGTGCAATTGGTTTATAAAAATACAAATTTTAATCCTTTAAAAATGTCGCGATTGCAGGACACTTTGCTCCTTACGGGGATGATGTTTTTTTTTTTTAGGTTACCGTAATTTCCGGCGTATAATCCGTGAATCAAACAATCATTTTTCGACCCAGAATTTTTTTAAAATAAAATGTAACTTTTTAGATCGCGGTAAATATTTGGCTTCAATTACTAAATAAAATTTCTGGGTCCAAACAGAAATGTTTGATCCGCGGATTATACGCCGGAAATTACGGTAAATGTGCCTAAACTTTCGTATTTTAACACCATAATTTCAGAGCAGGCCGGATTTATATCACTTACAAACATGTAAAGCGTTCGGACGTGTAGAAGTATTTTTTTTTTACAAAATAAAATGCGTGAAAATGTCCACAAAAATTTTAAAAAGCGGGATGTTTCCGAGTGTTTTTGCTCGCCTGCCGGCCAAATTTTCTCTACTAAATATGCATATTTTTTCACCTAATACAGTTATATTTATAACATATTAAAATATCAGAGAATTAAGTTGACAAAAACTATTTTTTTTTTGTTATGCTAATGGAAAAATATCGAGAAGTAAACGAATTTCTTTTTCAACCAAATATCGATATTTTATCACTATTTTTTACCGAGGTGCATAACCAACATATTTATAACCGCTATAAAAACTCAAAGAGTTCGGAACCAAAGAACTAGTTTTATAATTACTGAAATAGACGAAGTGAAAAAAAGGCTTCTTACGGGCCATTTTACCTCTAAATATCAGTATTTTTGACGATTTTTTTACACAGGCTACTAAAACATTATGTTTTTTACTCCAAATTTCAAAGCGTTTCGACAATAACGGTATTTGTTTTTAACATTTAAAATAGAGGACAACTCCCACCCCTCACTCACTTTTTTTCGCAAATCATACAAATTTGAGGTTCATTTAAAGTTATTAGCACGTGCCCGAGCAACGCCGTGTGTGTCAGCTAGCTTCAGAGATGTAAGACACTTTAAATGTAACATTTTAGCATTTATTTCAATAATAAACGTTCAAGTGCGAGTATTACTCGCGCACAGAGGGTTCCGTACAATAATATATCAATTAGTAAGTGTATTATTAAACAAATACCGTTGTTAAAAGAATACTAAGACTTTGTAAAAACTATACAACGTAGGGTTGGGTATAGCTGCATAGTATATAGGGTGCAAAGGAAAGTCCTTTTAACCTGAAAATACTTGCGAACGGAGAGAGCTACAGCTATGCAAGTGAGGTAACGGTACGGTAAAGCGACTACACCCGACCTAATTCAAACGACAGCAGCACCCCTAGTGGCGAAATTTGGAAGATAGCCATTGGAAATCGAAAAAAAACTAAGTAGACTAAATTTTCCAATTAGAAAGTTTTAGAGCATCAATTAATTAGTGCGAAACGACATTTGGTTCACACGGATAAGATAAATCGTCGCCTGCATACCCAAAAATGTACGAAATCGATGAGTGACGATTCTACTTTGCCTATTCACTTTCCGGAAATGTAGCAGTGCACAATTGCAGATTGTGATTTTGTACTGTGCTGTAATGTCTGTAAAGATTTAATTTCCAATGCATTTAAAATTTTAGAATAAGCCTTTCAGGTTTTCAGGAATTCTGTTCGTAAACTGATGAAATAATTGACTAACACTAGAATATTCAAACGAATTTCTCAAAAAACAAAAACCCGCTAATTTGCACTTTCAATACAAAAGCAAAATTTTATTGAAATATTCTTGGTGCCATTTGTCAGTTTTGGAATTAAAATTAGGTGGCTAGACCGTCTAGCCACCGCTGTTGAAAGGGTTAAATCTATGTCGTCGTATTGAAGAGGCTTGCAATACACGTTCCATGCTGAGAAATGTGCATGCAGAATTACTCTCACGAATACAAACGTGTATCGTAAGCAATGGCGAACTTTTCGAACATACTGAATATTAAATTTTTATCACTGTGAGACAGTTTGTCTTTTTTTTTTTGAGTGATGTTATCAAAATGTATTGAGATAGGTACGTATTTATAGCATAAATTGTGCGCATTTCTTCATACTTCTAACTATTCCATTCAAACGTTTACACAAAACGAAGTGCATCGATTTATGACATTTTTGGGTAAACAGGCGAAGATTTATCTTATCCATGTAAACCAAATGTCGTATTCTACTAATTAATTGATGCGATAAAACTTTCTAACTGGAAATTTTGCTCTTTCTCTTTTCGTTTTGAATTTGCAGTGACTATATTCCAAATTTCGCCTCTAGAGGCGCTGCTGTTGTTTTCATTAAATCGGGCGTAGTCGCTTTACTATACCGTTACATAACTTGCATAGCTGTAACTCTCTCCGTTCACAAGTTTTTTCAGGTTAAATGGACTTTCCTTTGCACCCCGTATACTAGAAAAGTATAAATGGATATACCATGAAAGTCCAAAGATATATGGAACCAAAATAATAGCAATATAGGTATTCTGTATATTTGTTATTCCATATAGGTTTCTAGTTAACCCTTAAACACATAGTAGGTGTATTGAGAGAGCCTAGTCGAGAAACCCATAGCATTTATGTGATTAATTCCAATTAAATTAGTCTGTTTTTAATAATTTGACGTTTATTACTTTTATACTGCTACTGGGTATTGCATTACATGAATATATCTTTAAAATTTGTTAACTAGGCTTTAAAAGCAGATGGAACATAGAGTATGCCGTCCCTGTCATTATGTATGCCCAAACTGTCCGTGTCTTTAAGGGTTAATATCTCGGCTAATTACCGACGATTTTTCCGAAATTCTTGATCAACAATGCTTTTATAATTCTGCTACGATAGGTACCTCCAGCTCTGCTCAATACTTTTGCTGAAACCCGTAAATTGAAATTTTATTGTAACAGAAAATTGCGATTTTCTCAAAAACTATGTGACTTAGCGTAATCGCTATAATTTTCCTGCAAGGTTTAAATTAATGTCTAATACCTCTATTTTTTTCATAATTTTAGTTTCAATAGATTTGGAATTAGTTTGGGGGGGGGGGACATATTTTTTCACTACATTTTCCACCATAACTTTGAAAATATAATACCTAAAATTAAATGAAATATATTTTTGATTTCAGCATTACCAAAGCTTTCAGACGATACCCCACACGATATACGAAGAAAATATTTTATCTTTCAAGTAACTTAATTAGCCCCTCTACATTTTTCCTAAATATATTTATGAATATTTATTAATATATAAATATGTGGGTCAATAATATTTATTACTTCCCCCAATTTAAATCTTCCACGTTGCATAGTTTACGAGTAAGAGGGTTGTGACAGACAGACACAGGAGTGATATTATAATGGTTCCGTTTTTACTTTTTAAGTACGGAACCCTAAAAATTAGTAGTAACACAAATGAAAATAGTTTTAGGAATAAATAACAAGATCTTTGTATGAAACACAAACTAATTGCTACGGTAAGACGCCAATTTCCAACTCATTTTCCGTTCAGTGACGTAAGACTGATGAGGTCCATTGAGTCTTAAAAATAAATACATTATATGAAATATACGTATACTTGTATCATACGTTTAACCGATATACGCTTATACGTATCCGGATACGTTTAAACGTATAGTTTTAGGTATAACAATTTCAAACCGACGTATTATACTTATATACGTATATTGCATATGTATGCAACTGAAATACTTATCACGTCAAGAGCACTAATTTCAACAACTTTGTTATTTAAAACTATCATCTTAATTGAATTTCTGTATAGTATTGTTTTGTTTCATTTAATAAAGAACATTCTGTGATTAAATAAAGCAGAAATTACTATATAGAAATTATGGTGGGAAGGAAGTTTTTTTAAGGAAAATGGCGCTAATTTGTCAACACTGGTCACTACAGCCGCGAATGCTTTACTTCTTCTTCTATCATTTTGTGCGCTACGAAACTAATCCGAATGTATTTCGATTGATATGTTTAATAATATTTTTTTACTTTCTTATTTACATTCATGATACAAAACCTTTCACAATAAAATCATTATACAAAAGAATATTTTTAAAAACTTGTTTGTTAAAATTGAGGAAAATATATAGTTTAAAGCCCAAAAGATAAAAATTATCATTTAAATTAAATAATCAGAAAATTTACGATAATTACAGATTTTGAGAAACTATACCAACATTTCAACGATGTTATTTTAATTTTAAAATACATAAAGAAAAAATGCATGATTCAGTTATAAAATATTATCACTAGTTCTATTTCTACGGAAATAACTTTTCTAAGAATAGAAACTCAAAAATCAAAAGTCGTTTTCAAAAATGTTTTTTTAACGATACTACACTATTTTTGTAAAAGAAAAACAGCAATTGTTAGAAAAAGTTTCAATAACTAAAGATTTAAAATAGAAAAAATTATTCCACTATTCAACAGAATCATCTTCTGTATAAAAGTTTCTTGAAATATATATATTTCAAAATATCCAGTACTAAAAAATAAATCTTTCTAACGGTTTTAGAATATTTCTTTTTCTTTTAGCCACGCTTAAATTCAGAGAAAAGATAATTTAAGCTAATCTATGTTTTCAATAGCATGAAAATCTGAGGATTATTTTCTCTTTTTATTCGGTCAGTGTATTTTTTTATATTAGTGCAGTTTTTAAAAGTGTGGGTTTATTTATGTTTTATTAAAACAATTTTGAATTGTTTATAAAATTATTTATTACGCAGTATTTAAATGAATTAAGTATGACGAAGAGCCGATCAGTGCATGTCAATAAAATTGTAAATTTAAATAAATAAATTGACATAAATTACTTACAATAATACAATTACATTCCTACAGTTTCGGTACAAGTAAAAACTTGCCCATCCTCAGGGATAAAATCCGGAAAAACTAACACGGTCTCATCTGTACAATATCTACAAATATATCTGTAGGAATGAAATTGTAAGAATGTAATTGCGTGAAAATGTAGGAATGTAATTGTATTGTATTATTGTGAGAAATTTGTGCGAATTTATTTAAGAACTTTCAAAAATATATTGACATACACTGGTTGGCATACACACATCATATTTCATTAGATACTGAGTTGTTTTCATACACAAAGAAAACATATTATATTGCTTTTCAGCAGGTGAATACTAAATTGATTTGTATCGGATACTAAACATCTGGTATCTATAACTCACTCACCTAAAAAATGAAAAAGAACGAAAAGTCATGGATCGAGCACAGATTATGAAACTCTCCAAAACGTCCATACAATTGTAACGAAACCTGACCGTTTATGAAGGTGAAACAAGATATATATTTTAAAAGATTATAAATTTTACAACACTTTTAAAAATCCGGTTTTAGTAGTTACCTTCCATAGTCAAAACGTAGTCTAATTATTATGTGGAGTCCTGTATATAATATAAAGATTTGCATATATGCTACATACTATGCCTAATTTAAGCCAGTTAGAAAATTCAGGTTTTGCGACCTGATGCAAATGCATTTGAATTGTTTTGCACAACTCTGTATATTATCTAAAGACTTTTCTACAAACCACATATTAAGGTAAAATTTCATTCAAGTAAAAACAAGAAACACAACTTAAAACGTACTTCCAAGATTTACAATGATAAACTTGAATGTATCTTGCTCTGTGCTCATATTTGTGTATGAATTTATTTACATTCCATAAACCTCTATTGGTAGGGGTTATTCCTTTGACCACTTTGCACAATTTCAATTTTCTTAACTTAATAATTAAAGCTAAATTCAATTTCTTTGTTCTATTAAAATCCGTATCACATGGTTTATCATACGTAATTTTTTCAACGTTCTAATTTTACTTTTACTATGTTTCATTTCATTTTAAAAAAATAATAACAATGTGGTCAAATGTACAAGATATAGTTGTACCTTTGACCATGGGTTGTTGTACCTCTGACCAGGCAATTAGTCAACACAGTAATGAAGAAAAAAAATCATTTAATTCAGTATCATTGTAAATAATTTTAAGTTTAATGGATACATGTCAATGTAAAGCATATTAAGAATTATGTTAATGATAGTATTTTAATAGTTTTATATTTCACGTTTGCTTATCCCATTTTGAATGATGAAAAGTCTACTCCAAATGACAAACAGTCTAATTGTCGAGCAGATCCACTGGCAATAGTAGAGTTTGAAAGTTTCGTCAGAATGTCTTCGGTATCAATATCAAACAGCTTTTCATCTTCTAGTATAAACTTCCTACTTAAAGTTTGTTTTTTCAAATATTGTATCTGAAACACTGGATATTTAATATCACATATATCTGCGACAAAATGCGTAATAGTTTTTTTACTTGCAATTTTAACAAGAATAAAATTTCTTTTTTCCATTTCATCTTTCTCAAATTGTTTCTGGTCAGCTAACTTATGACACTCAACTGACAGACCAAAACTTTCTCCTAAAGAAATTTCGGTGTCGCTATCGGATTTTGAACTGTCCTTAGGGAGAAATTTCCTTTTATGTACTTTTTTAAGGTTTGTTTGTTTGTTGGTTTTAAATTATCTTACTTTTTATCATTTTAGTTTATTATTTTACTTAGTTATTGTAACATTTTACTATGTGGCTAGCATTCATTATAATTTTGATTGTATTATTATATTCAAAGTACTGCTTAAAAATGTAAACAAAGCAATGGCCAGAAATCCACACAATCTCTGGTCCCAAGCTGTGCGGATTTCAGGGAGCCTACTGTACATATATATTTTTATTATTTATGATCAACTGAAGGAAAAAATTAAGTTCGTTAACTAATTTCAAGACAGTTGTAGTAAGTAAGTCATAAGAGTTGAAATGTTTAGAAAATCTTTTAAAGTGTTGTACCTTTGACCTGGTCAAAGGAACAACAACTGATCATGGTCAGAGGTACAACACCATGCTAGTGCAAATTACAAAGCATGCTACAGTTTTAGGGTTGGGATAATCATTTTCACAAGCCCCACCATATTTATAAAAGTCTATAGCAACTATGTCAAATTATTTCTATAAACAAAGACCTGGCACAAAAAGTATTATTAGGCAAAATATTAACAAATAAATACTTACATTTTTATGATGGAAAAGGATTAGTATTATTCACAGGAATCCTCATTGACTTGAATAATTCACAGTAGGTTGCATAAGCCTTCTAGTTAAGGAACTATGCACTAATTACACCAAAATTTATGAAATGCTGCTAGATGGCGCTACAGCCTAGGTGGTCAAAGGAACAATATGGTCAGAGGTACAACACCTTCCCCTATACTAAATAAAGGTGGGCAGGATAATGCATAACACAATCAAAAACTATCCTTGAGCAAATCACTCCTGTACTCACTGATATTTACTTCTCCTTTGTTGTAGCCCTGGAAACCTTCAACATTTTTCGCCAATAAACGGAATTGTATAATGGTGCTTTGCGAAGCCCTGCATATTATCAGCGGAACTTAAAGACACCAACTAATATGCAAAAACTTCGTTAAACATAAAACTCAAGCCAAAGTTGCAAACGCACTTCCAGCAATTATCGCTCCTAGAGCAACTACCGCTCACTGTTTGGAAATTATTTTGTGTGTACCTGTAAATGAACAATACGTGCAATACACACGATTCTTTTCATTAAGCAATGTATAATGCATCACTGTAATGTATATAAATTTCATTATGTTTATAATAGTATATAAATTTCATTATGTTTATATTAGAACCCCATATCCAAGAGAAAGCATTTTTTAGTGCTCTTCAGAAATTCATATCAATTTCTTTATGTTTGAAATGGTGTAACATCGTCTGAAGGCACTTGAAACGACATTTTCCCAATGACAGTTATGTAACGGAATAATATTGACTGTCCATATAAACGAACTATAAATGCTACACACTTCATTTAAAAAAGCCATCGTTCTGTCGTTAGTAACATTTAAAAATTACAGAACAATCCGAATATATTTACGAGAGTTAGAGTACTGACAGACGGACAGACAAATCGTCTTACAACTTTTTTTGAAAATGTTAAAATATTTTTTCATATTCAAGGCTGGATTAACACAGTTGAAGTTTATTCCAACAGAGCGAAAAATGTCCAGACCAGGGATCGAACCTGGATACTTGGCGTGCCGTGCCAATGCCTTACCTGTTAGGCTATCCGGACCGATACCTGGCTGACATAATTCACTCTTATTAGTTGGACTTGGCTGCGAACTGCAGCGCTAGTTTCATTCATCGGAGCTATAACTATAGCATTTACATGATGAAACTACTTTAACACGGAAACTCCTGTATACCATGTCATTAGGTCATAATGAAGGGAAAGAATATTTTTTCCAACTGGATTAAATCATATTCAAGGCTGGAGTAGCACAGTTGAAGTTTATTCCAACAGAGCGAAAAATGTCCAGACCAGGGATCGAACCTGGATACTTGGCGTGCCGTGCCAATGCCTTACCTGTTAGGCTATCCGGACCGATACCTGGCTGACATAATTCACTCTTAAATTCACTCATAATTCACTCGGTCCGGATAGCCTAACAGGTAAGGCATTGGCACGGCACGCCAAGTATCCAGGTTCGATCCCTGGTCTGGACATTTTTCGCTCTGTTGGAATAAACTTCAACTGTGCTACTCCAGCCTTGAATATGATTTAATCCAGTTGGAAAAAATATTCTTTCCCTTCATTATGACCTAATGACATGGTATACAGGAGTTTCCGTGTTAAAGTAGTTTCATCATGTAAATGCTATAGTTATAGCTCGGATGAATGAAACTAGCGCTGCAGTTCGCAGCCAAGTCCAACTAATAAGAGTGAATTATGTCAGCCAGGTATCGGTCCGGATAGCCTAACAGGTAAGGCATTGGCACGGCACGCCAAGTATCCAGGTTCGATCCCTGGTCTGGACATTTTTCGCTCTGTTGGAATAAACTTCAACTGTGCTACTCCAGCCTTGAATATGATTTAATCCAGTTTGAAAAAAATATTCTTTCCCTTCATTATGACCTAATGTTAAAATATATCACTTTATATTGGAGCAACTTTATAATTTTATACGTATATTGTGGAATTTAAAAATATTTTTAATGTGTATCCTCCTGTTACTCCAATAACCTGTAGCATAAGCCTTTTTAAATAAGGAATAAACTCCTTTCAGTACTTTGCAGCGTAGTTAGAACTATTTGTTACTTTATAGTCTAACAGCTAGCAGCGTTTTCGTCACCTGATTTTATCAAGGTTCATTTTTCTATATGTTCTTCCGTTTTATGGTTTAGTACGATTGCGGGCAGTCTGGCAGTCGGGAGACGTTGCGTTTACCTGTGGGAGAAGGGGTTATGCAGGTCAAAAAAATTCAATATTACGTCATTTTATCAAGGCTCATTTTTCTATATGTTCTTCCCTTTTATGTTGTAGTACGTTTGCGAACGGTCCGGCATTCGGGAAACGTTGCGTTTACCTGCGGAAGAAAACGTTATGCAGGTCAAAAAGCTTCAAAATTACGTCATTTTATCAAGGCTCATTTTTCTATATGTTCTTCCCTTTCATGGTGTAGTACGTTTACAGACGGTCTGGCAATCGGAAGACGTTGCGTTTATCTGTGGGAGAAGGGGTTATGCAGGTGAAAAAACATCAAAATTACGTCATTGTAGCATGATTTTTGTTTATAACAATTGTTTCTACTAATTATTTGTGATATTAACCCATTATTGCCAGACGTTGCCAATGTTCCTAAGACTCTGCCAAATCCACATTTATAGGAAACATATTACTCTTTGGCTATCAGACAACCTATAATTAATTTGCCAGACACAAATTCGGTTGAAAAGTTAATGCCAGACGTCTTTAAATATGGCAACGAAAGTACCTGTTTCAAGAGTGGTTAATAGTTTAAAATTATAAGTCATATTTACGTCATTTTATCAAGCTTAAAAATAATAAGCTATTACACTTTGGCTATCAGACAACCTATAAATAATTTGCCAGACACAAAAAGTTAATGCCAGACGGCTTTAAATATGGCAACGAAAGTTCCTGTTTCAAGAGTGGTTTATAGTTTAAAAATTATAAGTCGTCTTTACGTCATTTTATCAAGCTTAAAAATAACAAGATATTACTCTTTGGCTATCAGATAACCCATAATTAATTTTCCAGACACAAATTCGGTCGCAAAGTTAATGCCAGATGGCTTTAAATATGGCAACGAAAGTTCCTGTTTCAAGAGTGGTTTATAGTTTAAAAATTATAAGTCATCTTTACGTCTTTTTTATCAAGTTTAAAAAAAAAACAAAACAAGATATTACACTTTGGCTATCAGACAACCTATAATTAATTTGCCAGACACAAATTCGATTGCAAAGTTTGTGCCAGACGGCTTTAAATATGGCAACGAAAGTGTCCGTTTCAAGAGTTGTTTATAGTTTAAAAATTATAAGTCATCTTTACGTAATTTTATCAAGCTTAAAATGTACAAGATATTACTCTTTAGTTTGTAGACAACCCATAATTAATTTGCCAGACACAAATTCGGTTGCAAAAATAATGCCAGAAGTCTTTAAATATAGCAACGAACATTCCTGTTTCAAGAGTGGTTAATAGTTTAAAAATTATAAGTCGTCTTTACCTCATTTTATCAAGCTTAAAAAATACGAGATATTACTCATTGGATATCAGATAATCCATAATTAATTTGCCAGACACAAATTCGGTTGCAAAGTTAATGCCAGACGGCTTTAACAGGGCGTTTCACCCTAACTGAAGTCGGTAATAATTTTGCGAACATTTAAAATATTGCAATAAAAATGTAACGATTTGTTCCTTATTTTGCATAAAATGTGAATACATCACAAAAAAATCCCTGCCGGTCCGGCCTACAGGCGGAGGTAGATTTCGAAGTTAAGTATACTAATTTCACAAACAAAAACCAAATCATGATTAGAGATAAACCCAGTTTAACAATTTTATCTGGCCGCTTTTGACGAGTTTTTATTTCATTTTTATATTAACTGATTTTATCAGAATCAT
Organism: Maratus speciosus; assembly: GCA_963932465.1. Taxonomy (NCBI): domain Eukaryota; kingdom Metazoa; phylum Arthropoda; class Arachnida; order Araneae; family Salticidae; genus Maratus; species Maratus speciosus. Next base: position 244,541,376 of record OZ010787.1, read on the forward strand.
GTTAGGGCGGTATTCAAAAAAATACTTTTCCATGCTCAACAACTCAAAATTTACTGGCATAACTCCAGATTCATTTTTAATAGGAAAAATATGAAACTTCTTGACGTGATTTTAAAAGATATTTATAAGCGACCTTTTTTTTTAATTTTCGTTCAATTAATTAAAACTTGATATATAAACAATTATTCTCTCAGTAAGACAATATTTTTCGTTTCTAAGACAATCGCTTCGGGAAATTTCGTTTAAAATGCCCAATTTGATATCATTTTTTGAAATATATTCTACCTCTGTTAAAAAATCGATCATTACGATACATTATATAGTTTCTGAATAAGCGAATGTACCAATTGGATGCGTTTCAGAGCAAAAATGAATTTAAAAATGAGTCAGAAAATAAGCAGTTTTGATTTCAATACTCCCTTAATACGATGATTTTTCCAACACAATCCGCTTCGGGAAATTCGGTTCAAAAGGCCCACTTTGACAGCATGTTTTAAAATATATTATGGCTCTATCAAAAACTTTACCATTACGGTACATTATATAGTTTCTGAGTAAGAAAAGGTACCAATTGAGTAAGAAAAGGTACCTTTGAGAGCAAAAATGAATTGTAAAATGAGTCAGAAAATAAGCAGTTTGGATTTGAATACACCCTTACTAAGATGATTTTTTTCTTCAACCGCTATGTATTTTTAATTTGTTTTTGCTGTAAGAATTGGTCCTATCCAAAGCTTGTCTACATAGATTTTGTAGACAATATTAAGAAGTTATATGATAAATTCATGAGGAATTTATATCTTTTGAACTGAAGGAGTTATGGATTTTTTTCTTCTTCAAACGCCCTTTTTGTTTTCGTTTTTTTTTGCGGTACCAATTGGTCCTATCAAAAACTTGTGAATATAAAAGTTGTAGATAATTTTAAGGAGATTCATGATAAAATTAATTGGATTTGATATCTTGAGAATTGACGAAGTTATGAATTTTTTCTCCCAAAAACCCTATTTTTGCACCCCTTGAGCCCATTTTTAACTTTATCAAAAATCTGTGATACATAAATTTTTGGTCTTATTTTTAGAAGTAATAAAAACTTTAAACTGATTTGATATGTACAAAAATTAAGAAGTTATGGGGAGTTTTCAGTTTTCACAAAACCCCTCCCTATTTCCATCCCCTTGGTCCGATTTTGCCCATTAACGAACATGACCGAGATTTTATGCCCCTTGATTTTATGTATCAGTTTGGATCAGATTGGTGCAGAATTGTGGAAGTTATCGTGTCCAGAAGAAAGTGATATATATATATACATAGATAGATACATACATAGATAGATATATATATAGATAGATAGATAGATAGATAGATAAAGTTTTTTACTGAGGGTGGTTTTGGGCTCTAGGGGTCATGATCGGTGTAGATCTGCAAAAATTTTTCAGAAATTCCAGCATAGGAACGACGCCAATAGGTAATATTTCATACGAAATCTACCTAAAAGAGGTAGAAGTTTCCATTATACACGCCAGCAGTATGCATTGGACACTCCCCATTCTGGACTGTGATTATCAGTTCATATGGTGTCATCGATTTTGTGAGCACTCTGTTTGACCAGAGCTTTTTGGATGCTATCAAATTTCATATAAAATAAGATACATATCGTTTGATTTTTATTGCAATATTTTAATTTTGCGCAAAATTATTACCGACAAGCCTACATTAGTTAGGGTGAAACACCCTGTATTTGTGACTTAATAAGTGGTTTCCGACCCCATGCTCGATTGCAAATTTGTTCATTTTGATGAGTACTATCATCAAGCATTTCAGATACATGCTGAATAATAAATTATTTTAAAAATAATAGAGAATATTATTTGTTACTTAAAAATTAAAAGAGATTTTAAAAAAGGTAAGGAATGACAATGTATGCCATGGAGTTTCAATTTTGCTTATTTTACGTCTGTGGAGATTTTATGAAAGAGAATGAATGTTTGTTTTTTTAAAAAAGTAGAAGAATTTGTGGACAAATATTTTTTTTTTAAATTTGATTGAGCAAAATAACATTATACAATTACATAAGTTTTCATTAATTACAAAAATTAAACATTTTTTCGACAAACTCTCTCTCTATATATATATATATATAGCTACTTTTACAAAGAAACGATTGTTGCTATGGTAACAATTAAGGGTTGACTGTCATTAAATGAAGCCAAATAACTACAAAAGGTGCCATTTCTTGAAACAGGCACTTCCGTTGCCATATTTATAGCCGTCTGGCATTAACTTTGCAACCGAATTTCTGTCTGGCAAATTAATTACAAGTTGTTTGATAGCCAAAGAGTAATATCTTGTTATTTTTAAGCTTGTTAAAATGACGTAAAGATGACTTATAATTTTTAAACTGTAGACCATTCTTGAAACAGGCACTTTCGTTGCCATATTTAAAGCCGTCTGGCATTAACTTTGCATCCGAATTTGTGTCTGGCAAATTATTTATAGGTTGTCTGCTAGCCAAAGAGTAATATATTATCTATAAATGTGGATCTGGCAGTGTCTTAGCGACATTGGTAACGTCTGGCAATAATGGAGTAATATCACAGATAGTTATTAGAAACGGATGTTATAAACAAAACTCACGCTAAAATGGCGTAATTTTGAAGTTTTTGAACTGCATAACCCATTCTCCCGCAGGTAAACGCAACATCTCCCGACTGCCAAACCGTCCGCAAACACACTGCACCATAAAAGGGAAGAACATATAAAAAAATGATCCATGATAAAATGACGTAATTTTGAAGTTTTTTGACCTGCATAACCCCTTCTCCCACAGGCAAACGCAACGTCTTCCGACAGCCAGACCGCCCGCAAACGTACTACACCGTAAAACGGAAGAACATATAGAAAAATGAGCCTTGATAAAATGACGTAGTTTTGAAGCTTTTTGACCTGCATAACCCCTTCTCCCGCGGGTAAACGCAACGTCTCCCGACTGCTAGACCATCCGCAAACGTACTACACCATAATACGCAAGAACATATTGAAAAATGAGCCTTGATAAAATGACGTAATCTTGAAATTTTTTTACCTGTATAACCGCTTCTCCCGCAGGTAAAACCAGCGTCTCCCGACTGCCAGACCGTCCGCAAACGTACTACACCATAAAACGGAAGAACATATAAAACAATGGTCCTGGATAAAATGACGTAATTTTGAAGTTTTTTGAGCTGCATAGCCCCTTCTCCCGCAGGTAAACGCAACGTCTCCGGACTGCAAGACCGTCCGCAAACATACTACACCATAAAACGGAAGAACATATACACTGCTCAAAACAATTAAAGGATATTGCAGTTTTAGGTGGATTTTGTATCTGGTAAACTAATTAGCTGATTGATACGTGGTCGACAGACATAGTAGGTTATATGTGAATAAATTACACATGTTTGGCAGAAAAAAATGCATTTTATTGCGCATTTGTGTACTAAAGGAAAAAAACACAATTTGTGCATATGAGAAAAAAAGAATAAGAAAAGGTGTTTTCTTCAAAGAAAATCATTTTCAGTAGGGGGTATGGTTTCCACGGGCGGCCAGCAACGTTGAACACCTTTGAGGCATGGACTCAATGAGGCTATTAATGACGAGTTGGGGTATTCTGCCCCACTCTTCCAGAAGAGCTCTTTCCAGTTCTTGGAGAGTTTGTGGGGGTTGTTGGCGGCCAGAAACTCGTCTTCCTAGAGCGTTCCAAACGTGCTCGATTGGATTCATGTCTGGAGAACACGCTGGCCATTCCATTCGAACGATTCCTTCCTCGAAAAGGAAATCCTCCACCAGGTTTGCACGATGTGGCCTGCAGTTATCGTCCATTAAATTGAAGTTATCTCCGATTGCTGCAGCGTAAGGGACTACAATAGGTCTGAGGATCTCATCCCTATATCGGCGACCAGTCAGAGCTCCATCTCGAATGATGTAGAGGTCAGTGCGCCCGTCAATGGAGATGCCACCATACACCAACACTCCTCCACCGCCAAATCTGACACTTTCGTGCACGAACGCAGGATTATTCCTACTGCCACGGTCCCTCCAGATGAAAATACGCCTATTATCCGGATGCACAGAAAAACGGGACTCGTCAGAAAACAGAATATTGCTCCATTCATTTCTCCTCCAGTTGACATGCTCGGTTGCCCACTCCCTGCGGTCGCGACGATGCCTTGATGTTAATCTAACACATACCATCGGTCGGCGAGCATACAGACCTACAGCATGGAGCCGGTTTCGGACAGTCTGAGTTGAAATCGTCGTGCCTGTAGCCGAGCGAAAGTGTTGTTGGAGAAGAGTAGCGTTCATGGTTCGGTGTCTCCGAGCTGTTAATGCTAAATACCGATCTTCATTGGGCGTTGTTGTCCGTCTACGACCTTGCCCTGGTCTTCGGCCTGCACATCCACTCTCCAAAAAACGGTTCCAGATCCTGGAAATGGCACTTTGTGACACTCCAATGGCTTGCGCTACTTCGGCTTGAGTTTGGCCCCCTTCTAACCTACCAACAATTCTCAAAGCTTCTGAATCTGTCAAATGACTTTGCTGAGACATCGTACTCATCGAAACAAAGCAATCACTGAATGCCGATCACCCTTGTCTTCATTCTCTTTTATCCAGTTGAAAGTCAAATTTCATTCGCTGCCGCTGAAGCGACGTTTTTGACGTCGAACTCAAAATTTGCATGCTCCACAGTTTGAAAACCAGAAAAATTTGCATTTGTGGTTCTCTTCTTCTTTTTTCGGCAAAAACAAATTCGTTTATATCTTTATTTTATATAAAACTTCAAATATCCTTTAATTGTTTTGAGCAGTGTAGAAAAATGAGCCTTGATAAAATGACATGTTTTTTGACTATTAGTTTCTATGCCTGTCAACTTATGTCTGTTCATGATGTAACTCTCGTAAAAGTAGTCAGTTTGTCAAGAAATTGATATATATTATTGAGGATTAATATGACATATTTACTATTACAAATGGAGTAGGCATCATTTCTTGTTATTTTGCAAGGACACTCAAAAGAATCCCGTTAAATTACATTATCTGTGGGAAAACTGTTTGCGGTGTATTTTACTGATGCTACACTATTTCAATCATAATGAAATGGATATCTATTTAAGTGGTGTATTAAACATGTTTTCTTTAGAATTTGGGGTGTAAAGCCTTTATCATTCATTAACAAGATCACAGAAAAGAATCGATTACAGAATAATCTAAGTTGTATAAAATCTTTACAGCATACTTTAAAGATGTTACACTATTTCAAAAATAATGAAATCTATATACATTATTGTTGTTCTTTACATGATATTTACTGTATAAAATAACGTCTATTGGATTTTATTTTTATTTCTAAATAAAAAGAATACATAGTGTGGTCCTGTAGAACCACACAAAAAGTGGGTTACAGTACTATGAATGAATGATGAATGCAGGAAATAATTTTGAGTTGTGCTATGCGTTTTTAAGTTTAACCAAATTTAGGTAGCTTCCATTATAAAAAGACCATCCTGCAGAATATTATCTTCAACGTTTATATTGACAAATTTTTGGTAGGGCCAACTCCTACACAAAAAAAAAAATAATAAATAAATAAATAAATAAATAAAATTAAAATAAATAAAAATTATATAAAAACGTGGAAACATTCAAATGCTTCATTTAAAACACATTACTACATAGGTGTGATAAAATATATACAAATGTTTTTTTAAAATTAAAAACACTAGATAAAAACACTTTTAAAAAACATTTGTATATATTTTATCACACCTATGTAGTAATGTGTTTTAAATGAAGCATTTGAATGTTTCCACGTTTTTATATAATAAACAAAGGTGAATCTGGCGTTCAAGATTGGACTATTTTATTAAGTCAATTTATTAAATAAAAATTAAATATTAAAAACGAAAAAAAAAATGTGGGGAGGTTGAAGAAGAAAAAAATCATAACTTCGTTAATTCACAAGATATCGAAGTTGCTTAAATTTATTATAAATCTTCTAATATTATCTACAGATTTATATTGTCAAGTTTTTGATAGAACCAAGTCATACAGAAAAATTAAGAAAAAAAATAAAAAAAATTAAAAACAAAAAAGGGGGGTGGGATTGTAGAATAAAATCTAGTAAAAATTCCACAAAACCAGCTCTTACAGAAAAATGAAATAAAAAACTTGTGAACAGCAGCCAGATAAAATTGTTAAACTGATTTTATCTCTAATCTTGATTTAGTTTTCTTTAGTGAAATTAGTACTTAACTTTGAATCTGCCTGTTCTTGTAGGCCGAGCCGCAACGGATTTTTTTAATTACCTACGCGCCCTCTTTACTTCGTTAGAACATTGCCTAATGTGAACAAGTATCGATTCCGCTATTAACTAAATTAATATTTACTTATTTTAAAATGCACAAATGATGTAACTAAAGCTATCGTATGATATTGAACAATGTTATTCGAAATTTTTCTTACAGCTGGTTAACATAATTTGTGTCTAATAAGTGAGCTTTTCCAAATTTTCGGTGAAATAAAAATAAACAAAACTATGTTTCTGACGTTGTAATGTTCTGGAAACACTGTTTCCACTTAAGAAAACCCTTAAACAGTCTTCTGACTAAAAATATGTAATTTTTTACATATGCAGGTGTCCCAAAACGATTGAAACTTTATTTCCGTACCTGTTGGAGATTCTTAAGCAATGTAAATTGCAAATCCAGAATCCAGATCCTTTTGTGATAAATACGAAAGAAGCTGAATTCTATCTGATGAAATCTCTTAAATTAACTATCTTGCATGGTTTGTTCAAACACAGCGTAATAAGATGTAATGCACGGCGTGGGTGTAGTGTTTATTATAGCATAGTTGGGGATTATTAATGTTTTACGTGTGGAAATAATTTATGATTTAACTTTTGTATTATTTGTAAGCGAATTTTTTTTTTTACCATACTGTAAGCTTTTATTATAAATTTTATTATATATTACGTTTCTTTTTACTTACATTTTAAGAACAAAATAATTTTCTAATCGACAATTTCTTGCTATACATTATAGCAAATAATATTAATATCATCGTTATATTCTACCGCAATTTTGTTTTACAACCCATTTTGTTTTGCAATCAGAACTTAATCAATTGCTGGTAATATTATTTCTGAAATAAATTCGTGTATGACCAATTTGCTGTCAACAAAATTTGATTGAATTTTATACAGTTGAAATATAATCCGTTTTGGTTGTAAAGTAAGCTTACATTTTCGTATAATATGCAATTGTATAAAGATTTTTACATTTTTGCACGTAACAAGTAGATCTACAAAAAAAAAAAAAAAAAAAAAAAAAAAAAAAAAAAAAAAAAAAAAAAAAGGAAGGAAAGAAAAGAAAGAAAGAAAGAAAAAGAAAAGAAAAGAAAAGAAAAGAAAAGAAAAATATCAAAGTTGTGGCTAAAAAATGGTGTGATATCAAATTCCCAAGCTTATATTATAGTACATATTTAACGTTTTCAATAAAACATTTACTAATTTACTATATGTATGTCGAGTACCTAATTATGAGTTGATAGAAAGCCATTTCTCCTTTACTAAATACATTATAACTTGTTTCTGAAAAAAATTTTTTTTTTAATTATGCATGATGGGCTTGAACGGCCATCTTTTCATGTTTTACACAAATTTCTAAGTAGACAAATCCGTAGTTAAAATCAAAAGTTCGAAATTGTTACTAAAGCCAATATTTTTTGCTTTTCATTTGTGGAAATGTGTGCTTAGAAATTTGTGTCTTAGCCCCTTAACTGTCGCATTAAATTACGGTTTAAAAATTCAAATTTCTTATTGGCACCACTTTTCGGAAAAAAAGAAATATTCACCTTATTTAATGACAGTTAAAATGATACCACAATAAAGTCAATTACACTATTTTATAAAACTGTTGGGAATCAAACAATCTGTATAAAAGACACAGCCGTGAATATCACGGTAGTTTTAAGGGAAATTAAGGGGTTAAGATAAAGCTGAAGTATCTTCAGGATTCATCTTATGATTCTCTTTTTTCGGGGGGGGGGGCTTTAATTAATCAGTTAAAGCAGTAAAAATCTTTTTTTTTTTCAAATAAACGCCTTCCTTAATTTATCTGTCTGTAGTTAAAACTAGAAGTTCGAAATTGGTAATAATGAAAACATATTACGAACTTATGTGCTTAGAAATTTGTGTAAAATATGGAAAGATGGCCGCCAAGCCCATCATGCATAATTAAAAAAAAATTAATTTTCAGAAACAGTTTAAGATGTATTTAATAAAGGAGAAAAGATTTTCTATCAGCGTGTATGTAGGTAGTCGACTTACATATGGTAAATTTTTAACTGAAAGCGTTAAATAAGTACCATAATATAAGATTGGAAATATAATATCACACCATTTTTTAGCCACAACTTTCATATTTTTTCCTTTTTTTCCTTTTTTTTAACTTTTGAAAAGTTGATTTTTAGTAGATATCATTTCTTTTTTTTAAACAGATTATATATAATTTAAATAATTCTACTCACTCAAATTAACATGAGTCCTCGTATAGCCTTTGTAAGCAGGAAGCAAGCATAATAGTATACATTTTGTTTACCTATCATAATTTTTTTAGAGTAATTCCGAATTTACTAGTAAGGAAAGTAAATTCTTCTTTCAAAGTGCCAGTCTTATTCAATTTATATCTTCGTTATGAATTTTAATGAAGGATGAAAATTTCGTAAAAAAAGATAGAGTCAAAATAAAATATATACTTACAGTTAGTCTGTCAGTTAATTGTTTGTTCTGTAATAACTTTTTTCTTACTGACGGTTTTGCAAAATAAATTTACCTTTACAAATATCTATGTCTAATCCGAGAATGAAGCCCCGCAAGCATCCAAAGAATCGAGCATCTGTTTAAAGTATGCAAATCCCTAGCAATTCTAAACATAATAAGGAAACATTTTTGAAAAAAAAAAAATCTAAAAATTGAAAGATATAAACTGTACATATAACTTCATCTTCATTTGGATCGTGCTATAGAGAAGAAAGAATAAATATGTAATTTTACTCAAGTCCATACCTATAGTCCATATCCATACCTATTTGCATAAGTGTGAGAATATTAATTTCATAAAAAAATTCCCCTAAATTGGTTCTCTTTAATAGTATATTATTAAAGCCGCATATGCATTAAAATTAAATTTCTTCCGGTTAAAAATTGCCTGAAATCTATAGCCTTATTATTCGTCAAATTTGTTTTATGCTATCCTTTAAATACCCAGACTCCTTTTTTAAACTCTGACAAAAGATAACAGACATAATAAAGTTAACCAAATACTTATATCTTTATATCGTATTTCCTTTTTTTGGGCGGTGGGTGTGAAGAAGAGTTCTTAAGAACTTCTTTTTGTTCTTAGAATTTTGAATTAATCATTCAAAAGATCTAACTACATAAGTCTTGTTGCGGAGTTTAGCTAAGAGCTGCATCAACTTATACATCATGTGAATCTATTAAATTAGTATTGCAAAATACTAGATGGGAGCCATTAATATTTCCAGACCATTTGCCTACATTTTAAACTTTAGTCCTTTGAACTTTGAAGCCCACCGAAGTGGGAATTGCTTTGGGGCCTATAGCTACAATGGCTGTCACCTCAAATGATCCTTTATTTTTATACACAGAAATAATTACATATTTTTTACATAACAAATTCGTTAACATACAAGGATGAGATAGCACAAGGAAATTCACAACACCAGAGATAAACGCCAGGAGCTCCAAAAAGAGTGTGCCTGTTCAACGGAGCCAGCGGGAGTGGATCCCAGCAAGCCCCCTACGCTCTCAAGCGATTAGCGGCGTGGTACATTAACCACTCGTCCACGGAGGCCCCTAAACTGGAGTCATTTACAAATATTTATTTTTTTCTATACGAAAGAAAGAAGTCGTTGTTTCCATGGCAATTGTACCTTTAAGTATTGCTTTCTCTAATACCCAGATACTCAAATTTAACCAAATGCGCTTAGAATAATGCTCATAACAGGGGACAAAGAGTGGTACGTAAGAGTGGTGATATACGCACAAGACGCAAAGACTTTTAAGATACATACACCAGCAAACTGTCAGTTTAACTAAGGATTTTTGATCACAGCTGTTGTACGGCAGTATATATGTTTTATATTTTAATTTACCTAAGAAAATGCTTTTATCAGCATATTTTGTCATTGTCGATCATTAAGTATTAGTATACCCTATTTCATTTAGGACTTAAAAAAAGAATACATTATTATTCATAATTTTTTTTGTTTTTTTTCGTATAACAAGTAAGTATTTCAATAAACAGCCTACAAGGATAAAAATATAGTGTTACTTTCGTTAATATGCATTATTTAATTACCTTTTTTGCATAAAAATTAGTTTTAAAAACGTAGATTTCTTTAGAAGAAATTTAAAATTTTGTAAATTACTATATTATGTTACAGTTGTTAAATTTAATCTAAACTTGTCTACCAGTTACATTTGTAAATCAAACTTAAAACGTGGAATTATAATGCTTAACAATTTATTTCCATATAAATTTCGTCTTTATTTAGGTTTATGTTAAAATTAGGTAGTCTTTTTTAAACATACCATCAATAACATTTTTAATAAATCGACTTATTCAACTTTATTTCTGAAATTTCAATATTTATAACGCATATTTAGCTATATAATAGCTTCATGTAAAAGAATATGCCATAAACTTCATATATATTGACAAAAATTAATTTTTAAACTCATTCTAGCCATAGCACATAATGGTAAATAACCACAGCTGACGTACAAAATGTAATCCCGAACCTCCGAAGGGGAGGTCAGGGGAAGTATGTTTTGAGCGTCTTTATTTAAGTAATTTTGTACTGTTCTCTCCAGTACAGCAGTAACCCTTGGGTTGGCCAAATCTTGATGAGGTGTAAACTATTCTTTAAGACTTTCAGCAATCGCTTCAGCCTTAGCAACGTATATGCAATGCCGCTATTTGGACTATTAATGGCCGGAATGTGTTTGTGGGTGCCTCGAATACGGGAAGTAGCCTTCCAAATTGTGTTGGCTTCAATCGACAAAGGTGTTCCAACGTTCATTTCTAAACTCATAGATAGCAGATTTTACCCTCCTATTTAAATTATTTAAAAGGTATCTAAAATATGGAGTCCTGTATACCTGCCACATTCTACGTGCATGATTTCTCTCTGTAATCATTTGCCTGATATTCACCGGTAATCGTAGAGAGTTGTTAGAATTATGCTTCGATTGAGAGCATTTCTCAAACACTCCACGTAAAGTATCGCCGAGTTGCTCGATGGCCTCAGTAACCTGCCAATTCGAAATTGGTATGGGATATGGAGTATCCATTCAGTATAGTCCTGCCATCTAGTGGAGATACTCGGAGGTACACTTAGGTCATATGAGTCAACCCTGAAATTGAGACTGACTGGCAAATGATCAGAAGATAAATCGTTGCACGTTTGAATAGAGTGCGTGTGACAGATTTTTCTATCGCATATTTCTCTTTTTATTCAAAATTAATTTAAAACATAACTTTATTACTTTTATAACATTTTATCCCCCCCCCTTTTTTTTCATACTGAAATACGTAATTAAATTCATTTGTCATAACCATACAGTTTTTTTATTAAAGTGTTTTTTTTCTCTTTCTAAAACATATTTAATTCAGTGCGCTTAAATATTCAACTACTTTTTCCCTTTCTCATTTAATCATTTATCTGTCCGTTACTGCTTCCAGTGCAAAAAAAGTGAAAATTATAAAGGGAAGCTGTTGGTAACAATATGTCTTCATTTGATTGCATCGGATTTTGCCCGCTGCATTGATAAGCAATTCTTTATCTCTGCTAATATTTGACCGTTGAAAATGTATTAAAACAAAAATAAAAGAAAGTATTTTATGCAAATCATGTACGTTATCGTGGATAATCGTCGAGCTATAAACCAGATGCCCTTGATTCTCGGCAATTTTTCCATGCAGCAGTCCGCATTGCAAAATTTTAAGTAACAGTTAGTTAGGCAAATGCTTATCTGTAATATAAACAATTTCACATTTTCTGTGCCTCTCCCATCGTGATTAGAAGCGGGTATTTGCAACCTAGGCGTCACCCATCTGGTATGGACACCAGATGTTTTGCTGTAATGTATTTCGCAAAAAAAACTTTGTTCATTTTCGTGCGGTCACCAAAAGTTTGTAAATTTGGCGATACTGTGCATCGCCAAGATTTCTAGACTTCTAGCAAAATCTCGCACTTCTCCTCTGGCCTTCGAGATGTGAAGATTCTAAAAAATAAGGGCGCTTTACTGCCACCGTCTGTGATTCCTCTCTCTCTCCCATTTTACTAACTGAACCATCACCTCTAAAGAATGCTTTAAATAAAATTATTATTTTCAGTAAATTAATAGTTGGAGTTTTTTTTTTACTCAAAGGACCCGGTCTTTTAATAATCTCCGTTATATACTATTTGGCGCATCGCCTATATTTTTCTCCAACTATAAAAAAAATGCACGTTAGACAGATAGGAAAATTCACCCCCTCCCCTGCGATGTTTTTTAATTAGGACTTTGCTGTTTTTAAAGAGTCAAACCAGAAGAGCTCAGTTCCTGCATTTTTTCTGTTTTATTGGAAGTACGCAACTACGGATCAAGAATCTTCGTACACCTACGTGCGTTCGGCGCTCGCTACGACGCACTGAGAACTGTGCGATGTACTCACCCGACCTCTGGTCTCCTGGTCCTAATCTCCCAGGCTATCTCCTGTCAGCGATGTCCTTCTGCACCCTCATCTTCCTCAGAGTACCTTACGTGCCGGACAGTTAATGGAATCTTCAAAACATCTGTTGTCTTGTCCTGAAATTTCCTGATTTGGGATACCTACTTTCACCTGATTGTGAAATCGTCTTATTGTGCGTGAATCTGATGGTTGTGCTCACCTGCAAAAATTACTCCTACTTGATAACAGTGTGTGTGCCGATACAATATATCAGTGCAATTTTACGTAACCATTGATGTATGCGAGTCAAGTACAACGGCTCAGTTTTCTCAAATATGTGCTTTATTCCATTTTTGCCTCTCACTCGAAGTGAATCTCCTGCTCTTCATTATTTTTAATTTGTGATAGAAAAATGTTTCGAAAATTTTCTGCCAGGGCTAAAAAAAAAGGGAAGTGATTTGCTGAAAAGTGCTATGTTATGCTTTATGCTCACCCTTTCATTTTTGTGTGGTGCATTTGCAGTTAATAATGATATGCTGCAATATAGAAGCACACATTTTTTTTTTATCGCCTGAAGCAAAATTCTTCTTCAAAAAAAAAAAAAAAAAAAACTATTAGCGGTTTCAGTGCAAAATAATTCCATTTGGGCCAATTGTGTTAATTTGATATAGAAAAATGCTTATGTATTGGTTCGTTTGAAAAAGGGCACCAAATATAACACACGTATCACAAATCTACAAAATAAAGTGAATTTTTTTAATCCACAACGCAAGAACAAGAAAAAAATTAATTTATTTTTTAAACATTAACTTTTCAGGAATTTCAGCATATTACTTGTTATTCTTTTTCTTTTTTACATGCTAAGAGTTATACACTTCCTTGTTCATGCTTGTTTGTTTAAAAAAAGATAACAAATGCTTATTAGGTAGCTTTCATTACAAAAAGCTACCTATTGCAGCCGTTCGGAGGAAAGCGATTTCAAAAAATTTTGGTATATTTTCATCGATCATGACCCCCAGACACCGAAACCACCCTCCGTTCAAAATTGATATATATATATATATATATATATATATATCAATATATATATATATCTGACCTTTGTCATACTGTAACTCTTGTATTTATGAACCGATTTGGATGTAATTCTGTGTGTACATAGTACATACCAATGTCTCGACTGAGTTCGTTGGCCAGCTTCATCCGCCGTCTTGTTTAAAAATGGCGGTCATTTAAATTTTTAAGAAAAATTTAAATTTGAAATGTGGTACCAAAAAACTGAAAATTGAAAAAAATATTTTTTCTTATGCGTTTGAACTTGATAAAAAGATTCGGGAGCAGTTTTTGTTTCGACTATATCTTAAAAAAATGATATGAAAAATATCTGAGTTACAGCATTTTGAATTTCTAGCGTGGCCTACATTTTGAAACGTCCTGATATTTGTCACGTGATAACAGGCGTATTTATGAACCACTTTGGATGTACCTTTGCGTGTACGTAGTACATACAAATATTTCGACCGAGTTCATTGGCTAGCTTCATCCGCCATCTAGTTTCAAAATGGCGGCCATTTAAAAAAAATTTAAAAATTTTAAATTTAAAATGAGATACCAAAAAATTAGAAAAAGAAAAATATTTCTTTTGTATGTGTTTTACCTTAATAAAAAGATTCCGGAACAGGTTTTGTTTTGTCTATATTTTAAAAAATGGCTGAGTTATAGCATTTTGAATTTCTTATGTGGCTGACATTTTAAAACGACCTGATTTTTGTCACGCGATAACAGGCTGATTTATGAACAGATTTGGATGTAACTTGGTCTGTCACTGTACATAGTACATACCAATGTCTCGAACGAGTTGTTCGTCAGCTCCTTTAGCCAACTTGTTTCAAAAGGGTTGCCATTTAAAAAAAATTAATTTAAAGTATTAAAAAATTGGAAAATGAAAAAGATTTTTTTTTATGTGTTTGACCTTGATACAAAGATTCTGGAGCAGTTTTTGTTTCTGAAAATTTGTTCTTTTGATTATATCTTAAAAAATGGTTGAATTATAGCACTTTGAATTTCTAGCATGGCTAACACTTTGAAACGATCTTGTATTTGTCACGCGATAACACACATATTCGCCTATTTCGATGTAAGAAGGCATGTGGATAGTATACATCAATATCTCGACCAAGTTCGCTGGCCAGCTTCATCAGCCATCTTGTTTCAAAATGGCGGCCATCAAATTAAAAAAAATTATATTTAAAGTGGGGTGCAAAAAAAAATTAGAAATTGAAAAAGGTTTCTTTCTTAAGTATTTGACCTCTATATAAGGATTCAGGAGCATTTTTTGTTTGTCATTATCTTAAAAAATGGCTCAGAAATAGCAGTTTCAATTTCTAATGTGGGTGACATTTTGAAAAATCTGATTTTTTGCCTGCAACAGCACTCGTATATATCAACCGATCCAGATGTGAGTGAGCATGTGCACAGCAATTACTAAGGTCTCGACCAAGTTCACTGGTTAGCCTCATCCACCATGTTGTGTTAAAATGGCAGGCACTTTAAGAAATCGCCGAATTTACAGCCAAATATAAGTTACCTTAAATAAAAGCAGCTTGGATAAAGCTGACTAATTTCGGGAAATTCTCATTCATAATGATTTAGTACTGATAAAAATTAGTATTGAATCTCCTATATTCGGTTTCCATTAAATTGAGCTTCGTGTGTTTGAATAATATAAGTTGGCTTTTGTAAAATAAGGAATATGAAAGCTACCTCTTCCTCCCGGCACTGGCCGGAAGGACTTTTTAAATTAGTTATTTTGATTTGTTTGTAGGAAAGGAACGGATTTTTTTTAGCTAAACTGAAATGGGTCATTCCATGTCAGTTCAGGCAGGCATGTAACCCACCATCACAGATTTTGATGAAACTGCATGTGTTTGTTCCTTTTATTAAAATATGATTCCCAGTATTTTTTTTTTACTCCTTGGTCAAATAGTTTCTGAGAAAAAAATTGTCAAAATTTTGAAAACTGCCATCAGTTGGCATTCTTGACTGCTCGAATTTTCAAATGTAGCATGACATAAATATGATCATATTTCAATATCTATTCCACAAATCATCTTCAAATAATTTATGCATAATATATAGGGTACGTATTGTATGAAAAAAAAATACTGTTACGCTTAAATAACATTTTAAGTGTGTCTAAAAAAATGTTTAATCTTTGAAGTCGTGATTTTTTTATGAAAAATAATGCATTACCTAAAATAGCATTATTAACAAAAGGCGGTATTTTTATAAAATTTATTTTTTGTGGGGGATATACTTAAAGGTGTCCTTTACCTGATTCTGAAATAAAAGTAGTGGGATTTTGGGTGTTTTTAGTAGTATTTTATATTTAAAAATATTTTGAGGCGTATTTCAAATCAAATCAAGCAGAGTCATTCCATGTCAGATATTTAATTCACTGTCACAAATTTCAATGAAACTGGGTATGTTTATAGCTCATTTTAAGACAGGATCAAGGAAATTAAAGGTGATTACAAGTAAAATATTTTTTAAGATAAAAACAATATCTAAATTTTGAAATTTTTTTAAAAATGTTTTGAATGGCAGATCTATGTTCAAAGACTGCATAAAAAAAAAGTCATTTCAATATAAAATCACTAAATAAGTTTCAAATAATGTATATGTGACAAATAATGTAGGCAGATTATTATTTATTGTTGTTTGTCATGATTAAATGCTAAGAGTGTGTTTAATCTTGTGAATTCTTAAAATCAAGAATTTTGTGAAAAATAATGTTTTAATCAAAAACTTATTATTAACCGAAGGCAGGCTGTTATTACTTTTTTTAATTGTACGTAAAAATATCTTTTCAATAGTTATAAAATAAAAATATGAGCAATTTTAACAAAATTTTCATAAAATGTGAATGTTTAATGATAAATATTGAAGCTTTTCATGCTAAGATGTACTAAAATGACTACGATATCGTGTATTTCTACTCTTGCTTAAATATAATACATACAATAATAAAATAACAAATATTATTTACAGCAATAAAAATTAAATTAAATAGTACCAGTTCCTTTACCAACACTACATTGCTCAACAGCCGACTTAAAATCAACAGCCCGCACTCTTATTGAAAAATACTTTCAACTGTTCAAATAATAAATAAACTGCATTTAAAAATTTTAATATCAACTTGTTATCTTAAGACGATAATAATAACTAAACAACATGATGAATTTATAAATCAGCTTTTAATTGAAAAGTCATGAAATGGTCCCTTTAAATATTGTTGTTCATCGAGTCAATCAAAACAAATTATATAAAAAAAAATAGTGAGCCTAATATGCTGACTGCAATGACACTTCTAACAAAACTAATTAATTCATTACCATCTGAAATCAAACCCGAAAGATCAAAAGAAAAAAAAAATCATCTGTAGTGTGAATGTGACATACTCAGTGGTTGTTGAGGTATATCTTTGTGACATTTTCACCTGTACTTCAATAAAATATAAACATGTAAGCTTTTTTCATTCATCCAAATTAAGTAAAACAATTATAAAATTTTGTTGTCATTACACCAGATGTTTAATTTTTCGTTACATACTATTAGATAAGTTTTTTACTTTTAGACATTATTGACATAATATCATAAAATTTGCTATATGTATTTTCTGTAAGTGTATAAACAATATATATATGCTTTATTAAACATAAATGAATAATTTTTAAATAATTTATTTGAGAACAGGGATATATATACACACATATATATGTCGAAAATCCATCTTTCAGCAATATTGTGATGAAATAAATCAAATTACCGTAATTTCCGGTGTATAGCCCGCGGATCATACAATCGTGTTTCGACCCAGAAATTTTTAAAAATAAAATGTAACTTTTTAGATCACAGTAAATATTGGTCTTCAAATACTGAATAAAATTTCTGGGTCCAAACTGAATTGTTTGATCTGCGGGCTATACACCCAAAATTACGGTACATATCATTAGAAACTGAATAAAGTTACAAAAGTGCAACTCATTAAGTTTTAAATATTTTTTTAGATATAGTTATTTGAAAGATATAAATATAACGGATTATGCATTTTTTGCATATATTTAAAGCACAATACGTCAAAATTTTCTTCAACAGAGTGAAATTTGGTTTTTTTTTCAATATTAGCAGCTCAATGCTAAATTTTCAATATTAACAGCCAAATATGAGTTTAAAGATTAGGACTGTCATTTTGAAAATTTCTATTGGGCGGTGAGGAGCTAGTGATTTTTCTCTTTTTTGGAAAGGGATAATTGCTCTTCGCCCTAGAAGTTTTACTAAAAAACAATATTGTTTATTTTTTTCCTTAAGAAACGAACATAAAAGATAATTTGAAAAATAAAATAAATGTATAAATAAAAATATTTCCAGGGATGATACATTGGATAGGTTTTACATTTGAAAATATTGATAATTTTAAATATGATTTAAATACTACTAAAATCAACCAAAATCCCACTATTTTTATTTCAGATCCAGTTATAATGTAGTATTATGTACAATTTAAAATTAAAAAATTAGTCATAGAAACTCCGCCTCTGATTGATAAAGATTTTTTAATAATTTCATTATTTTTTGTAAAATATTTTTGATTTCAAAAATTATACAATTTTTTAGACACATTTAAATATTTTTTAACATTACAGCAATATTTTTTTCATAATCTACATACTTTATTTACCTTGCTTAAATTATTCGAAGAAGATTTCTTTATTAGTTATTAAAATATGATTTTATATATAAAATGAGGCCTTTGAAAATTGAACAATCATTAATGGCAACTCGTGGCATTTTTCCAAAATTTTGATAATTTTTTCTCATATGTTCACTATTTTTATTTTATAACCATTTAAAAGATATTTTTATGTACAATTAAAAAAAAGCAATAACACCCTGCCTTCGGTTAATAATAAATTTTTGATTAACACATTATTTTTGACAAAATTCTTGATTTTAAAAATTCATAAGATAAAAGACACTCTTAGTGTTTAAACATGATAAAAAACAAGAAAGAATAATCAGCCTACAATATTTGTCACATATACATTATTTGAAACCTATTTAGTGATTTTATATTGAAATGACTTTTTTTTTTTTTTTTTTTTTTTAATGTAGTCTTTGAATATCGAACTGTCATTAAAAAAATTTAAAACAATTTTTCAAAATTTTGATATTTTTTATCTTAAAAAATATTTTACTTAGGATCAAGAAAATTAAAGGTGATTACGTCTTAAAATAAGCTATAAACAAACCCAATTTCATTGAAATTTGTGACAGTGATTAAATGGCTTAGGGGAGCTGACATGGAATGACTCTGCTTGATTTGTTATGAAATGCACCTCAAAATATTTTTAAATAGGAAATACTACCAAAAACACCCAAAATCCCACTATTTTTATTTCAGAATCAGGTAAAGGACACCTTTAAGTATATCTCCCATAAAAAATAAATTTAATAAAAATACCGCCTTTTGTTGATAATGCTTTTTTTGTTAATGCATTATTTTTCATAAAAAAATCACGACTTCAAAGTTTAAATATTTTTTTAGACACACTTAAAATGTTATAAGCGTAACAATATATTTTTTTCATAAGCTGCGTACCCTAAATATTGTGCATAAATTATTTGAAGATGATTTGTAGAGTAGATATTGAAATATGATTATATATATGACATGCTACATTTGAAAACCGAGCTACCAAGAATGCCAACTGATGGCAGTTTTTCAAAATTTTGACAATTTTTTTCTCAGAAACTATTTCACCAAGGAGCAAAAAAAATTACTGGTGATCATATCTTAATAGTAAGAACAAACACACGCAGTTTCGTTAAAATCTGTGATGGTGGGTTACATATTGATATTTTACTGCCTGATTTGACGTGGAATGCCCCAAATTTTATTTTTCAAACTTTTAACTCTGCATTTATAATTGTTATCTTCTCTTTTCACGCTTTATTTCGAAAGGTAAGTTTTTAGTTTATTCCTGTACAGATTTATTTTATATGTTAGTTGTATGTTTTATGTATTATTTAACATGTTAGTTGATATTTCATCTGCTTTTAAAAGGGATAATTTGTTAGGTACAGGTTAACATATGAAATGCAGGATAAAATTTAAGATTGGTTAAGAGACATTTCTCCTCTTTTTAAAGAAAGGCAGTTTTTTTTTAAAGTTAGTTTCGTTTGAGTCATATTGGATACTTGATGAATTTCTTGCATTGACACACTGACGCACTTCAGAGATAATATATTTCTTTTATTTTATCTCGTGGCCTTAAAGTTGCTTCTGTGTTGTTTTATCATCTGTTGGACGTAAATACGCTGGCTCGTATGCTGTCTTTTGACAGTATGATTTAAATAATATGTTTGTGTCATATTGCAACTTATTTATTATAGTATCTTTTATGATTAGTTTTCTGGTGTTCAGTAAATGTTTTTTTAGTTAAGAAGTTGTCATTCAACTTTCCCATGTAGATTAAAGAAAAGGAAAAAGTCCAGATATTTTGCCTGAGATTGAAATTCTTGCTTTTAAATGATCTTATCGCAATGAAGGATTGAAAAGTATTTTATTAGCCTGTTTGATAAGTAAAATAGGTAATTTGTTTAGACAGAAAATTTGGTTTTATGTGTTTATTATAAATTTTGTGCAATGATTAATTTCAAGGGGAGATATGTTAGATTTGTACATCGGCGACAATTTAAAATAGTCATAGAATAGGAAGGTGAGCTTAACATTTACTTTTTTTCTATTTATATGTGGGTACTTGATCGGAAATCTACATACAGTAGATGTAATCATAATATTTTTTCACTTTTACACATAGGTTATACTGGATAGTGATCTTCGGCAATAATCTCATATTAGTTTATCCTGGAATACATTTAGTCTAGTCACGTTACATATAGCTCGAGTCATCATGTCATTGTTGCAAAAAAAAAGGAATTTTTTCCCTTTAGATCTCGTTTGCTTTTACATTCACATAATACATTTATTTATTTATTTGTAAGATTAATTGGTAGTAGTTATTTCATGTTTTATGTAGGATACTTCAGTGATTGCACTATTTTCCATGGGATAGCAAAATGTCTGAAGTGTGTATTTCGATCCGTGGTTAAGCAAGTTGGCCACTGGCTTGATTATCGATCGGATATGTTTCCTCACGATTCTTGGAGATATCACTGACATTAGTTTCAGACTCTGTGTATTATTCAAATATTTTTTTAAATTTGTAAAGTTAGCAGTAACAGTTTGCTAATGCTGGTTAAGAGTACCAGTTTGTACTAACTTACGCTTTTCTCACTAGCTTTCTATAGGCAAATAGCATTGTTAAGTATTAATCATTCAGTTTTTTTTTCATCTCAAACACACGGTTGTTGTGATGTCATGTTTAACCTGGTACTTCATACACATACACATTTATACTTTCAGTTTAGCTGATTTAGTTTTAATAACAATTTTCACTCACCTTGGTTAGACACTGTCATGACTATTCTATGCGTATATTGGTTTCTTTTCTCAGCATTAGTGTTTGGTTTAAAATTGCATTTTTTTTTTTACTTCATTTACACAACTTCGTATTTGTTTTTAGATATGTTTGTTTTAATGTAAAATGTTTTTGCTCGATGTGTTCAAAACTTTTAGGCAGAAATTATGACATAATTTAAGTGTTGTACATTGTTTCCTCAGACATCTTAAAATTGTAAACAAAATATAATTCATTGGAGGTACATTTTACATAGAGAGTTAATATACCGATTACTTTCATTGTTTACGCACTGTTGGTGACTCGTTGCTATTTTATTCAGAACATAAGGTAATTTTATTATGACTGACATGATATATTATATCTTTAAGAAGTGTTTTATAAAATTTATTCAAATTCATAATGTGAGCTGTTAGGTACACTTTATTTTTAAAAGGCTATTCACATATAGTCATTAAACTAGATCTTTGGCATTTTCTCACATTAAAAAAAATAATTAGTCAGTTTAAGTCTCACAGGTGTCTTGTGACGGATGCATACACTTATATGACATAAAGCATTAAACTTGTTATTTTGGTAAGCATATTTCTGTTTTTCTCCCTTTTACTGGGAACATGGTTGACTTGACATAACTTCTACATTTTTAGCGTACAGTTATGCAATTTGTTAAACAGTTGTGCATTTTATGCACACTTCTTTTTAACTAAATACAGTAATGACTTTGGCAGATACAGCTTTATTTTAATTTTAACTCTTAGTTAACCATTTATTCAACAGTATTTCTTTTTCCTCTACAAGTAGTTCATGTGTTGCAATATTAGTTTCGTTACACAAAATTTGCTTATTTAGAATACATTTTTGTGCATTCATATTCATACGTTACATATTAGTTCATGTGTTGATTTACATATTTTGTTCATTTGCTTTTACACATTGTACTTTGCTTACGATCTGTTCGACAGTATTTTTTTTTCACAAGCAGTTCACTGAGTATAACACATAGTTCATTGTGGCTCGTTTAGAATTTAACCAGAGTTCATTCACACATTACACGTAGTTAATTGGCTTTATTAACCCTTATTCATTAAATTTTGGTGATTAATTCATTAATTATATAATTAAATCTCACTCGTATGTAAGTGTTTTGGATTATTACACACATACTGTCTGTTTATTTTGTTGGCAAACACATAACAATGTAGTTCATTGAGACATTATTACATGTAGTTCATGTCGGTATATACAATTTGTTCATGTGTTTACTTACATGTTGTGTATGCTTTGCGTACACACGTGTTCATTGGTTTTTTCTATTAGTTCAAGTGTTTGGGGCTTCTTTTTCCCCTCCCTGCACACACACACGTTTTTTTTTTCTTTTCTGTTACTTTTTTATCTTTTAAACTTTACATCATGTTTCAACATTAAATGATTCTCTCAGTCAGCTTTTTTTTTTTATTTTAACAAGGTTCTTTTTTTTCCAGTTTGCATAATGTCATAACATATCAATGACACCATCACTTTGTCTATGTACAAACATTTTAAAGTAACAAAGAGTTATCCGCCACATGACATATTAAGCTACACATATATTTTGAAGAATTTGACTTTCAACATTTAACATATTTTTAACACTTTCATTAGATACTTCTTACTTGAAGGTGGCATATTGAGTAAGGTATCTTGTTACACTATATAAAAGTGTATACAATTTCTCATTAAATATTTTTTTAATATTCTTGCCAGGAGTTATAAAAAAATTACTCTAGTGCTTACACAGTTACTTCATATGATGCAGAATCTTGGTCAAAAGATGGTAAATTTTAATTAATACACAGAAATTCAGGACGGCAGTGTGTAAATTCATAAATTGCTAAATTATATTATACTTTGATTTTTAGAGAGCGGGAACTTAGTTATATTGCAGGAATCTAAAAACAAAAATCCCCTTTATTATCTAAGGCAGAAGCCCTAAGCTGACGCCTTAATACTTGTGGTCTCCACAAAATTTAGGGCTACACCTGTTTGCGGACGTGCAAGTACCTCCCTTTTGGTAGTCCTGTGAAGTGTGCACAATTTTATTTTTCATATACCATTCCTCTCTAGTATAATAGAGTGCATTTTAACTTTTATTTTATAAATATACATAAAATATTTTTCTTTGTTTCATTTTAAAAAAAGTTCTTATTAGTGTGTTTTGTTTTATTTCCTTGCATTTTTAAAAAATTATGATCTCATTGTAAGATCACATTGTGAGAAGTTATAAATATATGTAATGTGAATACTTCTCTTTTGAATCATAACACGAAAAAAGAAAGCTGGTACCAACGCCACAAACATAGAGCCACATACAAACCGTAAGATCCTAACTCTTCATCAATTGTGCCACATTTTTCTTGTGGAATATTGAAGTTATAAAAATAAAATTTGTTTTAGACAATAAGAGCGCTCAGTCATGAAGAAATTATAATAATTCTGAATTATTTGAAAGCAAGCAAATATGTTTATATACTACCTTTCCATTTTATTACTTAAATTACTGGAAATGATGCTCCAACAACATTTTAGAGAAACAGACTCGAATATATTGATTTCTTTTCTTTTCATTGCATACTTAATTTTTTTTTACATTTCTGTGAATATTGTATATTCTATATGTGCGAAGGTGGACAAAGGATTTTAAGTTGATATAAAGCTGCAACGTACACGTTTCAGCTTTCTTCTGTTGTCGGGGTGAAATATGTGACAGCTTTGCTGTCGCATATTTCTCTTTTAACTCAAAATTAATTTAAAACATAAATTTATTACTTTTATACCATGTTATCCTTTCCCCCCTTTTTCATGCTGAAATACGTAATTAAATTCATTTCTCAAAACCATACAGTTTTTTTTAATTAAAGTGGGTTTTTTTCTTTAATACAGTGCGCTTAAATATTCAATTCATTTATCCCTTTCTCATTTAATCATTTATCTGTCCGTTACTGCTTCCAGTGCAAAAAAAAAAAAAAACTATAAAGGGCCCCTGCTGCTAACAATATGTCTTCATTTAATTGCATCGGATTTTGCCCGCCGCATTGATAAGCAATTCTTTATCTCTGCTAATATGTGACCGTTGAAAATGTATTAACAACAAAAGTAAAAGAAAGTATTTT
The DNA here is from genome assembly GCA_963932465.1 of Maratus speciosus. NCBI lineage: Eukaryota > Metazoa > Arthropoda > Arachnida > Araneae > Salticidae > Maratus > Maratus speciosus. Next base: position 244,565,843 of record OZ010787.1, read on the forward strand.
ATGCGAATCATGTACGTTATCGTCAATAATCTTCGAGCTATGAACCAGATGCCCTTGATTCTCGGCATTTTCCCATGCAGCAGTCCGCATTGTGAAATTTTAAGTAACAGTTAGTTAGGCGATTGCTTTTCTGTAATATAAAAAATTTCACAATTTCTGTGCCTCTCCCATCGTAATTAGAAGCGGGTATTTGCAACTTAGGCGTCACCCATCTTGTAAGGACACCAGAGGTTTTGCTGTAATGTATTTCGCAAAAAACCTTTGTTCATTTCCGTGCGGTCACCAAAAGTTTGTAAATTTTGCGATACTGTGCATCGACAAGATTTCTAGACTTCTAGCAAAATCTCGCACTTCTCCTCTGGCCTTCGAGATGTGAAGGCTCTGAAAAAGAAGGGCGCTTTACTGCCCCCGTCTGTGATTCCTCTCTCTCTCCCATTTTATTAACCTCACCTCTAAAGAATGCTTTAAATAAAATTACTATTTCCAGTAAATTAATAGTTGGAGTTTTTTTTCATTCAATGAACTCGGTCTTTTCATAATCTCCTTTATAGCATGGGTATGGAAAATTGCGGGTGACTGCAAGATCTAGATAATTATTTGAACTGATGTAGGTGGGCGAGGGGGACGCTATAATTTGCGCATGATTTCAGTCCATCCATCTACGAAGCTTTTGTCAATAAGTATTTGAATTCCTATAATTCCCAGAGTGATGATGAGCATTAAAATCATCCGCTAAGATAAAATTTTGAAAAGAATTAGTGAGACGGGAATGTTCAGGCTCCATTAAGTTGGTACTTTTATTTGGAGGGAAGTAGACAGCTGCGACAAGAAGTTTTTGAATAAACGGGAAATCCAAAATAATCAAGGTTGTTTCAACAAAATTTGATAGGAATATTAATGAAATTAGCATTAAAACCTTTTTTAATATAAATTGCTGTGCCGCCATGTGTACGATTATTGCCACTACGAGCCTTTTCTACATTGAAAATCTCGTAGTTTGCAATTTTGGAGACGTTTCCCGGGAAGAAACGGGTCTCGTTGACCAAATTGTTGTCTAAATCTTTGTTGTAAATCCAAGCACAGAATTTCGTTGCTTGGCGTCGAAGTCCATGCGCATTAAAAAAGCCAATGGATAATTTATCCAAATTTCGTGAAGGAAGGAACATGGTAAACAAATGGGTGAAGTCGAATGAGGGGACGGCACACACCAGAAGATGGCGCCACCTTATCCACTTTTGTTTAATTTTAAGACGTTTTGATATAATATGAAAATACGATCGATTTCCGTGGATGCTGTACGGAGTTTTGGTAGGGATTTAGCAAAGGCTGCAATGACAATGTCAGTGTCGAACTCTTTTTAAACTCTAATAAATTTTTGACAAAGCCGGTGTCCGAAAAAGCATCCGAATTTTGGCTCGGGACCGACTGATTAGAATTTTGAGAAACGGTGGGGGTGGAGGAGGGGACGTTACGTCAGCTTGCAATTCTCGAAAATTATTGCGAATTGCCAACCTTCCTTTCTGAGAATGTCCTCGAGGTATTTTGAACAGTAACAATTCTTTTATTATCAGATTTTTTTGGTTGTTTTTTTGCCATTTTTAGGGGAGTTGTTTTGGGGAAACGAGGGCAGTTGCGGAAATTCGCCGGGTGGGGCCCGCCGCAGTGAAGGCACTTGCAGCCGCGCATCAAAGGGCTTCTCACACACTTCTGATTTGTGAAATGCGGAGCATTTGACACACCTTGCCGGTAAATTGCATGCCAGGGCGCTACGAAAGAAATCCCTGGCAATTGTGACACTGTGAGGGCCCCTTGCGCCCTCCGTTAGATTTCGAAACTGACCTCAGTTTCCATAATTTCAGTGATTTGAAAGATGCGGTCAACATCAGCCTGTTTTAGGACCGACATAAAAAAATGGGCATAAATCGTTTGTTCGAGACGGGACATCTATACATTTGGGCCACCGAGACATTCATGAAATGTTCCATTTCCAGAGCCTTTTTAGTGTCCTGTGGTTTAGTGGTTGTGTTGAGGGGTAACTCCCTAAGGACAGCTCTGATAGGCTTCGCATCGTCCAAGACGTAGCTTTGGAATTGGACATTCTCTTTTAACAAATAGGTTTGAATTTGACGGTAATGGTCAATATTATCTAATTTAGTTGTTAAGTACCTGCCCTTCATTTTAGACTGAGCAGTTTTCGCTCTTCTTTTAATTTCAATAAGCAGAAATTGCCAGTTGTCTGGTGGATTGATTTTAATGTGAGGGATACTCACTTTTTTAGTTTTTTCGCTGATAATGGGTTGTTCCCCATTGCCTAGCTCCATTGATTCAACATCATTATTCTGGTTAGCCTTCACTAACTTAATCGACTTTTTTTTTAATTACAGGGGTGAAATTTTCCTCCTTTTGGGGGGGGGGCAGAATTTGGAATGCCTGTCTCCTCTTCCAACCTGCTCTTGCTTGCAGAGAGACTTTGGTTATTACCCGTGTTAACAGGTGGCGCCACGTCCCTCATGCCGCTCGAGTCAGTTTTCAAAGGATCACATGGAGGAATTTTCGAGTTGGGGTCAATTCTTGGGTTTTTAACTAACTCAGCTTTGGCAGACTGGTAAGCATAAGTGAATAAAGGTTTTTTACTAACACTTTTCAATGTATGAACGTCCTCCGACAACATGTTGATCATCATAACAGCTTTGTCGAGAGTTTCCACATCGGTAGGAGATGGCCCCTTTATCTTTCGATATTTCAGTCGCACGTTATTCATGCTGAATAAATCAGCATTAACTTTGGAGTACATCTCCTCGACTCATCGTCAGTTAAGCTTCATACATCCGTGATGCTTTTACGCGTCACTAGAGCATATTCGCTAACCCTTAGAACCTCCTGGGTTTTACTTCCCAAAATGCCACCGACATCCGTGACGCTAGACTGCGTACTCGGATTGGGACTAAATAGCAGAAAACCGGTAGCCATAATGCTTAAATAAAGCTCAGATACCGGAGAGCGGGATAAACACGTCTCTCCACCTCAGCGTCTGCTACCTAACTCCTCGGGAATGAGGGGAAGTCTCGCGGTTCAGGTGTTTCAATTTACTTCAGATGGCTGCCATGATTTCGCATGCTTTTGAATGGGAATTGACGGTCTATGTATCTTAAATGCCTTTGACAAGATGTGTGCTCATATTCAAGTTTATGTCCAAAGTACGGTAACTGAGTTTTCAGTAATAGACGTGGAAGATATCGATTGAACTATTCGATGATTCTATTATTCGATGATTTTATCCAAAATCGTCTTGACCAACCTTGACAACTAATGGCCGGGATCCAGATAAATTTTTCGCTGGTGAAATGAGATTGACCAATCAGAAGCCTCCATCCTTGTAGGCTTTTATGTGTTTACTTCAAACAGCAAAAAGTTCGCAAAAATGCAGGCTTCTGATTGATTAATCTCATATGGCTAATAGCGAAAAATCTATCTTAATCCCGGCCTATTCAACGCCCCTTATATATTTGAGAAAGCCTTGACACTCGTAACAAAAACGTCGCACAATACAGGCAAAACAAAGAAAAAGATCATTCATTGGCTCGTGGATATGAACGAGGCTATGAATAATTTTTTTCTTTGTTTTGCCTGCTTTATGTGACGTTTACGTGACGCGTGTCAAGACTTTCTCAAATATCTAGGGGGCGTTGGCCAATTTCACCACCATGAAGCTAAGAAAGGCGAAGAGTAGGCATATCAATTTTCCCGTGTGAAAACCTAGATGCCAAAAACGAGTTCTTTCCCCCTCTTCTGCCCTTTTCTCTCTTGACTTTCACCGATAGCATCCCATTTAGCAGTCTCCAGTGCAAGACGTAGCTATATATGGAAGACTCAAGAGGGAGGGTGTTAGCGCAACCAATGACTTAATAGGCCAGTTCATGACGTTTAAAACGTCATGAACTGACGTTTGAAACGTCATGAAACGTGACGTTTAAAACGTCACATGGAGTTGGATGGTCTTTAAAGGATGATTAGTACAAAGCGGTGCGCCCATCGTTTTGTGCACATTGACGTGTACAGATATGGCTCCTATAATCCGTGCTGACTCACGCCGCCCTTTAATTGCCGGTACGAGAAGTTCGATTGGCTAAGCCGCGTGGGCAACAATCGCTCATTGGTCTAAGTGGGAAACAAAAGGCTTGACACTTCAACCTGTATTATAGGAGCCCTATGCACTAGATAATCAACTCCGTGTAACGTCATTAACTGGCCTTGTACAGGGTGGGAACATCTTCAAATGACGTCATTTACATCTACTCCGAGGCTAACGAGAAAGAAAGGCTACCGCGGTGCATTATACGCGTCTCATTCCTCTTTAAAAAATATCCTACCGCTGCAAATGACTGTTTGGAATTCAACATCGTTGTACAAATAAAATACTCAATTTTTCAGCGCTTTTTTAAGTATAATTGGGATAGTCCATTTCTACAACATCTATTCTAGACACCATATCTGAGCTATAGTGTCCAATGAGAACGCTTCACAGACCCTTGTTCAGCGTTCTCATTTGTCAGAAAATAGATAGTCCTTAACAGCAGAAGTAATTTTTTACGAAATTTTTAACAGTGTATCGTACGTATACCGACTGGAATATATAGTATGGAAATCGGCTATCCTTGTAATACTTAAAAAAGCGATAAATTATTGTATTCCTGAAATGTGCAACGATGCTGCTGAAATATAAAGATCGCAGCGATATCTGCAGGATAATTTCTAAAACTGCAAGAATATTGCTATTCTATACAATGTAATACGAAATTCCCGCAGATGTCGCACGATCGACTCTATGGATTTCAGCAGTATCGTCGCACATTCAAGGTTTACACATTTTTAGCATTGTTTGGATAGCATATTTCCACACTATGTATTCTAGACGCTGTACCGTAAGGATTTAGATAAATATTTCAATATTTTCGGAACGATATTAAACAGGCTGTACTTAATGTTTTCAAACTTTTCGCTCTTTTCTAAATTTTTGCAAAATACAGACTTTTTATTAGACAATCTTGTTTAGAAAATAGTGAAAAATCTAACTGCATCCCTATCAAAATGTTGTTGCCACTAATGTAAAAAAAACTCATTTATTACGGAAACGACACAATTTTTGTATGCTGTGTATTTGGATTATTGATGATAAATAACGTCTGTTTTCGATAACGAAATTATGAACGAGCGTGCCTCTATAACGGAGTAGCGATATACGGTCAATAAAAATTCAATGGTAGAAGTGACAAAAACAAATCTTTAAAAGTCTTGGCGAGCGTGTCATTATTGTCAGGGTATAGCGACTAGAATACATAGTGTGGAAATCGGCTATCTCTGTAATACTTAAAAAAGCGCTAAAATATTTTATCCCTTAAATATGCAACGATGCTGCTGCAATATACAAATCGCAGCGACGTCTGCAGGATATTTTCTACAACTGCAAGATATTGCTAGTCTATACAATGTAATACTAGTAATACGAAAATCCCACAGATGTCGCTGCGATCGACACTTGGCATTTTAGCAGTATCGTCACACATTTAAGGGATAAAATTTTTTAGCACTCTTTGGATAGAATATTTCCAGACTAGGTATTCTAGACGCTGTAGTCAGGGTAATGCTTCTTGACTTATTTCACTAGTCTAATAGAACTCGACCAGGGACCACCGTGGCTGAGTGGATAAGACACCACGCCGCTAATCGCTTGAGAGCGTAGGTGGGGGCAGGTTCGAATCCCGCCGGTTCTGTTGCACACTCTTTGTGGATCCCCCAGGATGTAATTCTCTGGAGTTGTAAATTTCCTTGTGCTATCTCGTCCCTGTATATCGACGATGACTTATAAAGAGGCCCTGTTGTCAAGCACACAAGTCTGATGTTTGTGTTCAATAAAAGAAAGAAACAAACAAACAATAGAACTCGACCATGCGCGTATCGTCTAATGCAAGAAAGTGGATAGCCGTACTTTCGACAAAAACTTGAAATGAACATGCCTCCTATGCATATATCCCCACTCTGTTATGGTGCTCTCTGTTATTGTGCTATTTCTGAGCACTGTTGGTTAAATTTCGATATTTGTGTTTTAGAGAAAGCAATAGAGAAAAGTACTGTTGCTTTGGAAACAACAACTTCCTTAATATCGAAATGTATAAGCAAAGGAGTTCAGAATCAATGCCTTAAATTTTTTCGAATATATGCTGTTGTTATTACAATAAACAACCTTCCTGGATGTGGAAATGCAAAATTGTGTTCAACATAATGGAGGATATTTCATCTACGTCATGATCACGTGGTCAAGGTAAAAACTTCTAGCGAAAAAAAGGAAAGGCTCCAAAGACGCAATGTAACTCCTCGCCAGCCAGTAAAACAGTTCGTGTGGAAAGCAGTAATAGCCTCCCTTCTTATCAGTGAGAAATTCTTAGGGTAAATGGAGGATATTCCATCTAAGTTATGAACTCTCGGCCAAGGTAAAAAATTCTAGCTTAAAGAAGGGAAGGCTCCGTAGACGTAACGAAAAACCCTCTCAAGCCAGTGAAACAGTTCATGCGGAAAGCAGTAGTATCCTCCCTTCTTATGAATTAGAAGTTCTTTGGGTAAATTACTGGTATCACGTTACTATTTTCAGCCTCGAACCCAGATTTGGAATATAGTCCATTGGCCGCTGTATAGATAGATTTTTCGCTGTTAGCGAAACGAAATTCATGAATCTGAAGCCTACATTTTTGCGAACTTTTCGTTGTTTTCAGAAATGAAGACTATTGATTGGTGAATCTCGTGTCGCTAACAGTGAAAAATCTTCCTGGATCCCAGCCTACATTTCTACAAGCATTGCACTTTATCCATGGCATTAAGAAAATTATGCAAAACTTTCATGACATAGGCCTGGATCTAGAAACAATAAAAATTTCTAAAACATGCAGGCTTCTGGTTGGTCAAACTCATTTCGCTAACAGCAAAAAATCTATCTGGATCCCGACCATAGTTTTCTTCGATTAAATCAATGCAAAAGGATAATATAAGATTTCTAAAATGTCTTGGCGGGTTTATCTCTGTTTGGCATAATTTATAAATTTTAGAATTAATTAACATTTTTTCGCTAATTAAGAATAGAATTTTATAAAAGCACGTAGATTGAGTACCTATCAGTCCAAAAATGCAATCCTTACTTTTTTCTGTCCATTATTTAAGCCTCTATCTCGATTTAAATATAAAGTTTGACGAAGAAAAATAATCGATCATTTTCAGTATCTCGACTATATATCTTTATTCTATATCTTATATTCTATATTCTATATTCTATATTCTTATATTCTATATCTTTAAAAAATCTATATATCTGTTTATAATTAATTTATTAAGATGAATATGGTCTCAAATTGAAGAGTTTCTTCATAGGCTGTTCTAGTTTTGGTTTTATTTTTCTGCGATAATTGGTTCTGTTGATATGGGAAGTTTACGCTGGCATGTTTGGTCGATTTAACATGGAGAAGTTGTCTTCAGTATAATAAGCAGTTACGGTGTCTTGCCGTTTTGTTCTTGTCGTTTGCTTGTTTGGAGGGGTTAGCATTTTTTATCACTTGGCTTGGCAGAACGACCGTCTTGCTTGATATGCTAGTAGTGTTTCCAAGTTTTTCATTATTTGTTCGGTTTTTTACTGAATATGCAATTTGAAATGTATATAAGTAATGAGCCTGAACATAATTACTCTCTATCAAAACATGACATACTCACATTATAATGTGTGAAGTCCCTCTTTATTTTCCCAGATGTGGTATGCACATAAAAAACTATTAATATTTTTCAAATATAAATTCCATTATAAAATTTTCTAGCATCATTAAGATGCCTGCAATATATTTTATTAAAATACTTTTTAAGTATTTTTGAAATACTTCTTATTTTTCTTTTAGCAATTTGAAGGGCATATTTATACCGCTTAAATTTAATTCACTGCCAGATGGCACTTAAAATTTATTTAAAAATTTTTGCATTTATAGTGCACTTGAAGAAAGGCATTTATTTATTTTCGAATAATTTTTTTCATAAATTCTAATGCCATTTAATCATTTCAGCTCTCAACAACTTCATTTGTTTGCATCTGAAATGCTTAATCTTTTTATATCTTGTTATAATTTCGCACTGTAGACTATTTCATGTTTAATAAATTGTCTATGTGTTGAAAAAGATATAAAAAGATAAAAGTCATAAATTTATTTTGAAGACTGTATTTATGAAAACAAAACCTGTTTATAAATATAAGACCTATAAATGTAACAACTTACTAATTAACTTTTGTATTAAATATTTCTTTGAGATTTTATGTTTTTTTTAAATACTTTCTGCAATACGAATTTTTATATACAATATAATTTATCGTCAATGCTTTTAAATAATTAATGAATGCTAATATAAAAAACATGTCTCATTTAAAGCAATCAAACAGGAATAACCTAAAGCATCGTCAATTAGAACTTTTTTTCTTTTCGTAGAGTTAAATGCTTATTTTTTATTCTGTCTTCAATGAAAGACAGTTAAAAAAAAAAATACGTAACGTAATAAAATTACAGATGTTAAATTTGATATCGAAATAAAAATAATTCTTGTACTATGTTATCAAATATTTTTGTGTATGTTTTAAACTTTTAAGATTTGTATCAAAATATATACACAGTTAAATGATTTTTGCTTTTCTAAATAAAATAAAACATATAATATGTTCTTAGAAAGTGCAATAATTAAGGTGGATACAGTTTTACCACAATTTTTTAATGGATTTTTTTCACATTATTAAAAAAATAATAATAAAAAAAAATTACAAATTCTGGAAATAAACGAAGGTATTACGAATTCTGCAGGAAAATATCACGTAAAATGTATATTAAATATCTTAGTGAGACACCTTGGAAATTCCTGTGAGCACATCCAACTGGACTGCAAAACGTGCAGTGCACATCCAGTTAATGAAACAGATATCGGACAGTTCCATCCGAATTGGAGATATTTGACGAGAATAGAAATAACAACAACAACAAAAAAAAAAACGCTAAATATTTTTAGATAAAAATATTTTCGTCCCATACTTCATATTTGAAGAGCTAAGATGATAAAGTTCGTAAGTGACACAATCATAGTTTTGAGAAAATGGGCTTTAAAGCTCTAAATATATATTTGCGCATATCCTCAAATTCCTCTTTTATCAATTAATACACTACTAGCAGGGATGATCGAGCTTAGTCTTGTGTTCAATTCGATATTTTATTCTCACTGTACCATTCATGGTGTTTAGATACAATTGACATGATCCTGAGACATAGTGACCAAAAATGAGCCACTAACTCAATTTTTAGTACATGCGACCTAACCATTGCTCTTCTCAAACCCGAAAACGATAGAATACAAAATTTAGTCAAAATCGTTAAAGTCGTTTTATAGAAAAAATTAGCTTGACCTACGGTAACCCAAAAGGGACTCACTAACATAAATTTATTGAACATGTGACCTATACCAATGGTCATCTCGTGCTGGGAAACGATGTAATAAAACATTTTGTCAAAATCGTTTCAGATGTTTTTTAGATACAATTATCTTGACCCACAGTGACCCAAAAATGACCAACAAATCGAGTTTTCTCGAACATGTGACTTAGCCTAATGGTCTTCTCATGCTCAGAAACGATATAATACAAAATTTTCTCAAAATGATTTCTGTCGTTTTTTAGATACAATTAGCTTGACCCACAGTGACCCAAAATGACCCACTAATGGATTTTCCTTGAACATGCGACTTAGCACAATGGTCATCTCATGGTCAGAAGCGGTATATTACAAAATTTTGTCTAAATGTTTTGAGCCTTTTTTAGATTCAATTAGGTTTACATCTGACCCATTGTGACCCAAAATGAACCTGTAATCGAATTTTCTTGAACGTGCGACCTAGTCCAATGGTATCCTCGTGCCCGAAAACGATAAAAAGCAAAATTTCATCAAAATCGTTAGAGCCGTTTTCTAGATAAACTTAGCTTGACCCACGGTGACCCAAAACTGACCCACTAATCAAATTTTCTCTAACATGTGACTTAGCCCATTTGTCTTCTCGTAATTCAAAAGAGTAGATTACAAAATTTAGTCAAAATCGTTATTTAGATAAAATTAGCTTGACCCGAAGTGAGCCAAAAATGTCCCGCTAATCAAAATTTCTTGAACATGTGACATAGCGTGCCCAATGACGTATCAATGACATATCTCGTGCCCCAAAACGGTTGGATATAGAATTTTGTCAAAATCGATTGAGCCGTTTTTTAGATATAATTAGCTTGACCCTCACCCATTATGACTCAAAATGACCCACTAATCGAATTCTCCCGAACACATGAAAAATCCCAATCTTCTCGTTATCTCCTCGCTCAATCTTCTCGTGGGTCTTCTCGGGCCCGAAGATGATAAAATACAAAAAAAAAAAAAATAGTCAAAATCGTTAGAAACGTTTTTAAGATAAAATTTACACACACACAAACACACACACACACACACACACAAACACTTACACACACAGATTTTGCCCGTATTATAGTATAAGATATGACCAATGATGATTGGTCACTTGCGATTTTAGACGTTTTATTAACTATCTAGAAAAACACATGAGTAATTATTCTGAAACTCCAGGTGTGTAAACAGAATAGTATAGGTTATATATTTCCCCGAAGATTTTCCCTAAAACCACATAGGGGACCGTCAACAAATTGAATATGAACGAATATTTTTTGGATAACCTCGTAAAACCTAATATAGCAAAAGCTTTCAAACTGTAGAACATGATTAAGAGGCTTATTATAATAAACCGTGTTCATTATCATGAGGACAGCATGTATAGGAGTAGAGAAATTAAGGTTTTTATAAAAAGAGTCCCAAATTTTGCCAAGTTTTTTGCTTATAATTTGCAGAGTTCTTAATATAAAAACCCCATACATTTCTGTGGTTTAAACAGTTTTTGTACGAAATGAAAAGAAAACTATTAAACAATTTGTAGAGTAACACAAATTTTCGTGCATTTGTAAATTTGATCATTACACAATTGTATTAAATTGTAATAAATAATTTTATGATTAATGAAACAAACTATTTCAATTTTATAAAATTAAAATAACAATGTTCTCCCTGTCATATAAATTTCAAAAATTATGAGAGAAAATATTTCTTTGTCAAAGACTTTACGCCTGAATAACAAAAATAAAAAGCTATACACTTCCATTCAGATATTTTTTCCTTCAAAAGAAAGATTACTTTTTTGCGAATAATTTTTGCTTCTATATTTTTAAATTACTTGACTCTAAAAAAAAATGTTTGGATAAGTAAAATTTATTATTCTTTCTTCTTTTGTACATAACAAACAGAGTGAAAATTTGCGGTAATTGTACAAGCATGAGATATAATATTATTTCATTTTTTTTTTTTTTTTACATTCTAATTACCTTTAAATGAAAGATTAGAGAAATACTTTTAAATTTATGAAAAATTACTCCTTAAAAGGGAAAGAGAAACTCATTAATTACTGAGCTTTGAAATACAAAATATAAGTATAAAGACTGTACTTATTAATGCAATAAGAATTCACTTGGAGAAAGACTAAATATCTTCATAGATAAGAAACTCGTATGGAAATTATAAGGAACAAGAACTAAAAGCATGCCTCAGGCGTAGATTATCAAACATTTTTCATCTCAAACAGATTAAAGATCGAGTATATTCATTTTTTTCATGTAATGATAAAAAAATATATATAAACACACATAACGCAATTAAAATCTAGTTTGAGCAATTATTCTCCATATATACGGTAATGCTTAAGAATATTTTCAGAAACTATGGTCCATCCATATTATTTTGATCATTCTTGCATATGATTTTTTATACTGTAGTCACACAGCGTATAATTTAGTTCAGCTGAAAATTGCCTAAGTTGCACAGAGGGAGCGTATAGTTGAAGATGCGTATTAGACAAACACCGTTCTTTGAAGTTAATTAATATCAATACTTTTTCTGTAGGATTGTATATGATCTACAGATTTTATGTGCACAACTTTATACAATAACTTTCAATTTAAATTGAAAGCACAATTGGAAATCTCTTTAAACAATTATTGCACCGAAAAATTAACTTATTCCGATTTTTCGTACGTCTCTGTAAACAAAAAATAAATGTTATATGTCGTGTTTTCTACATGAAAAAATGGATAATGCCCAAAATTTGAACCGGTTGTAATTTTATTAGTATCATTCGGTTTGTTTTGATAGATTTAGAAATGTATATCTCTTTAAAAAGTAGGACTAATAAAAAATCGATATATTTAATGTTAATTTTTTTAAAAGCACAATAATGCGCTACAACCTCTGATACCGTTATAACGCTTAAAAAATTAGCAAGTGTTTTTATCTAAAAGAAAAGCTTTGCGATTGTCAAAACCAGTTATGTCGGCCATAACTTATAATAAATATCGAAATCGACACAAAATCTTTAAATACAAAGTAGTTGTTGACATTAAAATAAAAACAAATAAGTTTTTGACAATTGAGATAACGTTTATTAACTTCAAATTCAGAAAATAGAAATTAACTGATTAAAATAATTATCTGCATTTCAAAATTATGAATGATTTATAGATTTAAATATTTTCAGATCAGAAAATTTTATTCTTTTACCGAAGGCTGCATACTTTTAACACAGTGTTACTTTACACAGTGTTAAAAGTACACAAAGTGTACCTTTAACACACACATTTCATTAACAATTAAAAAATTTAAGAAATAATTTATATTTATTTTACAGAAACTGCGAAAGAAACGTTTATTATATTTTTTGCAATTTATACTATTATCAAAATTTACACTTTTAAAACTCACTCCTCATAACTAACTTGCGAGAACGTGAGTTTCAAACCTCGCTTTACCCAGAAAACCAAATTTTGAGAAATCGCGAAGAATCTAAAACTGAGTCCATTGATTTTCATTGTAATTCAAGATTTTACAGTCCGAGAAATGCAGGATGTTTTTTTTTTTTCTGGCAGATTGTTGTATTTTTTTTTTTTTCAGAGCAGGTTAACAAAAATAATAGATTGATGAAAAAAACACGATTCTTTAAATTTTGGATAAGGCAGGTTTTGAAACTCACGTCCCCATATAATTGCTTATTTTCAAGCACAAAATTTGCTCAAATAGCTCCAAGAAAAAATAAATCAGGTTGTTCTTATTTTTTATAAAGCCTTTTATCAAAACTAATTTAAAATGCGTTGATTATTTTAGATTCAAATTTTGGCAAGAATTCTTTGAGAATATAGAAATGGACTTCCATAATTGGAAAAGTTACCGGCCTTAAGGTTTGTAGGGGCTATACCGGACTAAGTACTTGCGATTTCAATAAACATATATACATACAAAGTACAACCAGGTAAATCCATATATTGACCAAATGTTGAATAATTTCGGCTTAAAATGATAGATTAGAAACAATTACTGGGAAAACACATTCAATTTTAAAGACTTAAATAAATAAATAAATAAATACACATGCGCCTTTGAGTAAACGGTATAAGTGTCTGGTGTTTTTGATTATAAAAAATATTATTTAATGTTAAATATATTTTAACGTTATCCATTTTATTTAACTATGTATGTTTAAGATACGTGTCAGTACTTATAACACACAGCACTTAATACTGGCTTTCAGCATAACGGTACTTGGTAAAAAACAAAAAATCAGGTCATTTCAAAATGTCAGCAACAATAGAAATTCAAAATGCTATAACTAAGCCATTTTTTTAGATATAGACGAAACAAAAACTTTTCCGGAATCTTTGTATTAAGGTCAAACACAAAAAAAAAAAAAATCTTTTTCGTTTTCCAATTTTTTGGTACATCCTTTTAAATTAAAAATCTTTTTTTTTTTAATTTTTTTAAATGGCCGCCATTTTTAAACAAGATGGCGGATGAAGCTGGCTAACGAACTCGGTCGAGACATTGGTACGTACTACGTACAGACCAAGGTACATCCATATCGGTTCATAAATACGCCTGTTATCGCGTGACAAAAATCAGGACGTTTCAAAACGTCAGCCTTGCTAGAAATTCAAAGTGCTATAACTCAGGCATTTTTTAAGATATAGACGAAACAAAAACTGCTCCGGAATCTTTCTATCAAGATCAAACATATAAGGAAAAAATATTTTTCCATTTTCAATTTTTTTTACACCACATTTCAAATTTTAAATTTTTAAAAAATTTTAAATGGCCGCCATCTTGAAACAAAATGGCAAATAAAGCTGGCCAACGAACTCGGTCGAGACATTGGGGTGTAATATGTACACACCAAGTTACACCCAAATCGGTTCATAAATACGCCTGTTATCGCATGACAAAATCAGGTCGTTTCAAAATGTCAGCCACAATAGAAATTCAAAATGCTATAACTCAGCCATTTCTTTAGATATAGACGAAACAAAAACGGTTCCAGAATCTTTGTATTCAGGTCAAACAAATAAGAAAACAATCTTTTTCATTTTCTAATTTTTTGGTACCTTATTTTAAATTGTAAATGTTTTAATTTTTTTTAAATTTTTGCCATTTTGAAACAAGATGGCGGATGAAGCTGGCCAACGAACTCGGTCGAGACATGGGTATGTACTATGTATACACCAAGGTACATCCATATCGGTTCATAAATACGCCTGTTATCGCGTGACAAAATTCAGGACGTTTCAAAATGTCAGCCACGCTAGAAATTCAAAGTGCTATAACTCAGCCATTTTTTTAGATATAGACGAAACAAAAACTGTTCCGGAATCTTTGTATAAATGTCAAACACATAAAAAAAATATTTTTTAATTTTCAATTTTTTGGTACCACATTTTAAATTAATTTTTTTTTAAATTTTTAAATGTCCGCCATTTTGAAACCAAATGGCGGACAGAGCTGGCCAATGAACTCGGTCGAGACATTGGTATGTACTATGTACACACCGACTACAATTACATCCAAATCGGTTCATAAATACGAGAGTTACAGTGTGACAAAGATCATATATATATATATATATATATATATCAAATTTTGAACGGAGGGTGGTTTCGGGGTCTGGGGGTCATGATCGATGAAAATATACCAACATTTTTTGAAATCGCTTTCCTCCGAACGGTTGCAATAGGTAGCTTTTTGTAATGAAAGCTACCTAAAAAATAGGAGAGTTCTGTGAAATATATTAACTAATAGTAAATAATTTTCTACTTATCAGTTTTGATTCAAATAATAGTAAAAAACATAACATTACGTAACCCTAACTTTTATTAAAAAAATGTTTGATACTGTGATAGAGGTTAATGACGAACATTTTTTACAAAAGAATTTATTTTGGCAAAATGGCTATTTCCCTTAACACTTTATATTCCAAATTATGAATTCATGAAAATTTTATCTTCTAAAGCATTTTTAGTGAATTTTGTAACTACATTAGAAAATTTATACAATCATTTAATAAGTTTTAAAAGGTTTTTGCAAATTAAAATTAATTAAAATTGAATTTATAGGGATTTTGTGCAATATTTATAGCTCCACTCAAATCTTTTATGTATATATATATATATATTTAAATATTTTATAGAATTAGGAAATGTTTAAATATAATGGTCTTACAATAGAAATATAGAAATATTTTGTAACTGAAACTTTTTCCCTGCAATCTTTCGACGTCATGAAAGCTGAAAAGATGCAAATGAAGAAGAAATCATCCTTTTAAATATATTTTTCATTTGTGCAACCAATAATGCTTTTGGAATAAGATAAAGTAATGTTACTGATACTGATACTAAACTGAAGTAATAGTAATCGATGTATAGAATAAATTTTATAACAAGCTATTTTAATGGTACTTTAAAGTACCGTCTGGGCTTAAGCGGTCAATAGGACTCGACATTTTTATAAGGTATCTATAAATAAATTTGCATTTTGATAATTAGTTGATATGTAGACAGTATTTATATTTTCTCTACACATAAAATAAATCTAAAAATAGCTGTTATCTCATTAAAGTTTAATTTCAGACCTGGTATCGCTCTTTAATGCTTCAGAAAAACAGACAAACATTCTTATTTTTTTAAAATATGTAAAATAAATTTGATACTTAAAATATGAAACAAAATTACTATACATTTGTTACGAAGTAAAATCATGGTAGCACATAAAACACTCATTTCACTGAAGAAATTAAAACTTACTACACTTAAAATGATTAAAGTTCACGGAATTGAATTTACAATGATAATTAAAAAATATATACAAAATCAATGCAAGCAAATGATCTCAATTCACGTTGCAATCACTTTACATACCATGTTTGAAATTCAGATGTGATCTTTCAAATCTGTTTTAATCAAAAAAGATATAAAAACTAAATTTAACTTTGCCATTTTTTGTAAAATGATAATTTTCGTTTAATTTTTTATTGTCTAATTTTTAGTTACTTTATCAACTGTATAAATCCATCTCCACCACTCAATATTTTAAAACGGATATATTTTTTCCTTAGGACAAAAATTCCACAGCAATACTTTTTCCTGTTAAAATATATGCTTTAGAATCATAGTATATTCTTTTTAGGTAGTGTAGAGCTACATTTTTACGGCAAATTATTATGGGCTACCGAGCTCGGTGAAATTGTGATTCAGTGGCCTTTTTTCCTTACTAGTCTTCTGGGAGTACTTATGTACAAAATATATATAATAATAATGATGGCGTCCGTTTGTATAAATGGAAGATTTATTTTCTCACCTGGCAATCAATTTGAGTGAAACATTGAGATTTATTTTCTGAAGTACCGTGATTTATAGAAGAAAGGTCAAAGCCTTTATGTAAAACATATTTATCCAAGGTGATTGTGTTGATTTGTGATCCAATCAATAATAGTGTAGCATATTTTTAGGTACTTTTTTTGAAGAATGAAAAATGAAAAATAAATAAATAAACCACAAGAAAATACGTGGAACAATGTATACAAATTTTAACATGAAAAACATGTTTAAGTGTTTACCCCTTTCAGGGGCAAGTAATTGCGTTGTTGTAATCTTGATTTCAGACCGGAATCTTACAAAAAAATTATTGCAAAATAAGGAAAAGCAATTTTATGACTTTTTTTCCACCAGATTCAGAAATTTAATATTTAATAACATTTTTCTGGTGCCAAATTTATTAATCATAGGTGGCATATAATGTATCCAAGCACCCCTCAAGAGGTCAAGGATTTTGCGTTAGTTAAAAAATAATATGTTATTAATTTCTTACATTTGGTCGTCGACTTAAGACCAATGCATGCCGATTGTAAGCAGTGTGGTCAACGTAGCCCCTTCTTATTAAAAAGATAAAAAAACATCCTGCCAGAATTTCTGTATAGTAATTTTCGTTTTATTTAATCACAAAAAAATATGCAATTAGCTAAACGTAAAAGTTACTGGACAGAAATTCTAGTAACATAGATTTTTTTTTAAATCAAATAATTGGCTAATTTAGCAAGATTTTCTTTAATCAAATAATTGGCTAATTTAGCAACACTTAGTTGTAAGTCGAACTGGTCGGATCTTAACCGATGAGGGGCGGTGGGATATATTTTATCCCACCTACGATTAATGAAGATTTGCAGCGGAAATTTTTTATTAACCCTTTCAGGCCCGCATTTTTATTTACAAGAGGAAAAATCTCAATTTCTGGAATTAAGGTTATTTTTAGCTAATATAAACATAAATATAATTAAAAAAAATTATTTAACAATTTTTAATAGATTTTTTTAAACGATGCCATTTGGCATCATTGGGACCAAAAGGGAGTTGTGCATGAAATGCTCATGATGACATTTGGCATCATTGGAATCAAAAGAAAAGAAAATATACATTCAATTTTTAATGTGTATTCATTTTTTAATGTCCATTTCATGTATAATTGTATTTACTGTAGTTTCAGGATTTTGGCAAGAATAGAGATTTGTTTGTTGCACTAAGGTGGTGTTGGTGTTGGTCATGACTGCCGATTATCTACAGGAGAGATATATGTCCGAGGGAGGGTTGCTCTCAGTGTGGGGTCTTTTTAAGGGGACCTAACCCGTATTTACGCAAGGATACCCATGATTCGATGAAAACCACGGAAAACTCTGAACAGTTAGACCGACGAGCGCGATTGGTTCCGAACCAGAACTCCCCGCCTATGAGCTTTGCCAGCGGAACCTCTCAGCCACTTGATGCACTAAGTTATCTGTAATTTATTCATCACAAAATAATTTAAAGTACTCATAAGGACTAAAATTTCAACAGGAGGCAATGAAGAAGTTTCTCTAAATGCCGTGTCAAATGGTTCAATATTCTTATCTTCTAATTGATCTACATTTTCAACTTTAACTCCTAATACTTATTATGTACAGAAATAGTAAATGGGCCGACTGAATCATTTGTATCCAGATCAAGAATATTGAAAATTGGACATCCCGGATATTTCCGAACAGTTAGGACGACGAGCGCGACAATTGAATTGGGCAACCATCCAATCAAATTGTGGCAATAGTGCACGAAATCATCTGTATTTGATAGATTGTGTGCACTTTCACTGTCCTCTTCGTCAGATTTTTCAATTTCTTTATCAGAAAGATCATTCTTCCTTAGTAAATAAATGGCTCTTTCTATTGATACAAACTCTTTTTTTTTTCGTTTTGGCATGATAAATAGTAAAGGAAATTTATTTCCTTTCAAAAAACTACCAAATCAGATAAGAAATCAAAATGCAGAGTTAAGTTGAAAATATCTATCAAGCCCCAGTGATGCCATTTGAAATCATGTATATTTACTATGTATTGTTACTGAAATAAAAATGCAATTGTTGAATTATAAATACATAAATATGTACTTCATACATCTTACAACTTATATTTAAAAAAATTGTAATTTAAAAAAAAAGGAAAAGTGTGAATAATATTTTTTTTCACAGTCTTGTTTTCACTTCACGTTTTAAAAGGAAATTAAGCAATATTTTTCAGTTTCGGGAACCTCTGCTATCATCTCTTGAGGAAATAAAAAGATTCTACTCAAAAGACAGAAAAGGTGTCTTTTGAATGACAGCAAACAAAATCTTCGAGATTCAGTTTTTAAATATAAAAAAAATCATAAAAGTCATGATGCCATTTGGCATCACTGGGCCCGAAAGGGTAAAATTATAATTTTCTAACTCTGGTGGAAAAAATTCGTAAATTTGCTTTTCCTTACTTTGCAATACTTTTTCTTAAGTTTCCGGTGTAAATTCGACATTACAGAAACACAATTACTTTCCCTCAAAGGGTTAATTCAAACTCAAAGCGACACCAGAGATTTTTTGCAAGGAAATCTAAATATAACAAGCATTTCATAAAAGAAAATCTTGTAAACCATTTCCTGTTATATTTAAAGATTTTGCCGTTTGTATTAAGTCGTTGATTATGTTTAATAATAATGTTGCGGACTAATTTTTTTTTTGTCGTTTAAATATATTTTTTATTCTATTAATAGTTACATATATATATTTATATATATGTAATTGTACCACGATAAATCGACTCCACACAAACAGGAAAAAAAAAATGTCGTCTTAAGCAGATATTGAGTTAGCAAAGTTCATTTTTTTTTTTTTTTCATTGGAAACTTTTTTTTATAGATTATTTTTGCATAGATGCCAAGGGTTACTAATTTGGATACCAATATTTGTTTTCCAATTTCTCTGCATTGTTTAACCGCAGATTTCTCTGATTATTTAAGTCAAATTAATTTTAAACAAAAACGAAAAATCGTGCGTCAACCATAAATTAGGGAACTGTTTCTCGCCATTAGTGTCGCCATTTAGAATTATATCCATATATTTAGAATAATCTCCATATAACAGAATTTCACCGTTTAATAAGGTAAAACATGGGAAGAAAACAGGTCTAAGAGAAAAAATATTGAACACTCATAACACTTTTGAAATCGTAATTTTAGCAATTACCATCTATAGTCGGGAAAATATTCGAATTATTTTCTGTCGCCATATCTCGAATTCTTTTGTGTAGCTCTGTATATGATCTACAGTATTTATAATCTATATGCAAAAAATTGGTTAAATTTAATATTCTACACCACAACTGAAAACGCACACTTAGCAATTATTGATCATAAACAGTACTGTAAACGAATTGCGTCCTTTTTGAATGGACGATAATTGCTCTGCACGCCATATATTTTATAGTAAGTATATTGTAGCGCAGCTCAGTAATGTATCAAATATTGTTCAGGTAGAAAATTTAAACTCAATTACTATCACATTTAAGCAATTGACGCTCATACTCAGTAATGCTTACAAAATTATTTTGTGTATCATTGAATATGATCTAAAAAATTTATACACACGTTTATAAAAAAAAACAGGCATTTATAAATTATAAATATAAAATATTATATAACATAAAAAATTTTTGAGGAAAAAGGCAATGCAGTTTTATAACTTTTTTCATGGATGTTATAAAAGTAATTGTTTTTTCAAAAAAAACTTTAACATAACTTGATTAAAATTAAGTGGTATAAAAAATATCCTACCATATTTCAATGTGTTAAATATTTAATATTACAATTATTAAGCAAGTGAACGACTCCATTTAATAAACTGATTTTATTTGAACATCGATTTACATTAGCTATTAAAATTTTTATTACCTGGTAAAAAAAAAAAAAAAAAAAAAAAAAAAAAAAAAAAAAATCAGCCTGCTTACCTTTTTTAGTAGAAGAAAAAAACTTCAAAATTGCTCAATTTACGCATTGAATGTTTCTGTCTCGGCTGAATTCAGAAAAGGGGGTCTAATTTCAAAAGCTTTCTGTGCATGCTCGGGAAACAGAAACAAATACTAGTTCGGCCTCTTTATCTCTATTTTCAGATTCTAGTATCTCCCCAAGAAGTAAACCTTTTGAATTAGGGACTAAAAATATGATTGTGATTATTATTATTCAAATTGTAATTAACTTAAATCTGTTTCTGCTAGTTTTTTGTAAAATATAGAATAATATTTTTTAATCATTATGCCCTTTCATCAATTTTTTTTATTTTCATTTCGTGAAAGTGCACGCGTGAGCAACTCTATATACACGATTAAGACGCTATTAGGAATTTGATTAATTAAGTCATGCAAAGCGTACTAATTAGACTAAATAATTCCAGACCAGTCCTATTAAACGAGGAGTGGTCTCGCTTAATTAGTTTTAACAATGCATAAGTAGAATTTTTTTTAACGTTCTCTATATTTAAAATCCATAACACCTAGTCCACTGCATTTCTCTCAGTTAAATAGAATTTCACAATGAATATACTTCGAAAATACTATTTTTAATATACTAAACATTATTTCATATATTGAGCAAGCAAAATTTTATTTCAGGAGAAAGAATTATATAAATTTGTATTCAGAAAATATTTTTAATATATGTTTAATATATGTTTTCATGCCTGAAAAAAAATAATACTTTGGTACAGATTCCATAGGAAAATACATGAAAAAACATAAAAGACATAAAGAGGTATAACACTTTAAAAACACAATTGTTGAAATCTATACCAGCTGTGATACTGAGTATTAATTTTATTTATTCAAAATATTCTGCCTAATAAAAATATTAATGCAAATTTTTACTTTCACTAAATGTTCGCATTTTCCTAATATTTTGTTGACCTGTGACGAGTATATTCGAAAATGTCTGCAGATGAATTTTCTACATTCTTATGTGATTTCTGTAAGAACTAAATTTTAGCAAACTATGTAACATTTAGAGGAATATATTGATCATATAGAGAGCAACAAAAAAAATTCGAGTTTTTTACCGAACTTGCATACGGTAATAACAGAATTTGGGTTTTGAAATGTGTTATGCGTTTTCAAAATTCTTTATTTACAATATTTTCATTCACCTTACTAATCGTCGAAGTTTCGTTACTGTATTTGAAAGTTTTTGAAAGTTTTAGGTAGCTTTCATTACAAAAAGCTACCTATTGCAGCCGTTCGGAGGAAAGCGATTTCAAAAAATTTTGGTACATTTTCATCGATCATGACCCCCAGACCCCGAAACCACCCTCCGTTCAAAAGTTGATATATATATATATATATATATATATATATATATATATATATATATATATTATATATATATCTGGCCTTTGTCATACTGTAACTCTCGAATTTATGAACCGATTTGGATGTAATTCAGTATGTACATAGTACATACCAATGTCTCGACCGAGTTCGTTGGCCAACTTCATCCGCCATTTTGTTTCAAAATGGCGGCCATTTAAAAAAAATTTAAAAAATTTAAAATTTGAAATGAGGTACCAAAGAATTGAAAATGGAAAAATATTTTTTTCTTATCTATTTGACCGTTATACAAAGATTCCGGAGCAGTTTTTGTTTCGTCTATATCTTAAAAAATGGCTGAGTTATAGCATTTTGAATTTCTAGCGTGGCTGACATTTTGAAACGTGCTGAATTTGTCACGCGATAAAAGGCGTATTTATGAACCGATTTGGATGTAACTTCGTTTGTACATAGTACATACCAATGTTTCGACCGAGTTCGTTGGCCAGCTTCATCCGCCATCTTGTTTAAAAATAGCAGCCATTTAAGTTTTAAAAAAAAAATTAAATTTGAAATGTGGTACCAAAAAATTAAAAATTTAAAAAATATTTTTTTCTTATGTATTTGACCTTGATACAAAGATTCTGGAGCAGTTTTTGTTTCGTCTATTTCTTAAAAAAGGGCTGATTTATAGCATTTTGAATTTCTAGCGTGGCTGATATTTTGAAACGTCCTGATATTTGTCACCTGATAACAGGCGTATTTATGAATCGATTTGGATTTACCTTGATGTGTACATAGTACATACAAATATCTCGACCGAGTTCGTTGGCCAGCTTCATCCGCCATCTTGTTTCAAAATGGCGGCCATTTAAAAAAATTTAAAAAAATTAAAATTTAAAATGAGATACCAAAAAATTGGAAAATGAAAAAGATTTTTTTCGTATGTGTTTGACCTTAATACAAAGATTCCGAAACAGTTTCTGTTTTGTCCATATTTAAAAAAATGGCTGAGTTATAGCATTTTGAATTTCTATTCTGGCTGACATTTTAAAACGACCTGACTTTTGTCACGCGATAACAAGCGTATTTATGTACCGATTTGGATGTTACTTGGTCTGTACATAGTACATACCAATGTCTCGACCGAGTTCGTTGGCCAGCTTCATTCGCCATCTTGTTTCAAAAGTGTTGCCATTTAAAAAAAATTAAATTTAAAATTTAAAATGAGGTATTAAAAAATTGGAAAATGAAAAAGATTTTTTTTATGTGTTTGGCATTGATACAAAGATTCCGGAGCAGATTTTGTATCTGAAAATTTGTTCTTTTGTTTATATCTTAAAAAATGTTTGGATTATAGCACTTTGAATTTCTAGTATGGCTAACATTTTGAAACGATCTTGTATTTGTCACGCGATAACACACGTATTCACCTATTTCCATGTAAGAAGGCATGTGGATAGTATACATCAACATCTCAGCCAAATATAAGTTACTTTAAATAAAAGCAGCTTGGATAAAGCTGACTAATTTCACGAAATTCTCATTCATAATGATTTAGTATTGATAAAAATTAGTATTGAATCTCCTATATTCGGTTTTCACTAAATTGAGCTTTTTGTGTTTGAATAATATAAGTTGGCATTTTTAAAATAAGGAATTTGAAAGCTACCTCTTCCTCCCGGCACTGGCCGGAAGGACTTTTTATAATCTATGCTTCACGCATGATTTAAATTTTTTGTCTCTTATTGTCAAGAGTTATGCAAAATTTTAAATCTATATAAATTGTTACTTTTCAATTCATCACTATTTAATGTGGCTCTAGCTACGAATAAAATAAAAAAGTATGGAAACAGAAAAAAATCCCAGAAACGAGGCTCAAAATCATCAGCTCAGCAGTCTTGTTTTAATCTTTGTTTTCTCTTTGTAATATGTCCTAGAAGAAACTTTTTAATAAATGTTATTGAGATATATAAAAAGTTATTACTTTAAAATAATGAAAAGATTTATTGAAAAAAGATTAAACGGCTAAAAGTTTTTAAAAAATATATCCGGATACTATTTCTTATCCTTTATTTTTTGCTAAATTGTTCCGATAAAAATTCATTTCATAAAAAAAAAAATTCTTAAAAATAGAGATTGGGCTTATTAAATAAATAAAAATTTAGGGTTTTTCATAGTGAGAAATGCTTGTAACGGATTTAAAAATAGTTGTCATTATTTATGAAGAAAGTAGTCATATTGTAATTTAAGGAGAAAACATATGAAATGTTTATAATTATAAAATGCATATAAATTATTAATAAGAGAAAAAAAATATAAACTTACTATGACTATAAAAAGATTAACTTTCAATTAGCGTAAAACATGAAATTAAAGTAAGCTCTCAGCAAAGGTAATTATCGTATTTTCATTAAAAAGACGCACCACTTAATGCTTATCTTACAGTGAATTTATTTTACGTACTTCATGTTTTTTTTTTTTTTTTTTTTTGTGTGTGTGTGTGTGTGTGTGTGTGTGTTATTGGTATTTGGATTTGAAATGAAACCAATATATATTTTTTTGCAATTTTTAATTCTTAACGAATAATAGAAAATATTGAATAAATAAAAGAGGTTTTTTACACAGTAATTTTGCAGTGAAATACTGTCAGCACTGGACGGCAGTTTTTAATTCTGAAATTGTGGCATATTGTTTTCCATTTGCATAAACAGCTCTAACAGTAGGTTCCATACATTTTCCATTGGATTTAAATGAGGAGAAACAGGTGGCCATAGAATTACATGTATACCATTATTAAGAAACCAACCCCAAGCAGTTAATGATTTAAAAATAAATCTGGAAGTAGAAAATCATGAAAACTTCCATCTAACTATTTTTTTTAAAACGTTTGAGATTCATTTCTATTTTAAGTATTGGCGTCTTTCTTGACAATTTCTATTTGTAAAATAAATAGTTTCTTATTTTTTACAGCGTATCTAAAGCAAAAATAAAGAAATTTAAAACACGGCGTCATGAAGAAAGGAATCGAAATAAAAGGTAATTTTCCTTATAAAAGAAATTACAATTTATAAAGGTAATTATAATATAGGGTGATTTTGAAAATGAATAAGAAACACAATACGGTAAATTAGTGTACGAAAAATTATAATAAAACTGATTAAAGATTGTATTCCTAGATTCTTTAATTTACGATACTTTATACATTTTTATTCCTGTATCACTATTCTATAAGCTAAGAGTAAATTTTAATATTTATTCTATTTTTATTTCGGTTAAAGAATTTCATTTTCTTAAAGTTTTTCTAAGAATGACTGAAAATGAAATATTTAAATGTAAATCATAACTATATTCTGAAAATAAAACACATTTAAGAGTTTTTACTACAAAATTTTCTTTTGAAAGCTCTTGTAAAATACCCACTATATATTTTGTTTTTTGCTGAATAATTTTTTTTAAATTACCAAGTGATGCTGGATCTATTTCCTAGAAATAGCTTTCAGATTTTTATTAAATAGAAGAAAGATATAAATTTAAATAAGGATGACAAACTTTACTCAATTCAGTCTTTTTTGACTCGATCAAAAATATAACATCAATTAAAAATTGAACTGTGCAAAATTTTACTATTTATGAAAAGTTCTTGGAATTTCTGTATTATGTTTTAAAAAATAAAAAAATAAAAAAAAACTTTACCGATTTTATCCAATAATCGGATTTTCTCTCTAATAAGAAAATCAATAACAGAACGAATAAATTCATGGAAGATTTCGCGCTATCTCTTAAAAAGGAAAATAACAGATATTTGTAGAGTGAAATTTAATTTGATAATATTCTTGTTGAATAAATAAAGATCTGTATAAAAAATGTTTTGTGAGTAATGTACTTGAAATTTGATGCATAATTTTAATTCCACCTGCTAAATAAATTTCACAGCCAACATTACAAAAACAGCCTTATTTACAGGTACGATTTGAAAGAAAAAATTAGAATTTGTATATATAGATTTAGTACTTAACCTTTTGAAATGTAGCTAAATTATAATCAATCAATAAAATGATGAAATAAAAAATTTGCTTATTTCATTTCAATTTACTTGGGACTAAGGATCTTTTGTATTTGAGGCAACTGGATTATATGCTGGAAAACTGTCTAGTTCCTTCAATAATAATTTTAAAAAATCTTGTTCATTAACACCTTACCACCTTATATATATATATATATATATATATATATATATATATATATATATATATATATATATATATATAAATATATATATATAAATATATATATATATATATATATACAGGGTGTATCTGAAATGCTACAACAAACTTATAGGGCTGGTAGTACTCATGAAAACGAACAAAAAATGATGCAATGAACACGGGGGCGCAAATGACGTTTAAAGGATGAAAATCGAGAAAATGCGTCTGGAAATGGAGAAACTTGGACAAGAAAGAAACACTCCAAAAAATTATTTATTACACAGAATAGGTACAACACAGTTCGTGATGTCCAGAGAAAACAAATATTTTACAACATTTGTTCAAAGTATCGACCGCGGACATTATTACACAGGTTACATCGACGGAGGAACGACTGACGGACCCGCTCGAAGACTTCGGGAGTCCTGCATACGTGGATTCCTAATCACATATTTGTTTGGCTTTCTATAATGTTTTTGTTATCTCTTTCTAACCGGATATGCACAAAGTGAAAGGAAAACCATCTTCTTGCTACTAACCAGTTCTTGCAGAACAGCAGCATGCGGGATTTCGATATTTTTATTATTTTTGCGATTTTCATACTTTAAACTTCATTTGTGACTCCATGTTCCATTGCATTTTTTGTTCGTCTTGATGAGTACTATCATCTCCCTAAGTTTGTTGAAGCATTTCATATACAGCCTGTATATACACTGGTTATCAAAAAGTAAGGAAAAGTCACAAAATGCTAATTTTTAAATACGCGAGTTGTCAAAAGGAAGTAATATAATTTGAATAATTATTATCTCTGCAGAACGGCTAGTCCATATAACATCTCATTCAGGTCACACATGGTCACAAGAGTCACAGTCACTACGGCGAAACAAAAAATAGGAAATTCCATACGTCTCTTTTATGAGTCTCAAATAACTACTATATGTGACTCCACTGACAGGTCACTGTGACTGCTGCTTTGTGACGAGTCACCAGGTGACTTTGCAATGTCGTTTCATTGAGACTCTCGTGTGACTCTCATCTGGAGATTCAATTTCAAAGTCATTGTGCACGTTGCATTATAATAAATATACAAATAATGTCACATTAATGTCACATGGTGACTTTCTGTCACATGACTTTGTCAACTGCTAACAGAGACTCTACTGTAAAGTCACCACTGTGAAAAGTGGTGAAAAGTCACCATGTGACTTTAATTTGACATTATTTGGATATTTATCATAATGCAACGTGCACAATGACTTTGAAATTGAGTCTCCAGATGAGAGTCACACGAGAGTCTCAATGAAATGACATTGAAAAGTCACCTGTTGACTCGCCACAAAGCAGCAGTCACAGTGACCTGTCAGTGGAGTCACATATAGTAGTCATTTGAGACTCATAAAAGAGACGTATGGAATTTCCTATTTTTTGTTTCGCCGTAGTGACTGTGACACATGTGACCATGTGTGACCTGAATGAGATGTCATATGGACTAGCTGTTCTGCAGGAATATTCGAATTATATTAATTCCTTTTGAGTATTCCCTTATTTAAAAATTGGCTTTTGTGACTTTTCCTTAATTTTTGATAACCAGTGTATATACACTATATTGCCATTAATGACCGGCAACTTTCAATTTTAGACATTTTGTCGAATATATAGAAATATACTTGACAGATTCTTCTGGAATTTCAGGATTGAATAGAACAGGTATGACCTCACATTTAGCAATGTCGATTTTATAAGGGGGGCAATTAGGAGGGCCAACAAAAAATAAAAATTAATAATACTTGGGATCACCCTGTAAAATAAAATCCACGAAATGATCTACCGCTAAAGAATATAAATAAACAGACATTTAGCAATATGTGTATTCTTTTGTGTAAGAATAGCACGTATATTAATAGAGATATAGCGATTTATTTTTAAAAATTAAAAAAATCTTGCAAGATTTTTGCTTTTAACATGCAGGGTTTTCAACCAAATTTATCGCCGGTTTCAGAAAAATTGACAAAATACAGTAAAAACAATATAGCGTAATTTGAATGTAAATATATTAAATATTTTAGGAAATATGAACAGTTGTATGAAATAATTTTTATCTGCGCATGCGCGAACGATAACAAGGATCATTTTACATAATTTGAAAGTCAACTCTATGGAGCAACTTATTAAAAAAATCTAGTCAAATATCATTAAAATTCAGAAAGATATCTGTGTTAAAGTGAGCAAATTTTTAGTTGTTCTCTAAAAGCAGCTGAATGATAAGGGATTTTCCACAAATTTTCATTTTTTATTAACTGACTTTCAGAAAAAAGTTAGTATTTAGAGAGTATCAACGAGTAGATTTCGAAAAAATGCTTCGATTTTGATACTTCTTTTCATCATGGTATAGGCTCGTTCTGGTGGTTATCCAAGAAGAACTAAAGCATCAATAAAAAATGAAAATAAAAAAAAATTAAAAATTAAAAATGAAAATTTGTGGAAAATCCCTTATCATTCAGCTGCTTTTAGAGAACAACTAAAAATTTGCTCTCTCTAACGCCGATATCTTTCTGAATTTGTACGATATTTGACTAGATTTTTTTTAAATAAGTTGCTCCAAAGAGTTAACTATTAAATTATGTAAAATGATCCTTGTTATCGTTCGCGCAAGCGCAGATAAAAATTATTTTATACAACTGCTCATATTTCCTAAAATACTTAATATATTTATATTCCAATTACACTATCTTGTTTCTACTATATTTTGTCAATTTTTCTTAAATCGGCGATAAATTTGGTTGAAAACCCTGCATATTATAAGCAAAAAAGATGCAATAATTTTTTATTTTTTAAAAATAAATTGCTATATCTCTATTAATATACGTGCTATTCTTGAACAAGAGAATACACATATTTCACAATGTCTGTTTATTTATATTCGGTAGCGGTAGATCATTTCGCGCATTTTATTTTACAGGGTGATCCCAAGTATTATTTTTTCTTTGATTTTTTGTTGGCCCCCTAATCAAATCGAAATTGCTAAATATGAGGTCATAGCTGTTCTTTTCAATCCTGAAATTCCAGAAGAATCTGTCAAGTATATTTCTAAATATTCTACAAAATGTCTAAAATAGAAAGTTGCCGGTCATTAATGGCAATATAATATATATACACTACACTGGCCCCCAAATGTTAAGGTACAGGGACTGGATGCTTTCGATTGCACACGTTTTGTCGAATATCTACCAACATTATTGGCGAATTGTTCTTGAACTTCTAGGAAGTAAGGAACATGTTTGATTTTATATTTCTCAGTGAAGATTTATCGGGGGGTACAATTAGGGAGCTAATAATAAATTTAATAATAAAATAATATTTTCTATCCCCTATGTAACTGAAAAGGCTGGAAATGGTTTTTCACTGTGGCAAATGACTATTTGGGTCCTGTTCAACGTTTGTATGCATTTGTGTAAGCATAGCACTCATATTCGTGCAGATGTTAACGTTTTTGTGAAAAATTCAAAAGTTTTTTTTTATAGCATACAGAGTTTTCAACCAAATTTAACACAATCTTCCGAAAACGTGCCAAAGAATAGTAGCAACTGTGCACTGCAAATAAAACATGAATATATTGAATATTTGATGAGAAATGGGCATTTTTATGAGATACTTTTTAACTGCGCATACGTGGAAGATTTTAAAATTTTTATTTCATAATTTGGTAGTCAGTATTTTGGGGCAACTTCTATATAAAGTTCAATCAAATGTTCTGAAAACTTAGAAAGATATTATGAGCTGATTGTAAAGTTGTGGAAAATCCCTTATAATAAAGCTATTTTTAGGAAGCAACTCACTATATCGACCCTATATTTGTGGATTTTCGCGATATTTGACTGTACTTTTTATATAAGTTGCCGTAAATAGCTGGCTAAAAAATTATATAGTAAAAATTTTAGGATCTTCCACACATGCGTAGTTAAAAATTATTTCATACAAATGTTCATATCTCATCAAATATTCAATATATTCATGTTTTAATAGCAGTATACTGTTACTGCTGTTCTTTGTCAGGTTTTTGGAAAGGTGCGTTAAATTTGGTTGAAAACTCTGTATGCTATAAAAAAAAAAACTTTTGAATTTTTCACAAAATCGTTAACATGTTCACGAATATGAGTGCTATGATTACACAAATGAATACAAACGTTAAACAGGACCGAAATAATCATTTACGACAGTGACAAACCATTTCCAACCTTTCCTTTTACATAGGTGATCGCAAATATTATTTTATTACTAAATTTATTATTAGCCCCCTAATTATAACCCCCGATAAATCTTCACCGAGAAATATAAAATCAAACATGTTTTTCACATCCTAGAAGTTCAAGAACAATTCGCCAATAATGTTGGTAGATATTCGACAAAACGTGTGCAATCGAAAGCATCCTGTCGCTGTACTTTAACCCTTCACTGCACCATGTGCCACATCTGGCACATACCTAAAAGCAATACGTTATTAATTATGCGCCATGAATTTAGCGGCATGATCGCTGTCCCTGATCAGGAACAATCCAAAGTATGGAATAATACTTATTTTGTCCATGTTAGATGTGTACGCTAGACAACAAATTGGAATTTGTTCTTCGGAAACAAAAGAAATTTCGATCAAGCTATTAACGGTAAAATTTTCTTTCATTATTTTTACTGAATATTTGAAAATATTAATATAAAAGAGGATGTAAAGTGTTCGACAAATAAAATTGATTAATTTAAGTCCATTTATATGTTTTATATGCAAAATATTGCAATATAATATTTTAAAATCGTAATTTTGTATGTATGGAACACACCATAAAATATAAAATTTTAGCTTAAAATTTAAAAATTATATATTTTTTACTATTTTTCCTATTATTAGGCCGATATATAGATGTCAAATAAATTTTTTCATAAAGATAGAAAAATTCGTGCAGTGAAGGGGTAACATTTGGAGACCAGTGTATATATATATATATATCTACAAATTTGGTGAAATAAAATATATTTCTATAACGCCCTTCGGTTGTTTTATGTACAACAATCCTTAAAATATTTCACATTTTAGCTAAGAGATGCTGCTGCATTAAATAAAATTAAAGAATGCACAAACTGTCTTCAAAATTTCAAAATGAAAAAATCTTTTGCGTTTATTCAGGTAAATAAAATAAAGAGTTCTGTTTCCTCAAGATTTAAATATCAGCTTGAGGATTTATACAGGAGAAGCTCCATATATCAGCAAAGAATATTACTTTTAAAGAAATATTTAGAAAAATCATAGCGATTCCAGTGATCAAATATAATTTAACAAACATTGCACGCTTTTTAATCTGTTTTACGAATAAAGAATTGATTACATAATAAATTGATAATCAAGTTGAATTGAAAGTACTTGAAATTTCTTATTTATTCTTATTTACCTAACCAAAGTGTTTTTTTTTTTTTTTTTTTTTTTTTTAATCAGAAAATACATATTTGTCTTCATTTGTCTATTAAAGGTAAGTTTTTTTTAAAATAAATAAGTTCTAGATATAAACATTCTATGCAATATGTCTGCCTTATGTCACCATAAGATCGATTTAAAGAAGCCAAGTACCTCTCATAAAAAAAAGTGATAAGAATGTCGAATTTTAGATTTGTATCTGTAAATGAACCTTAGTATCTCTAGTACATTGTACCGGAATATCTGGACGATCTGATAAATGGTAAAGAAAATATGGTTAATACAGTGTTGTGCAAATTAATTGGAACAAACAGAAGAATTTTTAGTTTTCGATTGTAATTGATTTACATTTACTTACATCCAAAGTATAGATATATAATAAAAAATATGTCATTCTGACGACATTTACATGTTTTGGCATGAATCCCTCTAATGTAGAAATATATTTCGATATCGTCGTAACGATACCAAATTTGAATGGCACTCTCGATCATCTTTCTTTTGGTTAAAATGTCCATTGTCTTGATACGTCTCATCAAAATGCTACACACATTTTTTGATTGAGTTTGCATCAGGAGAATTACCAGACCAATACGAAACCTCTAATTTCTTATTTTAAGAACTTTTTTTAGAATTATGGCATGGAGCCAGGTCATGTTGAGAAACGCTGACACAATTAGTGGATATTTGGATAAATGGTACCATTTGGCTTGTTGTGCGAAGATCGTTCAATAATTATTGCCCGAGTGTGTTGAAAATATTTGTACTGCGATGGTTGCTGTGTAATATTGAAGCCTAATGACTTAGATGCCCTTATGATCAATTTCAGAACTGTAGCTGCTTTATTAACAGATTTTTTTTCGTTTTTGGTGTGAGAGGTCGCACCTACCTTGAAAGGATGGGTTGGGGTGGTGACAGTGAATGAAACGTGGGTACCGTCGTTTCGACTCGGAATAATAGTGATATAGCCACGTCTCATCCACTGTCACAAAGCTATCACAGAACTGCTTCATACCAGCCTTTCTCCCCAACACCCTTTCAAGCTAGGTGCCTCCTCTCACACCTAAAATGAAAAAAAAATAATATAGCAGCTACGGTTCTGAAATTGAGTATATAGGCATCTAAGACATTAGGCTTCAATATTCCACGTCAACAATCGTAGTACAAATATTTTGTACACACTCGGGAATATAATTATTTAACCATCCTCGTATATGAATAAATTGTACGGAGTTCATCATTCCCGCAGCTGGCACTAAAATTCCAGGTACTGTAGATGTAAAATAACCTCAAAACATCTTCATTTGCGGGTGTTTAACAGTTTGATCAAGAAGTTCTGATCTCATGGGTTCTCCAACGCTACGCCTCACAGTTTTTGTTCGAAACACTTGCACTGCGATTCGTCACTATAAATGACTTCTTAACAGTCTTTTACATTCAGGATTTATATTTCTCAGCCGAAGCCAGACGTTTTTGCTTCATTGATCACGTTATGATCTGTTTTTTGATTGGTATTCTTGAAATTATTCCCGCATCAATATGCCTGCGTCGAACTGTCGATGAAGCGGCGTCTACACTGTTAGTCAATAAGTCTCTCTGAAGATTTGTATTTGACTTGAGAGGATGTATTTTACTATTTCGTAAAGAAATTTGTGTGTCCACGTTGTTGTCTTACGTCTTCATCCATAATTGCCTTCCGTTTTGAAGAAAACGTCCCAAACGCTTTTTGATTATTAATTATCCTCTAAACACTTCATTTCCGAAATCCAACAGTTGTTACAATATCTGTCACAGTCGTAGATGTATGATCAATTAAAGTAAAAATTCCAGACCTTTTCCTGGGAGTGTTATCCATCTCGACAAATTCAAACAATCTCGTAATGCACCGCCAGTTTCGTAATGCACAGTCGTAAATGCACCGCCTCCATCCGATGTAAGATGATCAAGTGATCAAACCAGATTAGAATTTTCAACCGTGCTCAACAGAGGACGGCAGTTGGAACTAGTTAGGAGCACGATACCCTTGTGAAAGAACACAATTCATGAAAGATTGCGCTTGTGCCATTTAACTTCATATTACTGTACATTTAGATGAAATTTAATATTTATTTTTTGCATATGAAATGTTTAAACTCACTTTTCTCAGTTCGAAATTTTTCATATTCTCTATGTAATCAAAATAACAAGGCTTCCACAGTGATTGACTAAATTATCTGAATATTTTAAACTATATCTTTAAATTCTAAGCGAGATAACGAAGTATCGATTCTTTAATATCTGTAAATTTTTGTTTCAAAACATTTTAACATAAATATATGCGATTATCATAGTTTTACTCCTTATACACCCAATTATTATTATTATTGTTACGATGTAAACTTTGAATTAAAATTCCGATACTTAGGATTGTAGAAGAAAAGTACACTGAGAATAAGATTTTTAAAAACATCTGGTGCGGAACACCAAGATATTTTTATTTTAATTTTTGAAAAGTGATTGCAATATTCAAAGAAGTTATTAATTTATTAACAATTTAAAACGTTTTTTGTTATCTGTAATGATACTGCTTTGTTGAAACATCATGTAAAAACTTTAATATTTACAGAATAAATGTTTTTGGTACAGAGTTCCTTTAAGTAAATCATTCCTAATTAAAACATTTCGTTATTTTACAGGAATTTTAAATATCTTGTGCTTTTTTTTTTTTTTTTTTTTTTTTTTTTTTTTTTTTTTTTTTTTTTTTTTTTTTTTTTACCGAATGATAAAAAATCAATATTAGAAGGTTTTTTTTTTTTTTTTCAGAAACTCATTTTATATCTGGGAATTAAAATTACTGTATCTTGAGATGTACTAAAAAATTCATTTGCCATAAAGATGCATCATTTCATTTATGCAAGCGAATTTTCTTTCAAAATACCTGGAATTCATTTAATTCGATTTTTTACTCGACATAATTTTTCAAACATGTTCTGTTCAAACTGTTCAACGGCCTTCTCCAATATTTGAATCATTCGCATGAATACTCAATTTTAATTGAAACTTTAATCTGTAACTTTAAATGTTTTAATACAAATACTCTTTTATATGAATCTTTGTTCTGAAATATCTGATATTGGAAGCGCTTCATTTAATAATGAGCAGATTAATCTATTTCTAAATAGTTAAAAAAAGATGGCAAAATAAAGCTAAAAAATTCTTATGACAATAAGTATATTATTTGGGATTAAAACGATGTAGTTTTAGGACTAACGTTAATAATTTTAAAAAAGTAGAAAACATATATTACTTTTAAATTTATATTTTTGAATTCCGAAACAAAGTATTGGTTCTCTTCACTCAAATATGTAAAACAAATATTGTTTTTTTTGTTAAATAAATAACTACATTCCAAGTATTTTTCTGCATTTTGAAACTAAATGCACATCAATCAGGCATGCAATGAGCTAATCCGACATTACTTATTTAACCTACTTAAAATTTGCGACTGTAACATGGATTAACTTTAATTTTGATGTGTCCATTAAATGCTATTTTTAAATATTACATTTTTTAATGTACCAGACATTCCTAAGAATGTGTGGTGGAAGTATCCGGGGTCATGAAAAATGTGCGCTAAAAAGAAAAATACTTTAAAATGTATCTATTAATTTAAGGATTAAATTATTATTATTATGAATAAAAAAATAGACATGAAATATTACATTAATATTTGAATGGGGGGCAATAAACACGTTTTGAAACATAATTATTTTCGCTGCGTTTCTATGTCGTAGTAATTTATTTCATTTATCATGTAAAATATATGCTTCAAAGTTGGTGAAACTGACACAGTTTTATGAAATAATAGCGAAATCATCACACTCGACATTAGAAGCATCTAGAAAAGGTAACGAAGACAATTTTCAAAGTACTTTTTAATAAAAGAATACTTAAGAAGATCTCATACGAAATATTTTGATGCAACTATTTCCGAACACAGTTAATAAACCGTTGCAAAGAAAACTGCATTTATCGAGAGATTTGAAAAGTTATTAAAAAAAATGTAATGTAATTTCTTTGGAGCTTTTATATTATATACGGGTGATTCTCCGT
This sequence comes from Maratus speciosus, assembly GCA_963932465.1. Taxonomy (NCBI): domain Eukaryota; kingdom Metazoa; phylum Arthropoda; class Arachnida; order Araneae; family Salticidae; genus Maratus; species Maratus speciosus. The sequence goes on from OZ010787.1 coordinate 244,601,771, forward strand.
AAAGAGGCGAATATTGTATTCCCTTATCTGTAACACGAAAAATATTATCAAAAACTGTTGTTCTTTTGCATATATGTATTTCCACAATAGTGTTATTTTTAAAATAAATTCTTCAAGATGATTTATTAATTATAAAATTAAAAATAGTAATAATGTAATATAAGATAGCCATTTCCTCAGTAGTTCCCTACATCTTCTATGTAACTTTAAACTTATTTTCTGGAATTTAATTAAAATAAATAATTATTATGAAAGTGTTTTAGCAAAGTTAAATAATTATATTAATCATAAACACTAGTTTCTTATTTTTTACTTAATTAAAAAGTTGTTTTAATTAACAATAACTATTTTCTCTACAGTTTAAATCATTCCCTCAAATTTAGATAAAAATCTAAATTTTTGTCACAAGAGGGCAGCTTTGTTCCCAATATCAGGGTTATTTTGTTTGTTGTATTGACACCTTTCTGTTTGTAAGTCTTTAGTTTGAGGTTGACATTGTATGTTACAGAATAAAATAAAGAAATAAACATTTGTGCATGGGTGTTTTTTTTAATCATCATTCTCTCAAACAGGATACCTATTTCAAAGTAAGTGAAAATAATTATTTCTAACTAATGATGTGCTATATGGCTGATACTTTAAGTAATTGTTCATGAATCATTTGCAACCATTTTGTGTAACTTGAAAAAGGCAACCTTATTGAATATTATCATTCCCTCACCCATCATTCCCTCACATTTTCTGAAATGAGAGAATACCTATGTACGTGAGAGAATGATAGAACTTGCCAAAATAATGTAAAAATTTTAACTTTAGTGTTTCAAAGCACTAACCAACTAAATTTATGCATTTTAGTACAAAATTTCATTTTTTGTTTCAATCTATTTAGATAATTTAGATCATGTCCAATTTAGATCAGGACTTTGAGACTTTCTTTTCAATAATAAAAGAAAAATGTGGAGCAATAAAAATATTTCATGTTACCCCAGAAGAAATAGAGATTTCTACAAAACATTTAGTGCGGATTCTAATTATGAAAGCTTCAAAGGAACTCAATGGGTATATCAATTTATTTTCAGGAACGACAAACTTAAACTAACTTTTAGAAGACTGCAACCAACGGAATTGTAGTCACAACCACATCGGGGAAGGATATCAGAGGTTTGGAAACAAGGCCAGTACATCTACAGATGCCCAAACTTCTCATTTACTAAACAAATAAAAAATGTTAAGATTCAAAAAGTTATTTACGTAATAAAAAGAATTTGTAAATTTTATTACACATAATACATTAGTATAAATTTTAAATTATTTGTAGGAGATTGGATGCTACTGCTATATGAAGATGAAGAATATCTTGCAGAAGTTATAGAACAGGTAAATGACGCATTTCAAATCAGTGCAATGCATCCCAGCAAAACCCCAGGGGACATATAAATGGCCAGCATCAAAACCATATATTCATATTTATCATATTTCTGATATTATAAAAAAGAGTGGTACCACCAGTGTCTATGGTAGAAATGCTACCTTGTTCACATTTCCCTGTTTACATTAACTAAATGAATTTAAGTTACTTTTATGATTGCTTTACGTGTAATGTAAATTTTACAATTATTTCGTGGCATTGTATTAACCTAGAAACTGACAAATATTAGATTTGTGTGTATAAATTACAAATTATTATAAAAGAAGCTTATTGCCACATATATGTATTTTTAAAAGACTTTCCCCATATGCAAAGTATAAATCGCTCACTTTACTGTCGTTTCCTTACTTTTATGAAAATTTAAAATCTCCATAACTTTGTAAAATTTTCAAAACATTCGCGGCTGATGCATTTTCTATGTTTATTTAACATTAGAACAAACATTTATGTAACAAATTTTAAAAAAAGTAAGTAGTTCATATTTTCACTTCAGTGCTTCTCATCTTTGCCTCTTTACGGAGAATCACTACATAGTTACTTACTTTTACGCTTCTTTACAACCACTATTTTTGAAAAGTTAAATTTCTCTTATATAACGCCGAAATTTTACGATTAACTAAGGCAAATTTTTTTGTTCAAAAATAGAGGTAGGTAAAAGGCTTAAAAGTTTGCAGCTATGCATATAATAAAATAATATATTGCAGATTGTTGCCTTAAAATAGCAGTTTTAGTCGATAAAGGCAGTTTTGTAAAATTTGATTTTTTTTTAAATTTTAAACATTTAAGCAGAGAAAATATACACACGTCCCTCGAATTATCTTACTCGAAAGGACTAAGGTGTTTTATCGGAAAATGTTATAAGAAAAATGTAAATCACATAGGGAAAAACTAATAACGTGCCATTTTGTAAAAGTTACTTCGATGTTTTAAACACAAAAAATCCAAAGATTTATGCATTGTAAAAGAGAACAAATTGAAGAATTATTACTAACATGCTAGTTAAGGTGTAATTTATATCATATTAGCATAAATTTACTTGGTCAAACTAAAAAAAAAAAAAAAAAAAAGAAAGAAAGAAACAAGCACAAATCCTATATGAATAAAAATTTAAATCTCTAGACTTTTACACATCTTGATTCTCGACAAAAAAAAAATGGATTTTGATTTTAGGGCAGGAAAAATATGTTAGCAATTTAAATCTGTGATTTTTTTTCTGATTTTTTTCACAGAAAACTGTTGCTTTAAATTTAAATGTAAAACGACATCATAAACTGCACTCATCTCTTATAAAATAATCACTTAAGAATTAGTTATTTAAATATTAGTTAAATTCATCATTAAAAAATAAAGTGAAACTAGAAAAAATATGCCGTGTTTTTAATGCATTTCTAGAAATTTACAATATTTCCACGTACGCACACAATATTCAGTTGAACACCTTCAGGGAACTGATGAATTCTAACATTAGTATTAATGATAAAAACGAAAAAAATAACTTCCCATACTCAAATACGTTTCTAAACAAATTACTTTAAAAAAACTATGTCTTTTTATTATAAAAGGTTGTTTTGAGATTAATTGCATAAACAGTCTGATCCCAGAAAATGTAACATTTCTTAAATAAACTGGAATAAAATTAAATGAAAACGAGGAATTTTCCTGAAAAGAGAAAATTTTTTCATTCATAAAATATGTTAAATGTATTCTACTTTCCACCTTCTGGCGGTTGTTAAACTGTTAATATTTTCTTCCGAAGGTTATTAACAATATTTTTCAATCTGAATTCTTTCAGAATAAAATTTTAAGACTCAACTGAACATCATGTTGCATTTATTTAACTTATCGGTTTTTAAACAAAACTTTTATCTAATATGAAATTTTAAAATGATGTATGCCTCTTTATATAAAAATTTTTTCAAATGAAATTAAATATAATTATTTTTAAAATAAAACTTTACTTCACCATTTACTTTTTTACGAACGATTAAGTTCGGAAAAAACAACTCACTATGAACGCATTTAATTTTCTCTTACATAATTATAAATTTACATTATTAAATGTAATACGAGGTTTAGGTGTTTCTATAAAAATACAAGATATTTTTGCTGTATAAAGTACTCCTCACAGATTTTAATTCTCCATATTTCTGTAGATTACTTCTTTAAAAAAAGTCGCATCAAAATACTCCCTTGGAAATTTTAATAAATTTTCACATTTTATTGGTTATGTAGTGCATTTGATGATAATATTGCGAATTATTTCCATTAACAAAGTTATGTTTTAGAAAGCATCTGTCAAATCTGTTATGGAAACTAAAACAAAATCTTATTACACACATAACAAAATAAAGTTATAAAATTGTAACAATGTATCTTAATGAACGTGGACGCCGTCGGCAGGTTACATAGAAAGGGTAGGATTGATTTCTAAGTCCTTAAAATGGGTCCAATGCGTTTAATCCCGTGAAAGGTTGTGGAGTGAGGTATTATATATCCCTTTTAATGTTAATTCGAAACTACCACATCGGCAACAGAATTTTGGGATAAAATATTGATTTTATAATTTACGTGAAATTAAGCTTTTAATTATTCTCCATTAAATCTGTTTGTAAATCATGGTGTTATTCAATCATTTTTAGATTTTAGCTACTGAAGTACTTTGCCGCTGAAAATGATAAATTGAACACATTATACTCTAAAAAAATTCCGTGTAGAATTACAGTACATGTATTGGCAGCAACGTGACAAGTATACAGTCTGTCCACGTATAACCTGACCGACCTTTATTTCCGCAACCGTTGGTTCTAGATGCATACTTACAATTACAAAAGTGGTCAAAATTAGGTGCAGAGTTAAGATTTAAAAAGTTTGAAGCGAAAAAACAATTTAACGAAGAATTACATAATCTAAATTTTTATACGGTCCCCCCGTCCAATAACTTATATTTAGTAAAATTTAACTGTTACACTGAAAAGTAAGGCAAAAAAAGTCCCGTTATTCTACTATTAAAATTGGCCGAGTAATTGCTGTTTAAAGTTGCGGAATATTTTTTGCTGAAATTTAGGGGTCATTCACAAATTTATTAGAAATATAATTTCGTCAGATATATTAAAGAAATGGTTGGGAGTAAAATTAGCATTGCAATATAAATTTGAAATCTTTAATCATTGTGACATATTACTGCAAAGTACTGAAAATATAAGAGGATAAAAATAACAGATTTTTTGTTAAATAAAAGAATGAAAAACAGCCTCGATTCTTTACAAAAATGATACATATTTTAAAATGCTGTTAGATTACACCGTCTTTCAAATTTTGGGTTGTGCCATGTTTTTTAGATTTTAAAAATTGATTCATGTGTATTTTTTAGCTCTGAATCCGAAAATGACATTCATTTTAAACCATCACGTCAGGATTTTTCACAAATCGCAAATTTCAAAGTTAAAAAGCTCAAAGTTAAAATTTATCCCACTTCCCCTCCCAATTGCATCGAACCCCTCAGCTGTTTAGCTGTAAGAAACTCAGTATAAGCCACAAAATTGAATAAATTATTGAATTAAATAAAATTAAACTGAAGAAAAAAATCTTACATATATTTTATAGTATCATATTTTTCGCTATTTTTTACCCTTTAAACTTACGATTTGCGAAAAGCCCTGACATGATAGTTAAAAGTGAAGGTAATTTTTTTATTTAGCGTTAAAAAAAAACATAAAACTTAATTATAAAAGTTAAAAAATACAACCATCGCAGGTTTAGGTTATCTAATCTAAAACCATTTCTTAAACTTGTTGACGGTAATCTATCCGAATTTGTTTTGTGTTATCCTCGAATATAAGTATTTATAAGATGCTAAGCATCATAAATCATAATAATATTACATTGTAATCGGATTTAAGCCAGTATGTAAAATTTTAACTTCGATCAGACATTTGAAAGTCAGTTAAAGTACGAGTACAAAATTTAAACTGGAAAGACGATCGTTGCAAGTTAAATAAAACCTTATGAAAATAACATAATTTTTGTTAAAAGAAATCATAGCCTCAAATCCTTACAAAATACAACATATGTTAAAATACAATTATTTTAACTAATCTGAAACGTAACTAATAATGTTAACTCAATCGTAATAGTGGTACGATTTCTTTCAAACCTCAGATACCTTGAAATAAGTTTAAGTACTTTATATACAACCCCTGAAAGCACGGTCAAAATCATCTGTTTTGATATGCAAAAAAGTGGTATAAGTCATGCATTTCAAAGTTTTATAATTCGATCAATTTTAATGTTAGATGAATGAGACTTTTTCTGTCTTACTTGTTAGTGTCACAGTAAATTTTTACTAAATATCACTCATAGGATCGGGGGACCGTATAAAAATTTAAATTTCGTAATTATTTAATAAATGTGTTTTTTGACCCAAATCGCTTTAAAAATAATTCTTTACATTATTTAAACCATTTTTATAATTAGAAGTATGCATCTAGGACCAACGGTTGCGAAAATAAAGGTCGATCAGGTTATACATGGACACACTGTATGTACCTAATTAAGACACTCAATGTGTACATCGAAAATTAACTTAACGTAAATATACCGTAAAATTTTATTTTTATATTGTATATATCGAGCTGGTTATACTACTACAGTATATCCGGAATCTATACTGTAAAACGATTTTTAATAGGTACAGGAGTTGACAAAAATATGGAAACACCGCGTGAAATGCATGCTTGAACGTAAATGTTGATTCAACCCCAATCCTGTGGGTGGTGCTGTTGTATTTTCCCACTAACGCCAGCTGTACACTGCCCTCAATACGTTGCAAGTGTCAGTCGTCAGAACAGTGTTCTGTGTAGTTGTGAGCGCTTTGCGTCTGAGCTAAGGAATTCGAACTTGGACAAATTGTTGGTGATCGTATGGTGGGTGCTTCCATTACCAAGAAGGTAGCCGAAGTTTTTCATGTTTCAAGAGGCACCGCATCGAAGATTTATATCGCATACAGGAAAAGCGAAAATCACCATCCGTTAAGTCACAATGCGGACAAAAGTGTGTGTTGGATGATCGTGATAGACGGTAACTAAAGTTGAATGTGACGAAAAATCAGAAGACAACTCCTGGAAAAGTCACTGCTGAACTAAATGTCGAGCTCATAAAGTCTGTCAGCATCAAAACAATAAGAAGGGAGCTCAGTAAGAGGGATTTTCAGGGCATGAGAATGGGTTTTATTTAGGTGTTTGCATATTTTTGTCCAATTCCTGTATATATTATGTGCATTATATACGCAATATATAAACTGTGTATTAGGGAGGTCACAAGAAATCAATTTTCAAATTTTTTGGGGGGGACCCCCCAAAAAGTTGCCAATTGACTAGAAAACGAGATTGGCTAAGTTTCAGCTCACTTGGATAATATTAACCCGTGCCTCATTGAGGTTTAAGTTTGAAAAAAACGTGATTTTTCGCAAAAAAATGCTGTTTTTCCTTCATGAAATGAATACAATTAAACCTAGGAACATAATGCAGGTCTCATTTTATAAAAAAAGGTTTTGCTTTGAAGAACCATACACCATTTGTTTTTAATGTATAGATTTAAAAATATGCGCATTTTTCAGGACCAGACTTCACCTGAATCCTAAAAATTGACTTTTTATGAAAACGCGAAAAAAAAATTTGTAACACTGCATTTCATCTGCTTTCCACCTTTTGTTTTTCTTTTTTTCGTTTTATGAAGTCCAATAAAGTGTTTGATTAAAAGAAATTCCAAAGAAAAGGAAAAAAATCGAATTTTAAACTGAAAGAATTTTTTTAACAAAGGGAGGGCAAAGGAAGTATAAAAATGAGAGCAAATAATGCTCAATTGCATTTTATTATTAAAGTTGTGTTACAAGAAAGGAGGCATAATAAAGAAAATAAATTATTTTCCCTTACAACTGTCACGTTAACCCTTTCCGGCACAGAAAAATTCTGTTCGTAAAAGGATGAAATGATGGTCTACCCCGGAATTTACAAAAGACATTTTTAGAAATGAAAATCACATTACTTTAACCTTTCATTGTAAAAGCAAAATTTTATTAAAATATTCTTCGTGCCGTTTGTAAGTTTGGAATTAAAATTAGGTGTTCCCGGCGTGGGACACTGCGCCGGAAAGGATTGAAATGGTAATGGTTTAGATAAGGTGGCTTATGTTGACTTTTTTTACCAAAGTACTTTTTTTACTTTTCAAGTGACTTTTTTTACCGAGTTAAGATACCAAAGGCGGTTTGTCATTTTAGGAAGTGCTTTGTCTGTAACCTATTTATCAAATTTTCTGTAGTGAACAAGTGATTTTATTATTTGCAGGTCTTGAATTGGGGGGCTAAAGTGGCAGTGGAAGTATTGAAGCACGCTTTTGCATAAATATTGATTAAAAATAAGAAAAGATCTCTGATACCTTCTTTTTCTAAATTTGTTATTGAAAGATGATCCCTGAAACAATATATTTTAAGAGAATGAATGGTCTGTGCCTCCATCCATCTGACATGATTAAAAGTACCAGGTGCTTTGAAAAAAAGTCTTTTGCAGGAAAGAGTTCTATAAAAATTAAACAAAGTTGAATAAACTCTTTATAATCTTCCCTGAGCTGTTAATTTTTAAGAGTTCCTGTAAGAAAATTTGAAATTTCTTCTGAATTAACTATTTATACCTAGTATTTCATCTTCAGTAACATTTGTATACTTACTCTGGTTTAATTTAGACCACCCAATCAGAATTGTTTTTTTTTTTTTTTAATATCTGGCTGAGGGGCAGTGATTATGCCCATTTTACAATCAAGAACAGCTTTCTAAATTATGCTGGCGGCATTGTAAATACAGAAGACTTTTCCTTTAACAATTGCTATAGAAAAATGCAGGTTAACTCTGAGGCGACCTGTGTTTACTGCAGTTGTATCAAAAAATATTGCCTGGATTTTACCAACTTCCTCCCACTCTTCAACTGCTGAAAATACAGTTTTCGCCTGAATTGTTCCGATACTATTTTCAAGTTGAGGAACTCGTAGTAACAGTTCTTCATCCCTACAACTAATTAAAACTTTTATCCACTCTACATTTTCTTTATTCAAAAAATGGTGAAGCAGTTTCCCACTCCAGTGAACAACAGTTCTCTCTAAATAGGAATTTTAAAATCTGTTTTTGATAAGCTCAGTTTTTTGTTTACGAAACAGTTATTTGCAGAGTCGATGTCTGTGGTAGCTAGTGGATGTATTCTAAGTCTAGCAGCTTCTCTGGCATTCAGTTCATTTTGCGAATATTATAAAATAAAATGCATAAAACTTGACAATTACTTAGCTGCTTACTGTCGATGATTTGATGAGACATGTGGCCAATTTAAAAAATCTTACATTTCTGCCATCATATCAAGAGGGGGAAGGGGTTTTACGGAATGTTTCGTCAATTCTAAAAATAGATAACCATAACAGCTAACATAAACAGCCTTGTAATAAAAAGAGAAATTCAGAGGTTCAACTGCAACACAAATCGAGAAGCTCTTTCTTACTAGACACAGAACTAGATAACTAATAATCAATTATAATTCGTGAAATATTTTTAAAGTTACAAAAATTGTTCACTTATTTTTGCCTATTAATAAAAATGATACAAAAGAATTATCAAAAGTAATAAAATTTTTAATTTGTCATTTTTTACCTATGTTTCAAAAATGAAGAGTTTGAGAGTATGGTTCACTAGATGTCCTGAAAAATACTAAATGTTCATTAAATATAAGTTTTCATGAGAGTAAAAGTTCAAGGCAACAACAGTTTCTATGAAATAAAACAAGAATCAGATTTCTAAGACAAATATTTTTCACGTAAGGAAAGAAAAACGACAATTTTTTGCTAAAAATTGCAACTTTTCAAGAATTCAACCTCGATGAGGCACAGGTTAATATTATTTATTTGAGCTGAAACTTTGCCAATCTCATTTTCTAACTAATTGGCAACTTTTAGGAGGGTCTCCCCGAAGAAAACGTTAAAAAAATATTTCCCCATGTTGCTTGTGACCACCCTACTGTGTATTATATACACGGTTTATGTACGGTAAAATGATTTGAAATCGCTATATATATTTTATAGTAAATACCACTGTATAATAACTTCTAAAATATTAGGACAGTGCAATCGCATCCCAGGAAATATGTCAGGAAATCTGTCAGGAGATAGAAGTCTATGCTCAGGATAACTTTTTAACATTTTCAACCAAAGTTGAAAAGTGTTTAATCATTCTATTTGTCTGTCCGTCTGTCCACACTCTAACTCCGGTAAATATACTCGGATTCTGATGCAATTTATAAACTTTATTTTGGGTCACCAAAGCATGTTTGGTATTGTATATGAAGTATGTGGGATTAGAAGTTCATTTACAGGGGAACTAAAATGAATTCCATTACATTGTGGTATATTGAGAAAAATCATTTGCAGAGTATTTTAATGAGATTACACCATTTTAAATGTATTGAAACTGATATAAATCAGTTAATTTCTCGGCAAGTTGATTACGATAGATTACCATTCATATCATTTGTAGTTCATTTATAGGGACACACAAAAGAAATCGGTTATAGTACTATCTTTGAGTAGTAATTGATGGAAGTGCCTTTTAAAATGCGGTATGCGCTTTAAATTTTAAATACATTTTTGAATGCTATTCGTTTATATAAATTATGTACCTCATATGCGGGGCTGCACAAGAGAGTTCACGTGCCAGTCTCCTTGTTAACGAAAATTGCTGAAGGGGAATTTTTAACAGAGTTATATATGTTGAACTGAACTAAATTTTGGCATGCATGTAATCTATATATCTTATACAGGGTTGCTCAAAGAATTCGGATATTTTTTTTATTTTATTTGGGGACAGCTAAAATGGGTTTTCAAATGTATTATGTTTTTCCATATGGTTGAATTAGGCATAATATTTTAACTTATTAAATGGTGCAGTTTTGCTACATTATTCTGAATATGTTGGAAAGTGTTTCATAATCTATGCTTGACGCATGATTTTTTTCTTTGTTGTTTATTCATAAAAACATTACCCAGTGTAAATAACATGTATTTGATTCATGTTTATCAGATCAAGAACTTTTTTTAAACATTTTGTTAAGTTTAAATTGGTGAGAACGGAAATTTACATTAGTAATTTAAATAATATTCATTCGTAGATATGTCGTATATTTACCAGAAAGCAGTTATATTACGGTATCAATGCCGCTTCAATTGATGTGTTGCCTATACTGTATTTTGAAGCTTAATGTACCATAGAAATAATACATTCGTACCGTAAATAATGAAAATGGTACAAATATAGTGAAAATTACTGTACATATACTTAAATTTTATGTTTTTTATAGTACATATTAGAATGAGAATGGCAATGCCAATGAACGTTGATAGAAATTATTCATTTATAATGTATTTTCATTCCTTATTCATTGTCCAAGGGTGCTTTGTTTGTAAATATTATGTCGCATTTGCACCATGTAGACGGAAGATTTGGAATATTCTTACACCGTGTTTAAAATTCAAGAATTTTAAAGAATGTGCGATTAAATGCAAGCCTATAACATACGATTCATTGGCATAACGATTTAGGTCAATAACGTAATGATTTATTTACGATATACCATAATTTATTTAGCGAAGATTTTTTCAAATATTCAATAAGAGGAGATTCTTCAAAACATTCTTAATTTTGTGCATATTTAATCATCTATTATTTTAATTAATTTGGTTAATGTATGGAATACAAATGAGTAAATTAGAGGATAATTTTTTTTTCATTTTTTGTTTTCTCCATATTTAAGAGTGCGTCCCCGCCCCCTGACCAATAGCTTGGGCGTAAATGATGTCCGCAATAATATTCGATTTTTCCTTCGTGTAGATTGTGTTTACCTAAAATATAATTCATTTCTTTCTATTGTTTGAATTGTCATATCCACCACGATGTGTGTAACACTTAAATCTTGACAAAGTCTCAATGGATCTTGACAAAGAATTTTTCTGGATATTGAACAAAACGTCTAAAATTGAAAGTGTCCGGTGTTTTTATGATATATATGGTAGTCCGATTAGTAAATGAACACTTAAGGACATTTTTAAAAAGAAATGGTCGATAATATTTTAATAAACAGTAAATTTTGCTGTCTGATAGTGCAAATACATCTGATGGTATACAAATGATTAAGAAATAAAAAAAGGAAGTTTCATTTGTTTGGGATGTTAGGGGTGTCTTAATAAAAAAGCTATACAAAAACCAAGTAAATGACCAGTTCTTACAGGTGAATGAAGGCGAAATTTTTCAGTGGACAAACAAGCAGCAATTAAAAAACGCACAAGTTTCATACTATGTTATTTATTTTACAACTTCTGCAAATAACTTATAACATGTTTTTACTGAATTATGACTTTTTTAAACCTAGAAGGATAATTAATTTAATTGAAAATTCTTCACTTTTAAGACTTAAAAGTGATTATAAATGACAGATTTATAAAAATAAAATGATTCTATTTCCTGAATTTTTTGTCCCTATACTTCTGTATTTCAGGAACAAGGTAAACTCCAGATGAATGGGAATATGTTGCAGAAATAAATTCAGGTATTTTTATTATGCTTTTTTATGATCCTTAAAATACCAGATCATATCCTCTACTGCAGGCCACTTTGAATTCAAGCCCCGTGGTCCATAAATCGACTTATTTCTCACTTTTATTCGTTACCAGTCCAAAAAAAGAATAATGTATCTTATTCAACAATCGCGTATGGTTTATTAAGTGCTATTCCATGTAAGGGTCGTAAAATACTGTCACCAGAGTTAGACTTTGAAGTGTCACTTTTGCTCAGATCTTCTAGTTTATCTTCTCTGGGAAAAATTTGCTTAATTCTAAATTTATATGGGATTTATCCCCATTCAGAAGCAATGAAACAGAAAACCGTATGTCAGTTTCTATTAATCATGGGTAGAAATAGTTGGCAATCTACTTATAATAAAATCTGAGTGCAGGAAACGTCAGAACCATGCCGGTGCGAACCACTCTGGTCTGCGAATCGACCGTAGCTAAACGCCATGTTAGGCTTAATGAAAATCATATCCTAGCATATGACGGCTAAATGATAAATTTTTCTATTTGAAATCATGTCTGTTCAGCATATTTTCACATAAAACATGTGTATCATATCAATTTATAATGTATTAAGTTCTAAATTAAAATTAAGCTATTATAAACATAGAAATCAGATCTAAACAGGCGATACTGTTGTCATTCTGATTCAAATTCCAGCAAATCTACAAACCAATGTATGACTCTTTGAACGCTTCATTAAAAAAATACAGGTTAAAGCCGATGCTGGTCTTAAAATATTTGTAATAGTTTATTAATATCTTTAAATATTTTAACTTTGTTTGAAACCTTCAAAAACTATTAAGTTCTAAACAATTAAGTTCTAAATTTAAGGGCCCAATCATCATCAACAACAACAAGTTCTGAATTAAAAATAACGGATAACTATCGCCATCTGGTGGACAAAAGATATAACTTTCACTCTAAAAAGGTTAAAAGGTCCGTTCAAGCACATTACATTACATGTATTTTTAATTTATTCAGAATGATTAATCTTTTCCACAATTTCAGATTTCCTGTAACATTTGTTTTCTGTCTTATATGACAAAGTAAAAATTATCCGAATTTGAATATCTAAAACTTTCAAATGCATTTTCAATAAAAAATTATTTCAATGGCACTTTAGCGTTATTTAAAGGGAAATTAACCCTTTATGTACTAAATTATGATTTCATGAAAATTTCATCTTCTAAAGTATTTTTCGTGAATTTTTGAAACAAAATTAGAAGATTTACATAATCATTTAATAAATTCTAGAAGGATTTTAGAAAGATTGAAGGATTCATTAAATTTGAATTAATAGGGATATTGTGTAATATTTATAACCCGACTCAAATGAAATCTTTTGTTTTAAATATTTTTCTTAATATTTTCTAGGAATTAGAAAATCTACAAATATAATGTTCTTACAATAGAAATATAGAAATATTTCTGAATTGAAAAATCCCTCCCTCCCTCCCCCTCCAACGCCAAGAAAGCTGAAAAGATGCAAAGGCCAAAGAAATCATCCTTTAAAAAATATTTTTGTTTTGTGTAACCCATAATGCTTTTGGAACATCATAAAGTAATGCATCTATAACTCATTCTAAATTGTATTACTACTAATCGATGTATTAAATTAATTTTATAACAAGTTATTTTAATGGTACTTATAAGTACTGTCAGCAGATAAAGGGTTAAAGGGACAATTTTTTCTGTACCGAAGGCTGCGAGCAGCGCCTCTGTAGCCCGTGTTAATTTCCAATAAATTAGGAGCTTGTGTTTCTTGCTAATTCTTTTGTCGTCAAATTTCTGTTGTAATTGTACCCTTTTTTACAATGCATTTCATCAGATTTGAAGACATTGCAAATAAAATGAGTAATTCTTATCGATAAAACATATTTTAATTATATTGCAGATAAAATTATGAATTTTAACATAGTTTGTAGCGAAAAAAAAAAAAAACCCGCTAAACAACAAATTTTTAATGTAGAGAGAACCTAATCAAGCATTTTCGTCATAGAATGTGTAGCTTTAAATGGCGCGTTTAAGCGCTGGTGACTAAATTGTAGTTTACATAATTTCTTTTCTCTAATCATAAAAAATAAAAGGATAACACTTTTTGATTAACAAAATGCATGAGGCATCTTTTTTTTTTAAGTCAGAAAAATATTTTTTAAACTATTGTTTTGAAGATTTATCACTTTCCATCATTTTTGACGGGGATTATATACTAGTGTATGCATAGAGTGAGGCGTACGATGCAAAAATCCATCCAGAATCTCTCTTTCTAATGAAGTAATTTTAATGAACTCATCCAGCAATATCCCGTGGAATCCTTTGGTATGTAAAAATAACCATCGGAGGAACATTTGTTTTACTGGCAAAAAAGTTTTCCAAAACTGTAATGCTTTCTTTTCTTTCCCGGGTGCAATTGTATAGAAATCTTTGTAAATTTTAGGACCTATGACTTTTCCTGTTTTTGGACAGCATTCAAGACCAGTTTCATCAGCATTATATATACGATCGCCACATAAATGTAAATCAGAAGAGTTTTCCTGTTTAATGTATTTGTGAAGTACTTTGAACCATTGTCGAATACCATCTTCTGTGAGACAAACTTTTCCTTTTGAAATTATTTCTATATTATGTAGTGTTATCATTGGACGCAGTGTTAGAAAAAGAGTCACCCATTTCTCCCCCTGGACGATTGTTCATAAATGGATTTTTTAATCCTATTCGTTTCATGGCATTTTAAACAGCATTTGTTCTTCATTCTTACGCATTGAAAATCCAATTTTCGCTTTTCTGATTACCTAATATCCAAGGACTTTTTCTTCGTCTCAGGACAACACAGGCAATGCTCCCATAGACCTACTTACAATTGTTGTCCCTCGCAGTTTCATAGACAACGTTGCTTTTGGAATATTAAAATGAAGAAATGCCTATTTTAAATTGAGCTGATCTAATCTCACAGCTTTTGAAGCATTTTAAAGGTCCTCTGTGGAGTACTTGAACCTCCCATAACTCCTTTTTGAGGAATCTTTTTGGTGTTCAGTAAGATTATTTCTATCAGTGATTTAAAGCAATAAAAATATAATATTTGAAACGCATCAATAGTTAGTAGATTCAAAAGTGTGCGCGTATATGTTCTTTTGTTATGTATTTATATCTTTTAAGTTTTTATTTGTTACCATTGTTGAAAAATCACTTAAATCAAAATATAGGCTATAAAAGAATCCACACAAACATAAAGCCGAAATAGTTCATTCACAGTGGCTGAGAGGTTCTGCTCTCGAAGCTGGTAGACGGGAGGTGCTGGGTTCGATCGCAGTCGCGCCCGTCGGCCTAATCGTTCGGAGTTTTCGTGGTTTTCTTCGAGCCTTGGTTTTCCATGCGTAAATACGGGTTAGGTTCCCTTAGAAAGACCCCCACGAAGGGCACTCTCCCCTCGGGCCTATATCTCTAGTGTAGATAATCGGCCCTCAAAAATCAACCAACCAACCAACCAACCGAAATAGTTCATTCACTAAGAAAAATAGACTAATATATTCCTTCCAGTGAATGGACACTTGTGTTCAGTCATTGGTTATACTGTGTTTTCTGTCCATTCAGTGAATTTATTGCATATATAATAAATACAACAATAAGGAAATTATTATTTTTCTTTAATGGTCTGCAACATAGACGAATCAGAGTGAATGAACAGATGTTCATACATTGGATTTTTAACTTTTGCCTGCCCTGTTATTAAGCACATCCTATTCACAAATTCTGCTTATTCCACAATGATTAAAAGAATAAGAAAGGAAGCTAAAATATGTAAATTTAATGTAAGTTCGATGAAATTAGTGCATAATACAAATAAAAACAATTAATTATTATCAAACTTATGAAATGACATAGCACTTACTTTATTATTTTAGCACAGACACCATGTGTTTCTCAGACATGAAAAATCCGACATACTATAATATTAAAGTCATGTTACTTTAATAACTACTCAGGAATGCGACAGCTTCATGTTGAATAGAATTAAGGAAATTTTGTGACACCAACTAGTGGGCCGTATTACAAACCTTATAATTTTACGATGTTTACTAATTGTTCATTCACTGGGGGATGTTAACTTAATAATCGGACTGACCTACTCGTAGTGTATACAAACTTTTACTGAATAATTAACATTATATTTAATAATCAACTAAAAATATCTAAAAATATCTCTCTTAAGAAATTTTAAAAGTATAGTAAAAAGATGAATGAACAATATTGTTTAACAAGTAAATTTCACTAAAATCATTAAATCTAAAATTACCATGATAAATGATACCAATGATAACCAATGATAAATGCAGTCAACGGTTTAGATCACGGATGAGATTTCCATCGTTTTGCGTACCAGTATAATCTTACATAGAATGTTGTTCTGTTAAATCGCAAAACTGTTCTGGTTAAATAAAATAACATTATCTGTAAGATTATACTGGTATGCAAAAAGTCGGAAACCTCATCACTTTTTAGATTCAAGTACTTTTATTGTCAATAACTTTTGTCTGTTTGGTTTAAAAAAAAGAAATAATTGTATTTAATTTATGGAATATGTGTATGTTTTTATTACAAATCACACAATTTACACAATTATTATACAGGCAAAAAATCATTATATGTAGTATCATCCCGAATCGGGTACCTCTCACCCACCAACTGACCTCAACGAAAAAGGAATCTCACTATCACTTATTGTACGCACGTTTAATCGATATCCGCCTGAATCAAACAAAATCGATATGTGTCCAGATACATTCCTTCCCATGTACTGAACTAACTCGATCGGACTTCACTTCGGGGTTCGGATCAGAACCTGCTCTTTACGGTACGGTTTTTCATTGCCTATAGGTGAATTGTAATCACAATTTTCTTATTCATATTATTAAAAAAATTGTCTGTGTGTGCGTATTTATTTGTTTGTTTGGGATAGCTAGGGAAATCTATCGAAAAATTTCTCTAAATAACTTAAACCAATGAACAATACGGATGAAATACGAAGAAAAATATAATAACTATAGAGTCGGTTATTTCATAGTTGACACAATTACTCCATTCAGAAATGGCAATGGCGAATGTTTTGGCCCCAACTGTTTTTAGACAAACAATTTTGTGGTAGATTTTTACAACATTTGTATTAGAAATATACCCCCAAATTATAGTTTTAATATACTTGTGTCCAAAAGATTCACAAGTCGCACCCGTGTGTATATCGGCTTTGAAAAGAATAAACAACAAGAATGCAACCTGTAAAGGTTTCATGGAAGTTTTTATGATTTATAAATGTAAACAGAGATTTTAGATTTTTAAATTTTCCCCAAATGCTTCTGAAATATGATGCAAAAGTTGACTTTTCTGAAAATATATTTGTGATTATATTTTGATTGATGTTCAGGGTGCCAATTAATGTCCTGTCTCCACCCTCTAACTTTAAATCGGCAAAATCTATAGCCATGAACCTGATGTCTCTGTATTGTAAACAGGCTGGCTGCTAGAAAACGTGATCACTTAGAGCACCACCTAGCAAAGAATTGGAAATCTAGCATTTCTATATCTAAAACACTACAAGATATGAGAAAATTTGTGAACTACAAACTTGTAGAGAAATGAACTGTATAATAATATTTTTGGAAGAAGGCCTGAAATGTATTTTTTTTAATTTCATCAGCTTAAATGTGCTGCGAGTTGTCTGCTGAGGTGTGGCATTATTAGGGAGACAAACATTTACTAATAAAACTAACCAAGTAGGAAAGGTACAGAATGAGGAAATTCAGGAGAGATTTATAATGAATATGAAAGTAAATATTAGAGAGGGTCGAAAAAACCGAAATATTTACAATCGAAATGTAATAGAGCGGAAAAGTAAACTTGGAAAAGAACTTGTAAAACTTTCAAATTTTCAGTTTTTCTAAATTTTTATAATTTTTATATTATGTCTAGAAGTAAATAAATTTACTTTATATCTATTAATATGTCATAAATTTTGTTAACTGTTTGTCATAGACTGGAAAATGAAAACGGTATTTATTCATTGTTCTTGACGATCGCTTCATCTGCTGTCGCATACTCCGCGCCGGAAAGGGTTAAGCTAATGATACGGTGTCAAAAATTTACATTTTAGGGCTTTTAATAAAGTTAATTTACATATAAACATCATTTCATACTACACCGGGAAGCTGCACAAGTTTGCAATTGATTTTTTCTTGTATCATTAAACGTTTTCAAAATAGGAATGCTAACTCAGATGTTTGCCTCGAGGTGGCAGTCTAAATTGTCTCTCATCGCGTAGCGTATAGCCACTTTTCTCTTCCTAGACACCACATTCATCATTATAGAACTGCTCATTTTAAAGATAATGAGACTTTACAGGACCATTGTAAACATCCAGTATATAGTGATAAATAAAAATTTAATGTATTAATTTCCGCGACATTAGATTTTTATATAGGTGTTGATTTACATAGCGTGAATTAGATTTTCAAGGAAATAATTTACACTTTAATTAATTACTTTAATTTTGCATTTTTTGCCTTATGTGCAAAAGAAATAGCAGAAGAGCATTTGTCATTTGCAGTCCATTATACTTATCAGAAAGAAATTAATTATCAACACTATAAAAAATATTTACACAGAAAATTATTTAAAGAAAAAGGCTTTGATTTTAAACAGCTCTAAGCAATTGATGTTTAAAAAATTTCTTTTTGGATTTCTACTTGGATAATAACAATTTGTCCTTTAAGAATAATAATGAAAAAACAAAAATCGATATTTCTCTGTACAGATTTTTTATTGGATAAAAAACGTAGCATTAAATAATTATAACCAAATTTGGAGATGAAAGATTATTTTTTCATTGTACAAGATTAATTTGGCAAGGATGATTTATAACTCACTATTCAATTTACAATTGAATTAAATAATTAAAACATGTTTAAAACAATAAATTGGAATAATGTTTATTCTTATTTAAAAACAACATTTTACATTACATGAATAATGTAAAATAACACATATAGTACAAATATATTTTCTATAAAAGCATACACTGTTGTTATTGCGTAAAGGATATATGTATATTTTTTAATAATGCTCTGAGTTTGTTATGTTTTTACTTTTTTCTATCTATAATAGCTCAAAGTATTGTAGCAGAAATTAATTTAGACTGCCGCTATAGGACGGATTTACAAGTTTTAGGGGTCAGATATCAATAAAAACACGTTTTTAACAAATCGTTTGTATATTCGTACATGAGTGTGTCCTCTTTATATTATCGAAAAGTGTAGGGAGTTATGCATAGGATGGAAATCAAATGTGAGATATTTGTTTTCCGCTGCGGCAAGCAGGTTCTAATTGGATCTGAAAATATTCTCCTGGAACGGGCCTCTGTAATGGCGATTTTTGCGCCATTTTCATTATTGTACGATCGAGAAGTGTATGGAATTATGCACAGAATATAACCAAATTTCATGTAAATGTTTTTGGCTATGGAAATCAGGCTCCTCCCATGAATTTGGAATTTCCTTTCTGTGGAATATATTCGGTATTACAGAGCCCCCTTCCGCTGTAATACCTATTTTTGTGTAATTTTATCGAAGTTTCGTAGTTCTGTTGTACATAGGCAGCTCGTGCAGCGACGGGAACTTCGCACTCTTCTATGCCGGCAATTCTCATGTAGCAGACGTACTGCAGAATGACGAAAAATATTGATTTCATTATTTATCATGATCGAGATTAATTCAATTTTCTCCGATTAATTGACTGAAACAGAAATTTAAGATGGAAATCAAAGTTGGTGCCGTATTGAACTAATAATGTTAAAGTATTAAGATGTGTAACTGTTTTTTGAAATATTAAGATCCATGAGATAGAATAAAGTTATGGGAATAGCACATTCAGCTGGTTAGACTTATAGACCATATTGATGCCGGCGGCGTCTTTATCTGACATCCAATTTTCTTTGCTGTCATTTTTTCTCTTGAGATCGTGGACAACCAAACTAAAGGATCGTGTCGAAAAAATGCTCGTTCTGCTTGTAGATTTTATTCTAACATGAGTAGTTGGATTCTGTAAGGAATTAAAAAGGACAGTCTTTGAATACTAAATTTTATCATAAATTATATTAAGTGATATTCCTATATTTTTATAAGCTCGAATTTGGTCTCTTTCGAGGTCAGAAAGCATTTTTTCTTTACACATGGTCATAAAGCTTTACGCACAAAATGAATGCGCTCAGAATCTCCTTTAAATGATTGGTAAATAATATGCAAAAATATCCACCAATCACGAACCGCTGTTCGAAAATATTTCTGCATTCTTATCATTTTTCTCCAGCGTAGATTTAGCAAAATACATATTTGAAAATATTATGCATAGAAGTGTAAAACTTCATATATATGTTTTTTGGGTGTGGGCAGACGGTCTCAATTAGACTCGGAGATATTCCGCCAGAACGAGGTCTGTGATAGGGATTTTTCTGCAAATTTCCTTATTGTATCATCTGTGGGTGTCGGAAGTTACGCTCAGAATTAAACCGAATTCTAGATATATGTTTTTGACAATGACCGCCAGGTCCCAGTTGAAATTAATGTTATTCCCATGGAAGGAAAATCTGTGATAGCGATTTGTCTTTTGCATTATCGGTAAGTGTATATAGCTATTAAAAGAATCGAATCTGACTATGAATGCCGAATCCCAGTTGTAAATGGGAATATTCTTGAAGCGGGCGCTGTGATAGTGAATGTTTGTTTGATTTCCTTGATTTTTTTTAAAGTTTAAATAAAGAATTTATGAATATATTTCACTAAATTTAGATTTAATTTCATAAGCCAAGGTTTGTATACAAATTTAGGGAAAACCGGTTTCAAAGCCGCGCTGTAACAGTGAGATTAGGTGTGATTTTTCTTTTGTATCATCGGAAAGAGAGGACATATTGGATATAATCGAAAAAAAAATTCATATTTATGCTTTTGACTATAGACGTGAAGTTTCAGATAAAAATGGCGATATCCACCCAGAAGAGGGAGCTGTGATACAGATTTTCTGTATTTTTTATAGTTTAAATTTAGAATTTATTAATATTTTTCAACGAAATTGTACATTTAGACATAATATAGTAGGCCGAGGTTTATGCAAACTTTTGAAGAAAACCACCATGAATTTATCACTGTGACAGCGAATTTGTTCGACTTTCGTGACGAATGCGGTAGCTGTGAGTAAAAAAAAGTCCTGTTAAATCACCTAATTATCCGATATAGTTTAAATTTGCATTTTTGTAATGAGGAAAAATTTTCACGTCTTTTGATATATTACCGGTTGATTAGACTTCATTAAGACCCCCCCCCCCCCAATTTTATAAAATCTATTGACAAAAATCTTGAAGTATAATCAAAAAATCAAAAAGAGGTATGTTATCTACTCATTCTTTGTCTCAATAAAACATTATTAAAAAATACGCTTTTTTAAAGTACTAATATGTATCAGATAGAAGAAAGTTTTTGATGGTCCATCCGATTAGTTATATACAGATGGGTGACAAAATAATACGAACACCCATGAAAAAGGCATGCTCCATTTCAAAGAAGTAGAACGCGCATGTCATTTTGCACTCAATTCTGCCACATAGTGGTTATGAAAGGTAAAGTATCAATCGCTCAACATCAGTCATAGGTTTTGCATGCGCTTACCATACGCTCTGGGAAACTCAATAATGACTGACCTGTCAGAGTTCGAAAAAGGAATGATTGTTGTAATGCCGCACGCTGGTTGCTCCGTGATGGAAACAGCCAATTATTTGGGGCTAGCAAGGAGTACTGTGTCAGCCGTTACGATAGCGGACACGATATGCGGTAAAGTGTCGTCTGCGAAGTACAACAGTGAAAGGAAAAGAAAGCTTTCTGAGAGGGATAAAAGAGAGCTGACCCCCACAGCGGTCCGAAATCGCAGGCAAACTTTATCCCAGATAACGATAGAGATAGATAGTCATCTCCAGAATCACATTTCAGCAAAAACTGTCCAAAGGAAACCTCATGCTTCGAACGTTTATGGAAGAGTTGCAATTCGTAAGCCATTGGTGTCATAGGTGTTCGTATTATTTTGTCACCCATCTGTATGTGTATGAATAAAAATTATGATTAAATCCATGAATTTTAAAAAAGTGCTTTAAATATTTTAATTATTTTTAAATAACGTATGCATTTTCCAAGAAAATAAAATAATACCAAATAGCTCTTGGGGCATTCCACGTCAAATCAGGCAGTAAAATATCAATATGTAACCCACTATCACAGATTTTAATGAAACTGCGTGTGTTTGTTCTTACTATTAAGATATGATCACCAGTAATTTTTTTTGCTCCTTGGTGAAATAGTTTCTGAGAAAAAAATTGTCAAAATTTTGAAAAACTGCCGTCAGTTGGCATTCTTGATAGCTCGGTTTTCAAATGTAGCATGTCATATATATAATCATATTTCAATATCTACTCTACAAATCATCTTCAAATAATTTTTGCACAATATTTAGGATACGCAGATTATGAAAAAAATATATTGTTACGCTTATAACATTTTAAGTGTGTCTAAAAAATATTTAAACTTTGAAGTCGTGAATTTTTTATGAAAAATAATGCATTAACAAAAAAGGCATTATCAACAAAAGGCGGTATTTTTATTAAATTTATTTTTTATGGGAGATATACTTAAAGGTCTCCTTTACCTGATTTTGAAATAAAAATAGTGGGATTTTGGGTGTTTTTGGTAGTATTTCCTATTTAAAAATATTTTGAGGTGCATTTCATATCAAATCAAGCAGAGTCATTCCATGTCAGTTCCCCTAAGCCATTTAATCACTGTCACAAATTTCAATGAAATTGGGTTTGTTTATAGCTTAATTTAAGACGTAATCACCTTTAATTTTCTTGATCCTAAGTAAAATATTTTTTAAGATAAAAAATATCAAAATTTTGAAAAATTGTTTTAATTTTTTTTAATGACAGTTCGATATTCAAAGACTGCATTAAAAAAAAAAAAAAGTCATTTCAATATAAAATCCCTAAATAGGTTTCAAATAATGTATATGTGACAAATAATGTAGGCTGATTATTATTTCTTGTTTTTTATCATGTTTAAACACTAAGAGTGTCTTTTATCTTATGAATTTTTAAAATCAAGAATTTTGTCAAAAATAATGTGTTAATCAAAAATTTATTATTAACCGAAGGCAGGGTGTTATTGCTTTTTTTAATTGTACGTAAAAATATCTTTTAAATGGTTATAAAATAAAAATAGTGAACATATGAGAAAAAATTATCAAAATTTTGGAAAAATTCCACGAGTTGCCATTAATGATTGTTCAATTTTCAAAGGCCTCATTTTATACATAAAATCATATTTCAATAACTAATAAAGAAATCTTCTTCAAATAATTTAAGCAAGGTAAATAAAGTATGTAGATTATGAAAAAAATATTGCTGTAATGTTGAAAAATATTTAAATGTGTCTAAAAAATTGTATAATCTTTGAAATCAAAAATATTTTACAAAAAATAATGAAATTATTAAAAAATCTTTATCAATCAGAGGCGGAGTTTCTATGACTATTTTTTTAATTTTAAATTGTACATAATACTACATTATAACTGGATCTGAAATAAAAATAGTGGGATTTTGGTTGGTTTTAGTAGTATTTAAATTATATTTAAAATTATCAATATTTTCAAATGTAAAACCTATCCAATGTATCATCCCTGGAAATATTTTTATTTATACATTTATTTTATTTTTCAAATTATCTTTTATGTTCGTTTCTTAAGGAAAAAAAAATAAACAATATTGTTTTTTAGTAAAACTTCTAGCGCGAAGAGCAATTATCCCTTTCCAAAAAAGAGAAAAATCACTAGCTCCTCACCGCCCAATAGAAATTTTCAAAATGACAGTCCTAATCTTTAAACTCATATTTGGCTGTTAATATTGAAAATTTAGCATTGAGCTGCTAATATTGAAAAAAAATACCAAATTTCACTCTTTTGACGAAAATTTTGACGTATTGTGCTTTAAATATATGCAAAAAATGCATAATCCATTATATATATATCTTTCAAATAACTATATCTAAAAAAATATTTAAAACTTAATGAGTTGCACTTTTGTAACTTTATTCAGTTTCTAATGATATGTACCGTAATTTCGGATGTATAGCCCGCAGATCAAACAATTCAGTTTGGACCCAGAAATTTTATTCAGTATTTGAAGACCAATATTTACTGTGTTCTAAAAAGTTACATTTTATTTAAAAAAATTTCTGGGTCGAAACACGATTGTTTGATCCGCGGGCTATACACCGGAAATTACGGTAATTTGATTTATTTCATCACAATATTGCTGAAA
Source organism: Maratus speciosus (assembly GCA_963932465.1). Lineage (NCBI taxonomy): Eukaryota > Metazoa > Arthropoda > Arachnida > Araneae > Salticidae > Maratus > Maratus speciosus. The sequence continues at coordinate 244,626,256 of OZ010787.1, forward strand.
GATGGATTTTCAACATATATATGTGTGTATATATATCCCTGCTCTCAAACAAATTATTTAAAAATTATTCATTTATGTTTAATAAAGCCTATATATATTGTTTATACACTTATAGAAAATACATATAGTAAATTTTATGATATTATGTCAATAATGTCTAAAAGTAAAGAACTTATCTAATAGTATGTAACGAAAAATTTAACATCTGGTATAATGACAACAAAATTTTATAATTGTTTTACTTAATTTGGATGAATGAAAAAAGCTTACATGTTTATATTTTATTGAAGTACAGGTGAAAATGTCACAAAGACATTCCTACCTCAACAACCACTGAGAATGTCACATTCACACTACAGATGATTTTTTTTTTCTTTTTGATCTTTCGGGTTTGATTTCAGATGGTAATGAATTAATTAGTTTTGTTAGAAGTGTCACTGCAGTCAGCATATTAGGCTCACTATTTTTTTTTATATAATTTGTTTTGATTGACTCGATGAACGACAATATTTAAAGGGACCATTTCATGACTTTTCAATTAAAAGCTGATTTGTAAATTCATCATGTTGTTTAGTTATTTTTATCGTCTTAAGATAATAAGTTGATATTAAAATTTTTAAATGCAGTTTATTTATTATTTGAACAGTTGAAAGTATTTTTCAATAAGAGTGGACTGTTGATTTTAAGTCGGCTGTTGAGCAATGTAGTGTTGGTAAAGGAACTGATACTATTTAATTTAATTTTTATTGCTATAAATAATATTTGTTATTTTATTATTATATGTATTATATTTAACCAACAGTAGAAATACACGATATCGTAGTCATTTTAGTACATCTTAGCATGAAAAGTTTCAATATTTATCATTAAACATTCACATTTTATGAAAAATTTTTTTAAATTGCTCATATTTTCACTATTTTTATTTTATAACTATTGAAAAGATATTTTTACGTACAATTAAAAAAGTAATAACAGCCTGCCTTTGGTTAATAATAAATTTTTGATTAACACATTATTTTTCACAAAATTCTTGATTTTAAGAATTCACAAGATTAAACACACTCTTAGCATTTAAACATGACAAACAACAATAAATAATAATCTGCCTACATTATTGGTCACATATACATTATTTGAAACTTATTTAGTGATTTTATATTGAAATGACTTTTTTTTATGCAGTCTTTGAATATAGATCTGTCATTAAAAACATTTTTAAAAAAATTTCAAAATTTAGATTTTTTTTTTATCTTAAAAAATATTTTACTTGTAATCACCTTTAATTTCCTTGATCCTGTCTTAAAATGAGCTATAAACATACCCAGTTTCATTGAAATTTGTGACAGGGAATTAATTGTCTTAGGCGAACTGACATGGAATGACTCTGCTTGATTTGATTTGAAATACGCCTCAAAATATTTTTAAATATGAAATACTACTAAAAACACCCAAAATCCCACTACTTTTATTTCAGAATCAGGTAAAGGACACCTTTAATTATATCCCCCACAAAAAATAAATTTAATAAAAATACCGCCTTTTGTTAATAATGCTATTTTAGTTAATGCATTATTTTTCATAAAAAAATCACGACTTCAATGATTAAACATTTTTTTAGACACACTTAAAATGTTATATAAGCGTAACAGTATTTTTTTTTCATAAAATACGTACCCTATATATTATGCATAAATTATTTGAAGATGATTTGTGGAATAGATATTGAAATATGATCATATTTATGTCATGCTACATTTGAAAATCGAGCAGTCAAGAATGCCAACTGATGGCAGTTTTTCAAAATTTTGACAATTGTTTTCTCAGAAACTATTTGACCAAGGAGTAAAAAAAAATACTGGGAATCATATCTTAATAAAAGGAACAAACACACGCAGTTTCATCAAAATCTGTGATGGTGGGTTACATGCCTGCCTGAACTGACATGGAATGACCCTCTTCTTTTAAGGCAAATACAATAAATAAAACATGAATTTGAAATATATATTACATATTCATAATTAAAATGCCCTGTAATATATTTTATGGAACTTACTGAATTGAAAAACAAAATGATATAAAATTTCTTCTGCGAAATATTTTGTTATATCTAAACATTATATTTAAAATAAACTTTTATTTTTTAATTTGTAAAAAAGTAATTAATATAATAAAAGTAATAGCCTTCTTATATGAGTGAAATGTTTTTACTATCGAAAATTTTGTATTGTTTTATTTGGCAGATTATTTTTATGCATGTTTCTTTAAGTTTTATTGAAAAGTAATTTACTAATATAATTTTTTTAAATTATTTTTTAATTGTTATTTTCAGGTTAATTAAATTTTTTAAAATGATTAATTTTAGTCTTAAAATTATTAATAATAAACGTCATTCACTATGATGCAATGTAGTAGCATATTTCATCCGTAATGTAACATGCGCCGATGCAGAATAATTTTTTTTTTTTTTTGATTAAATCATTTTCTTTCTAAAACCATTTAGCGTTAGTATGTCACTAAGCCATAAAACTGAAATTAAAAAAAAATAGCTAGAAGTGTTCCAAATGCGCTTAAAAGTAACAGTAACTTACACTAACATAATACTGATTCCGTTAGAGCATCTTAAAAAATAGTATGCGGAAAAGGCGCATGCTCTGATTAGATGTTTTTGTCCAAAAACTGCAGAATCTCCGCCTGAACTAGTGTGCCTAGAAATGAGAATGGCGAGATACGGGATATAATTTTAATGAGACTGTTCTCGACAAAAGTGGATTGCGAAGTATCTTGCTTGGCCTGCCATTATCGACAATTATATGCTTGTTAACGTGTCTCACTCGTATTATGGTACAGGAACATATAGCAAAGTTCTGAAATGTAGGCTTACCATAGTTCGGACAAAATGTCTTTTAAATCACAGTCTGAGCGTCTGTACGTTTGTCGCCATTCAAGGTTCCCTACCTGAACGAGTCCAAATAGACGTGTGGAAGAAGATATATAAAATCTTAACATTAATGGCAGGCTCACGAAATCCAAGATAATGGCGAGTTCACGATATTTTTGCTCAAACTTCTCAATCTCTTTTGTTAAAACAATCATGCTGTATTTTCGGTATACTGTCACCAGACAAATCAATTGTTTTGCTGTAAATTCAGTACTACCAAATTACTTTTGTTTAATTTCCGCAAGTGTAAGTATTTTATATAGTTTATTAAATGATTTTGTTTGCTTAGCTTTAAGATATGGAAACTTATAATTACACTTTATATAATTTTAATTAAAAAATATTGTTCTAGTTTTCTTCCATGGTGTTTAAATATTTAAAAAGACAGGGGATAGTGCCGCCGGTTTCAGTTAAATTTAAAATAAATTTTACTCTTTAATGTGTTTCGAAATAAATTTCCACAGTATGCCGTCCAACACCGTATTTATTGATTAATAATTATTTGTCTTCTAAATCGTTTTGTTTATTTCTTATACCCGAAAGTTTTTGACTCAACAAATAATTTATTTTTTTCTTAGCAAGGATTCATTATGAATATTGAAAAAAAAAATCCTCTCATAAAAAAAAGCAAAATGTCCTTGGGAGAATGAAAAAAGGAATAATGACAGATAATTGTTACGAATGAATATAATTTAAATACCTAATTATCATTAATTGCGTTAATCGATTTTATGAATTAATATCTATTACCTATCGTATATTAATTGAAATGATTTTACACTCATCGGATAAAATAATCCTTTGGGTTTTGCTTGAAAAATTAAAATTTCAAATCTTATCAAGGACAATTTTGCCATGGGGAATACAGTAAGAAACTTGTCAATTGATTAAATAAATTCCAAATGTTAATCTTGTAAGACTTAATTTAGTATTTTTTTTGAAAATGTTATGGAAGTCTTTAATTCTTGTATTTTTAAAGATTTTGATAAGATTTTACTGTGATAATACAAATTTAAAATATGTATATTTATAGTATGATGAAGAGATTTATGAATATTTCAATGCTTAAATAATTGATACCATGCTTAAATAAAAAGGTATAAACGCGGGTTTTTTTAATTTGGTCTATCGAGAATTGATTGTGCATTAGAAAACATTTTTTTTTTGTTCTTATTTTTCTGAAAATGATAGTTTTTCTACTGTTCCTAGTTATGTACTAAAAAGTTTAGATTAATTGTCATAAGGTATTAATAACACTACTTTACTGTTTGTGAAAATAATAGCTTTGATAAGATTCTAAAATTAGTTACAAGCTTGATATAATGTTAAACTATGTTCTTAGAGATAAGTTTGTCTCATGAAAAGTGAAAAATAATAAATTTTTATCTCCTTTTTAACACAGAAAGGACCAATTTCTCTTTAGAAAAAGCAGGTTTTTTTCGTTTAACTTTCCACGATTAACAAAAATTATGTCGAAAAAGTATTTTTTAGGCGCAATATGTTTTCCAATACTAATGAACTAAGCAATTAAAACTACAGAACTGAGCGAGCAATAAGAGATTTAATATTGTTCAATTTTGACTATTCACATACAAATATGTCATGAACTTATGTTATGAAACCTGTTAAAGCCAAACGAGCCTAAAAAAAGATTAAGCCTTCATCCGGCCCGATATTACAAATTTAAAAGTTTCAAACTAACCCAATAAATTGTTAAGGATCTTTCGACTGATCTGCTCAACAAGCGCAAAATGTTTTGACACATTAACAAATTCATTTTTTAACGGAAAAATATATATTTGAAAGGCATGACTATGGAAGCGATTTGGAATCGAACTGTGTTTTCGTTTTTTTTTTGTTTTGTTTTTTTATCAATAAATTACCTATTGGGTTATAAACGATATTGATCAGATGACAAAGACGTTTTTCACCATTCCTTCATTGGTTATTCTCCTTTCGCGTGGAAATTCGGTTCAAAACACCTACTTTGACATTATTTTCTGAAAGATCTATTGCGTTTGCAAAAAAAAAAACGGAGAAAACAGTTCAATTACATAGTTTCTGAACAACCACACCTATTTCCGAACAAAATTAATTAAAACTTATGTCATAAAGTTGCCCTTTTGTATTTGAGAACAGTCTTAAAATTATTTCAAGGACCTGGCTGGGCCAAGAATCAGTATAAATATACTTCAGGAACCGATGCCAATCTTAGGACATCGATACAGAAATTCAACATATTCAGCGAGAGATCGGATATCGGATTGTTAGATCGTCTCTTATCCAAGGGATATTTTTTTCCTGAGATTACAGGAAGGTCGGGTTCAAGCTTACAATTTTCCTATATACACACACCGGGCCGGTAGAGACCTGAGTTTCATTGTTCATTAGATGTGTCGGAAGGCAATTTTGTTTTTTAAAAATAAGTGATATTGAACTTTTCTTGGGACCATCAGCTCCTATCTCTCTGACCGCAGCATCTTAATTAACTGGGGCTCCGGCTCCTCGAGCCATAACCTCCAGAAGGGTTGCTCACAGGGCTTATGTTTAGGCCTAATCCTATGGCTCCTAATCGCAAATGTAATCCTGAAGGAACTCGAAAAACTCGGGTTCCTTTTATACACGTTCGCTGATGATTGCAGCTTCGTCCTCTCGGGTCGCCGGCGCGTTGACGCCGGATATTAGGCAGATCGAGCCTTTCCCCTCTTCCTCCAGCTGCTGACTCGCCTAAACCTCCAGATATCCCCAGGCAAATACAAAGAGGTAACATTTGTAAAACCACACGACCTAAAACGCCCCCGCCCACGATGAGAATCAATGGGCAGGTGGTGGAACACGAAAGAAAATTAACTCTCCTAGGTCTTACAATTGACAAACACATGAGGTGGATGGTTCCCATCAACAACACTAGAGAGAGTTAATAAAATTACATAATAACTCTCGCAAACTCAAAGGAAAAATGTGGGACATAAAGCTCCAAATACTTAAGGTCTGGTACCAGACCATAGCGAAGCATATCGTCGTTTACTGCGCGGACATTTAGGGAGGCAACCTCGCCAAACAGGTGCAGGACAAGCTAATATCTACTCAAAGGATGTTTTACGACAAATGAGTAGAGGATACAAAACGATTTCCACAGATGCTCTCGCAGTGATAACGGGGATCCCTCCCATTACTATCACGATAGAATATGAACACCTCAGAAATAAAATACTCCATTTTCAGCACGACACAACAACATACACATTCTTCCCAACACAGACATACAGACGAAAGTTAGAAGCTGGATCCTGCATCCGGCAAAGGAGTCATCTCATCTTCAAATAAATTCAATAAAGCACTCCTACAAACCAACCAGAGATCCAACCATCTACACAGATGGATCCCGAACCGAATCAGGCGTGGCAACAGCTTTCTGTGTCATGAGCAATGGGGAGGTGACCCACCATTGGGCCAGCAGGATTGAAGATCTTAACACCGTATACCAAGCGGAGCTACTCTTAATTCTGAGGGCACTGGAATGGATATCCGAACAGTCTCTTCTATTTGTTAGGGTCTACAGTGATAGTCTCTCCAGCATACAGGGAATATTCGCACACCACGCCAAGCACACAATAGTCTTAAAAATAAAGCAACAACTCCTACAACTATTACAAATCTACAACTATTACTCCTTAAACTATTAGAAATCCATAAAACCTTTCTTGGTCACGTATCGGGCCACATTGGTATTTAGGGCAATGAACGCGCCGATGCTTTGGCCTAGCCAGCAACAGAAAAACAGGCAATAGATTTTGAACTCTCAGTCCCCCCCCCCCCGTCCCATGTCAGACGAGTCCTAAAAGACAGAATACTTCCAGTCTGTCGAGCTTGTAGGGGCGACTCTGACAAGGGACGCCCCACACACAACCTCATACCTCTATGAGCCTATATCATCTCTCAATGTCCACCACCGCGTTCCTGACGGGTCACGGCCCTTTCAAAACTTACCTAAAAAAATTCCACGGCACTTCCTCGCCTCTCTGCGAATGCGGAGAATTAGGTACACCAGGCATAGCTACTATCTCTGTACCCTAACGGAAAAATTCATTTCAAATATCCCCCCCCCCCCCGAAATCCTGGCTATTAAACATACTCTCAAGGCCGGCACTTCTGGCAAAATAAAGCATATTTATCAATTTCAAAAAGAAATTTGTGTTCTCACTTCCTAGCGATCATGCGTTGGAAGCAAACAAAGTATCAGCTCAACATTCCAAATCTGGACTTTCTGTACTTACAGTGTGTTCAAGCACACGCAGCGTTGCCATAGCAGCAGAAACCTCTCCTTCTCCACCTGCTGCCTGTCGGTGTGGGGGCTCTTTGCCCCAGCGGGTGACGCCTAAGTCAACGTTTTCTCTCCCGCTCTCTGTCGTGTAGGACAATCTGTGCCCCGGCGGTCAAAGCTTGAAATATAAATATTTATCATCACGAATTTATGGATATACCGCCCATTGTCGCGATTTTGGCCGCTTAAGATCTGGCTGAAAAATGTATATTTTTTAAGACCTTAATAAAGGCAACTGGGAGGGATACTATGCTCTACAGACTTGGTTTCCTTGTCCAAGCAGTTCCTCTAACGCAATCAAAAACGGAATCTTTGGAAATATAAATTAATAAATTACAGACTTTTTTTTTTCAAAAATCCTTTTCGTTACGAATACATAGCTTCGAAATTTATTATCTTTATAACGAACTTTTTTCATTTTATTCTAAACTTCATTAATTTTTTAATAAGTTTTAATTGAATTTGATATTCTTAGAGTTTAAGTGATCATTAATTTTTCTACTCTGTATACTAAGGATTGCGAACAAGATATAATCTGTAATATACTGTAAATTTTTAGAATAAATATGTATGCAATATTCTTTAAAAGAATAAACACGGCTTAAAGTCATTGATTTTTGCACAGGTTCGTGAACTACAATAATAAAAATTTGTCCGGCTGCCAAGCCTGAACTTCTAGTTTTTACATTAGTTCGGGATTGGAGATTTCGGCCCGTGATGACTTATAATTTAAAGATATTATTTTCAATTTAAGATATATAAATATTAAACCAACTAGGTGTTATTTAAAATTTTATGGTATAAAATGATACAGTTCTATGAAATAGATATGCACAAAAGCGTGGAACCATTACCACCCCTCCACGAATGCAGTGGGGAAGCATCTTTTAATATTGGTTTATTTAAAAGAAAATCTTTAAAGCTAACAAAATATAATGCCCTCAAAAAGTTATCACTCCGCGCTGGCATTTTAAAAATATTTTATTTTTTTTATGTCATACCCTGAACAACTAATGAAAGTATGTATAAGTGGGAAACAAAAAAATATAATTAACGTTACACTTATAATGCAATAAAATCAAAACTTTAAAACAAAACTATTATAAAAGAATTTATATTCATGGTATAATCAGTTCAATCACAATCATAAAGAGCTTTTTATAATTCCATTCTGTACATACCTTTAATTAATTCTAAATATTTTTATCAAAGCTTCAGAAAAAAATTCTTTGTATACCCTCGTGTAGCTCATGTCCCACAATACTTGCAATGTTCGTAATACACGCTACAAACCAACGCTTTCCTGATAAAGGCATGAATATTTATGGTAGATAGTATATTAGAACTTATTTTTTTTTTCTCACTGGCAGTAAAATATTTCAATTAATTGATTATATTTTAGATTTGAAAGTCAAATACTGCTAAAATACGAACCATGGATGACAATCTAGATTTTTCAAGTGGAGGGCGAATCTTGCAAGCTGTCACTTACAGTTTTCGGGATGGGAAAATGATCATAATTAATAGCAATTCCACAAGAAAGTTTGTATGTTTTTATAGTGTTATTTGTTTCGAAATGAAACATCCTAACCTCTTTAAAATCAATAAAATTCAAGACATAAAATTATCAAATGGGAGATAAAATGTCAATCCATGGTGTATTTGCGCAGTTTAAAGATATTTTTTATGTTACCTTCCAGTCTTAATTTACCAACTATTTATACAGTTATGGCTGTATTTCAGACATGTTTTTATGCCAGTAAAATTTTTAATGAAATTTAGAAGTTAGCGATGAAAATATTCTTTCCAAGAGTGGAAACTACGCATAAGATTACTTCTTGAGATTTTTATTCTGCGTTAGAATTTTTTTTTCTTTTTACAAAAGAAAAAAACTTAATTCTTTATGTCCCAGACTATAAAATTAAAGAACTATCTCCCCGAAACTTTTTTCCCTGGCATTACTATGATAAAATAGAGGATATATGCACTAAGAATATGCATACGTTGAAACTGGTGTGATAAGAACTAAACGATCTTCTTAAAGTACCATCACAAACTTTTAAATGCGTTAGGCCTTTCGAAAGATCCGAGTCTTTCTTCGTCAGGCGCAAAGAGGACGTGCTTCTACTATGAAAGCAGCAGCAAGACTGAAATGAGAAGTAAGGGAAAGGAAACAAGCTGAAGAATCAGCCAATAAGAAAGTAAAAATGAACAGCCAATAGGAAAGAAGAAGACAACAGCCAATCACAGAAGAATATAATCAAAACAAAAGAACACAAAGTAGAAGGGGAATAAGAAAGCAAGTTGAAAAATAAACATTAAAATAAAATAAAATTAAATTAAAAATAGTTTATAATAAAATGAAAACACACACATATATTAAAATATGGAAACACATAAAAAAATAAAAAAAATGTAATTTAATAGATTACAACGACCATTTGGAATTTATTTCGTCCAACAGATCGCAAAGATCAAACGTCAGACGACCAAAACCTACATCGATAAACTCTCCAAGTCCCGTTCCGAGAATAAAAACAGTTCCACCGAATCATCTACAGATTGCGACAAATTACCTACGTTGAGCTCAATTTTTCCCGGTTAGAATCGTCCGATTGTAAAACGCCGTGGCTGGGGGATTGGAGCCCCTCGAGATATGGCCTTTTATTATCAATCGATTAAACATTAGATTGTTTCCTTTTTGCGCGTTCGTCTTTTATTCTGGAATCGATTTTCATGCGCTACATAATCAGTTGAATACCTCGATTTTTATGGCCTACATAATGAGTTGAAGACCTCGATATTTGCTTTGCAAGACGATTTTCATTTCGGCGTCACTCTTTGGCTTTGGATTTTTCCATATCTGATAATTTGAGCCTACCCATTTCGTAACTTTTTCAATTTTTAACGATTTTATGTCTTTCGATTACCTATTCAAACAATTTTTAACGATTTTATGCCTTTCAATAACCTATTGAAATAAAAATTCTTCTAAAAGTAAAGAACATCATTGAATTTCGTTAAAAAAAATAAAATGCGAGCATCATTTGGCCCCATCCTCGACCGAAAACAACAACCATTTCCAAATGTTTAATTAAAAAATGACTAATATTAATTAATACAAAAAATAAATTATGTGGTTTGTACTGAAAATGTTTTTCCAAGCTGCAGAGAGCATTGTGGAATCAGATTTATCATTAACAATAACTTCACGATTAAGATAAATAGATAATTTTCAAGAAAGTCCAATTCAGAGATATTACTGGCATTAAAGATAATTTTAGCATTTTGAAAATTAATACTATGGCCGGAATCCCAAGAGTGCTTGGCAATAGAAAATTTACAAATTTCTTGATTAATTACATAATGAGAGTGTTCTTATAAGCGGATTTCGAGATTTCATTTAGTTTGACGAATAAAAGATAAATCACAGCCATTACAAGGAACATTATAAATTCCCCATTTACGAAGATCAGGAACAGGAGATTTAGTGGAGGATAATTTGAATTTATTGACAGGTTTAAAGAAAACATTAAAATTGAAGTCTTTAAACTTTAGCTAATTTGAAACATAAAGGAGGATAAAAGGGGAATACAACCAAATTATTGCTTTTAGGGATAGTTAGGGATACCATGTCAGGCAAGAAAATGTAAGCAAATTTGACACTCACACGCTCCAAAATAACTTCGTAAACGATTCTGGACGTGCTAGAACTACTATTGCTATCTAGTTATGATGAATGGAAGTATTTACTAATGTTTCATAAAACTACCATTGAAAATGCATTCAAGAAGTGTGTTTTAATCGGTATAGAAAACTGTGGAACTATAAATTATTGTCGCGGTATAAAGGGTTAATGAAAACAAAAAGAATTTCATTAAGGGGACAAGAAATGCTTGAAATGCTAAAATTGACTAAAGTTTGATCGTGTATTAGGAAACTTAAAATTAATTTTGACAATATTGTACTTATTTTTTATTATTTTATTTATGTTTCATAGAGATAAAAAATATTTATTAAGTAGTAGATAACAAAAAATAAAGCTTTAATATTGTACGAAAGAATTAATCTTACAAAACCATTTTTACTACCATCTTCATGTCCAGGTTTAATATTTTAAAATCGGTATTTTTTTATACTGCTTATTTACGTTGTCTCTCTATTATATGCTAAAACAAAAAAAAAAAAAGAAAAAAAGATTTATTGAAAATTCATAAAACCAGATGAAAGTTTTTGATGTAACTTGAAAAATAAATAATGTTTTGTTTCCTTTTTCATGCACATTTTGTAGAGAATTTAATTTTATTCATGAAAACGCACGAGCAGTATGTACAATTGTGTCAAGTCTCCGCCTTTGGGGATAGTAATATTTTAGTACAGAAATTGTTGTTTTATTTAATCAGACCATTTTGAGATTTAATAGAACAAGAATTTGCTGTGGGAAAGTAATTCTAAACTCTGCATATAACTACTTTAAAGTATTTAAATGTTATCGTGGGAAAAAAGTTGTAAAATTGAGTTGTGAATTAATTGAATTTAGTGTTCTGTTCGAAGGTATCGCCGGTATGCGCGGCTCAACGCTTACGGTTCAAACGGCCGTAATTATAAGAATTTTCGTCGTTAAACCAACTCCTTGACATTTTTAAAAGCGTAAACATTATAAAAATAATAAATAATTTTTTTCATCATTTCTAATTTTTAAGGTCCCTTTAAATGAAATAAAGAAATCAGTTGATAAAAATATTTCAAAGTTATGTTTACTGAATATATAAATAAATAAATGAATAATCGGAGCATTTTGCGATTTAAAAGAACAATATATTATAAAGAACTAATTATCAGAAAATAATTATTTTTAAAGAACAGTATAATGCTAATCTGTAAATACTTTAAAAAAAGTAAATAGTACATTATTACAAAATTAACACTTTTTCTTTTGAGATTTGTTAACAATATTTTAATGCAATTTAACAAGTATAATTTGAAAATTCAATTTCAAATTAATCATATTTTTGCGCTTCACATACTTTTCATTTAAGGCCCAAACACTTCTGTTTTTCCTGGAAAACTCCTTACCCAACAGGTGCGGTATGGTGAAAATTATAAGAAAGTCGATAGTACAATTAGGTAGATTTCGTAAGAAATTGCAATCTCTATTGCAATCTCCCCTATGCTGGAATTGATGAAAAAAATTTGCTTGCGCTGATCATGATCCCTAGAACTCAAAACCATCACCAGTTCAGAACTTTATCTATCTAACTGTCTCCCTATATATATATCACATTTTTATAGACACGATAACTTCCATAATTCTGCACAAATCTCTTAAAAACTGATACATAAAATCAAGAGCAGACAATCTCGGTCAAGTTCGTTAATGGGCAAAATCGAACCAAGCGGTTGGGAATAGGGAGGGGTTTTGGTAAACCGAAAACTCCCATAACTTATTAATAGTAATACATATCAAATCAGTTTAAAGTTATTATTACTTTTAAGAAAAATGCCAAAACATTATGTATGACAGATATTTGATAAAATTAAAAATGGGCTCAAGGGGCGAAAAAAATAGGGTTTTATCGAAAAAAATCATAACTTCGTCAATTCTCAAGATTTCTTAAATTAATTATAAATCTTTTAATATTATCTACAACTTTTATATTGACAAATTATTAATAGGGCCAACTCTTAAGGCACAAACAAATTAAAAACGAAAAAAAAGGGGGGGGGGAGGGTAAAGAAGAAAATAATTCCTAACTTCGTCAATTCACAAGATATAAATCCTCTTAAATTTATTATAAATCTTCTTAATATAATCTGCAACTTTTATGTTGACACGTTTTTGGTAGGACCAACTCCTACAGAAGAAAATAGGGGGACGCGGAGAAAAAAATATCATATGAACATGATTCTGATACAAACGGCTCTTACAAAAAAATATGAAATTAAAAACACGTCAAAACGGTCAGATAAAATTGTTAAACTGGGTTTATCTCTAAACTTGATTTAGTTTTTGTTGGTGAAATTAGTACTTAACTTCGGAATCTACCAGCGCCTAGGTCCAAGCCGGTTGGGATTTTAGGTAGCTTTCTTTACAAAAAGCTACCTATTGCAGCCGTTCGGAGGAAAGCGATTTCAAAAAATTTTGGTATATTTTCATCGATCATGACCCCCAGACCCCGAAACCACCCTCCGTTCAAAATTTATATATATATATATATATATATATATCCATATATATATATATTACATTTTCAAAAAATACATCTGCTGCAAGTAATTTTCCGTGTAACTGCAAAGACCCCACTCTAAAAAAATACATAAACAATGATCATGGACATATAATCACTGGAAATCTTGATATTGTTCATGATTTTAAATTGAAACAACTAATGGGTTATGGTACTAAATATAGACTTCCATCTAAATTTAATGTTAAATCTATTATCAAACAGTTTACATATGATATTGATATTTTTATTTATAAAATTTCTATCTCTTATAATAAGCCTATTGAATATTTTAATCAATGGAAGATATTAGTAATTGAAAAATTAACTATGGCTTTAAAAAATAATATTGCTGATTTGGATTCTATTAATGCAAAGCATTATTTCCAACAAATTACTAAATTACAAAAAAACTACGTTATTACATATGTAGACAAATCTCCTAACAATTATGCTATTATATGTAAATCATATTATCACCAACTTCTTACAAATTCTATTTCTTCTAATAAGTCATTTCAAAAAACTAATGAAACTGTAATTGTAAATAATCGTAAAATTCGAAGTTATTATAAACTATTAAATATTTTATCTACTAATTTTAATTATCCATATTTAGTTCTTATTCCCAAATTTCATAAAACTCCTATTAAATTTAGGACTGTTACTATTGGTTGTAATACATATAATAATAAAGCTAATACACTTCTCTTAAAAATTCTTAATCAATTATATGTACTTACTACAAATAATGATAATACACATTGTATAAAAAATAGCTATCAACTTGTTAATATTTTAAAAAATCTTCATTGTGTTTATAATATAACGACATATGACTTCAAAGATCTTTTTAATAATATAGACCTATTAGATTTACATAAAATTACAAATGCATTATTTAAAAAATATTATAAAAAACTGGAATTACCATCTAATATAGATATTGCATATTTTAAATCTTTAACTAACTTCATTATCTATAATAATTATATATTGCAAGATAATACTTTATATTTACAGCATGTCGGTATACCACAAGGCGGATGTACTTCCAGTTTACTCTCAGACTTATATCATTATGAACGTAATTTTACTAATAATAATCTACATTTATATCGTTATATTGATGACATCATTTTAATTGATACTGCTCAATCTGCAATTACTCGATTTCCAGTTGATTATCCCACTAATTTGGAATTATCGGAAAACCTTTTATCTAACAATACAATTAACTTCTTAGATCTTAAAATTACAATCAAAGACAATAAAACAATCACAGATTTATATGACAAACGTAAAGAATTTAAATTCAAAGTTAATACATTTACAAATTTTAAATCTTGTCTACATCATTCTGTATTTCGGAATATAATTCTTAATCATTTATATAGAATAAAATGTTTATGTTCTTCTCCTCTAATTAACAATAATATTAAAAAACTAATTTATGATGCATTAAATCATGGTTTTCCAAAAAAATTCATGTATTCATTAATATACAATTAGTACTTTTCTTACATGATCTATTAAAAGAAATTAACACATGCGTAAACAAAATTACAAAAAAATTATAAAATAAAAAAATATCTATAAAAATTAAAAATTGTAAAATAATATAAAAAAATATTATAGGTTGGTTGGGTGGGTAGATGTTAGAGTACGGAGGAGGGTGGTGTTGTCTGGATAATACGCAATGGTTAATTATATAAAAAAAATGGGGCTCTTGTATTATTACTATATTTTTGTTATGTATTTTATATGGATGTTGATTTGATATTTTATATGTAATTGGAGAATTTCATTAATATTATAATTAGCCTAATTATTGATTAATCTAATTTACAATTATTTGTTATTAAATTTTAAATTTACTAAGGACAATATCATATTAATTACTAATAGTATGCTATTATTATAGTGAATAATATACATATAAGTATGTATAATATAAATATAGTTATACTGTATGCATTAAAATTGGGTAATTATTTTTATTATTATTACTCTATTCTTTTTAATATTTATTATCGGTTTAATGTATTTGAATGTCCCACATTCATACTTTATGGTTTTTTGTGGATGTCTGAAGATAATCCACACTCTATATTTGTGCTTTTTAAGTAATGGGTATTTAAGTATCATTTAACCTTCTATTTACTTCCACATGTCTTTTATTACATGTTCATTTTATAAATATCTGATATATAATTCATAAAAAATAATTTTTATATTTAATAATTATTTATATTAATTATTACTGATTTTTATTTTGTTTTATAGCATATAGCTATATGCTATATATTATCAATGTTCTAGAATTATTTATTTCTTAGTTTAGTTTAAATAAGTTAGCTAATAGAATATATTGTATGCTTTTAAATTTTATTTACAATAGTTTTTAAACACATTGTGTGGTTTATATTCGGTTTATAATACTCTATATATAAGGATATGTTTGGTTTTGCTGTTTATACAATTATTTACATTCAAATGCTTACAATTATTTATACATTTATTTAAATTGAAATGCTTACAAATATTTATTTTGCGTTAGTTGTTTAATAGAAGTAATACTAGATGGCAGCACTAAATCTGTCTCTTTAAGATAGCTCTAATTGTTAATTTTTCTAGCTCCATTTCAGTTATAATTTAATACACCAGGGGGTATTTTTAGCTAAATTTTGACGATATTGTTAAACTGTTATTAATTAATTTAATAGTGCATTTTAAATAATGTAATTAATATCTATTTATTTTATATTAGATTAAATGTGTTTAACAAGGTATTTCAAATTTTATTTCAAAATGTATTAACTGCATCCTTTGGTATCATTTACTGTGACTTCTTAACTGTTTTATTCACCTTAATCTTTTTGATATACTGGCAGCCATGTGCGCGTGGATTTTTGTAAAATACTGAAATGTTAATCGGTATGGTGTTTATTATTTATATTTTATATCCTATAAATATTTAAATACGTTTTATTGATTCTTCCATTTCATATTATTTGTTTCTATTCTGCTTTCAATTTTAATCAATTCACTTGATTTTATGGTTGTTTGGGCACAGGGGAAATTAACTTTTAGCTTTAGCTTATTTTTCCCACAGAAAACAACCATTTTGCTTATATAATTGAATTCTGTGCCCTTGATAACGTAATTCAATGTATAAGCTTTTCAATTTTTGTCGGTGTCCACTTTTTTCTTTTTCTTCCATAATAATTCTTATATTAATTTTTTTTTTTTTTTAAATACTTACTGCTTTAATTCATAATATTTGACGGTGGAAGGTTATGTTTAATTAATGGTTTTATATATATATATATATATATATATATATATATATATATATCTGACATAAGTCACACTGTAACTCTCGTATTTATGAACCGATTTGGATGTAATTCGGTGTGTATATAGTACATACCAATGTCTCGACCGAGTTCGTTGGCCAGCTTCATCCGCCATTTTGTTTCAAAATTGGCGGCCATTTAAATTTTTTTTAAAAATTTAAAATTTGAAATGTGGTACCAAAAAATTGAAAATGGAAAAATATTTTTTTCTTATGTATTTGACCTTTATACAAAGACTCCGTAGCAGTTTTTGTTTTGTCTATATCTTAAAAAATGGCTGAGTTATAGCATTTTGAATTTCTAGCGAAGCTGACATTTTGAAACGTCCTGAATTTTGTCACGCGATAAAAGGCGTATTTATGAACCGATTTGGATGTAACTTCGTTTATACATAGTACAGACCAATGTCTCGAACAAGTTCGTGGGCCAGCTTCATCCGCCATCTTGTTTAAAAATGGCGGCCATTTAAAATTTTAAGAAAAATTTAAATTTGAAATATGGTAGCAAAAAATTGAAAATTGAAAAAATATTTTTTTCTTATGTGTTTGACCTTGATAAAAAGATTCGGGAGCAGTTTTTGTTTCGTCTATATCTTAAAAAATGGCTGAGTTATAGCATTTTGAATTTCTAGCGTGGCTGACATTTTGAAACGTCCTGATTTTTGCCACGTGATAACAGACGTATTTATGAACCGATTTGGATGTACCTTGGTGTGTACATAGTACATACAAATAACTCAACCGAGTTCGTTGACCAGCTTCATTCGCCATCTTGTTTCAAAATGGTGGCCATTTAAAATTTTTTTTTAAAAATTAAATTTAAAATGAGATACCAAAAAATTGAAAATGAAAAAGATTTTTTTTGTATGTGTTTGACCTTAATACAAAGATTCCGGAACAGGTTTTGTTTCGTCTACATCTAAAAAAAATGGTTGAGTTATAACATTTTGAATTTCTATTGTGGCTGACATTTTAAAACGACCTGATTTTTGTCACGCGATTACAGGCGTATTTATGAACCGATTTGAATGTAACTTGGTCTGTACATAGTACATACCAATGTCTCGACCGAGTTCGTTGGCCAGCTTCATTCGCCATTTTGTTTCAAAAGGGTTGCCATTTTTTTAAAAAAAATGTAATTTAAAATTTAAAATGAGGTATTAAAAAATTGGAAAATGAAAAAGATTTTTTTTATGTGTTTGGCCTTGATACAAAGATTCTGGAGCAGTTTTTGTTTCTGAAAATTTGTTCTTTTGTTTATATCTTAAAAAGTGGTTGAATTATAGCACTTTGAATTTCTATCATGGCTAACACTTTGAAACGATCTTGTATTTGTCACGCGATACCACACGTATTCGCCTATTTCGATGGAAGAAGGCATGTGGATAGTATACATCAATATCTCGACCAAGTTCGCTGGCCAGCTTCATCAGCCATCTTGTTTCAAAATGGCGGCCAATAAATTAAAAAAATATAGGTGCAAACAAATTAGAAATTGAAAAAGGTTTCTTTCTTAAGTATTTGACCTTGATATAAGGATTCAAGAGCATTTTTTGTTTGTCTTTATCTTATAAAATGGCTCAGATATAGCAGTTTCAATTTCTAAAGTCCGTGACATTTTGAAAAATCTGATTTTTTGCCTGCGACAGCACTCGTATATATCAACCGATTCCGATATGAGTGAGCATGTTCACAGCAATTACTAATGTCTCGACCAAGTTCACTGGTTAGCCTCATCTACCATGTTGTCTTAAAATGGCAGGCACTTTAAGAAATCGCCGAATTTGGCAGCCAAATATAAGTGATTTTAAATAAAAGCAGCTTGGATAAAGCTGTCTAATTTCGCGAAATTCTCTTTCATAATGATTTAGTATTGATAAAAATTAGTATTGTAGCTCCTACATTCGGTTTCCACTTAATTGAGCTTCGTGTGTTTGAATAATATAAGTTGGCTTTTTAAAAATAAGGAATATGAAAGCTACCTCTTCCTCCCGGCACTGGCCGGAAGGACTTTTTTGGTATACACCATTCAAAGCAAATAACATCAAAACTGCAATATTTAACTAAACAAGATATGTGTGGTTTAAAAGAGTAAATCAGAACATTTGTCTTGTCATGCTACATTAACTCTTAACTGGCATCACAAAGATCTTGTGCACAAATGACACCAATTATCCATTTAGTCGCAAGCTAAAACAAAAATAAATTTTATAAAAATGTTGCTATTTTTTCATGACTAAAATTGTCACTTAAAAAAACCTCTAGAATATCATTTATATATTTTATTTTTTCATTTGAATCTTACTGATTGATAAAGAAATCATAACAGCAGCAAATACGTGTGAACTAAACTGCACCACAACCCAAGATAATGGTTAACTTTACGGGGGCGACTGTGATATGAAAAAAGTTAAGCTTTGAAAATAGCTTATATTGAGTACATTTTTTCCAAATCTTCTGAAGCGATTTCATTAATCTTTAACTATTTAATTGTTATTATAATTAGCGACATTTCGATAGAGTTTTTTCATAAAAATCAATTCCTTTTCAACATTGCTAATTTATAAATACATTTGTGAAAACACTCAACGAATTCAATTTGTATGTTTATTTCCTACCAAATAGTCACTTTAGATGTTTAGTACTGCAAAAAACTCGTAAACAATCACGACATTGCTTCAGTATTTCTTGAGTTTAAAGGTAGACTAACATTTGAATTATTTTCAAAAAGTGGCGTGTTTTACTGTCCTTTCACATTTGTACAGAAAATTAGTTAAATATCATAATTTTAATTATTGTATTATAATATGTTGTTTAATGTTAATTTACAGATATATTATTATTTATAAAAAAAAATAAAAATAAGAAATATATTCATTTGTAGCCAAAATGTCCTTACCACAGGTTGTCCCGTCAAGCAATTTATCAGGTAAAGATTTCACTAAGTTCTATTTAAAACAGATGGTTTTATTTTTTTAAATACATTTTTATTTATTAAGATGCTACTAATTAAATAATATTTATTTTCATAAATTAAACTTATCTATAATTCTTAATATTTTTTTTAAGCCGTGTCCTAAGAAAGTGTGTCATTACCATGTTTCTGACAAAATGTTTATCTGGAATATTTTAGAGGGCAACACATGCCTTTTTATCAAGGCAAAAATAATCCTTAAAGTCAACTTGCTATCAGGTTTAGGTGACTAGAGTAAATAGTTTTATAGTTTCAATGAAACAAGCAAATACTTTGAATGTTTCGATAAGTATTTTTTTGTGCGTCATTACCGTACCCATTTCTAATTGATAATTTAATGAACTATTATTTCTTAATTTGCTTTTATTATATAAGAAATAGAGAATCTTTGTATGGGCTAGAAGATATAACGGCTGCCATTTATGTCTGTGGAAAAATAAAAATATTTTACTAAATTTGTCATTACCATAGATGTCATTACCGTGCTCACTTATGTCATTACCAAGTTCATTAAAAAAAATGAGTTTAAAAATGTTAGTAATTTGGTGTCTGCCGATGCTTGTATAATAATGTTCATGAGGTAAGGTAATTATTTACAAAAAATTAAAACTCTCTGATTTTTATTTAACTTTGTTATTCCAAAACATGGACAGATTTTGAAAATGACCCATTTGCTGTTTTCAACGGATTTGGCACGCGTTGTTGTATGTTTAAATGTGTAAAGGTCGACGTTACAGTTGAATTCATCGGTTGCCACGTTTTAAAATCAGTATAACTTGATGAAACATACTAATATGAAATTGCACGCCGCACAGGGGGTCATCTGAAACAAAATCTTGGCCAAAATAATGTCCCATGTGCTTTTCAGTTAAAATCATTGCTGTTGACTTACTATTAATAAATACTCTTAAATAATGTGGTAAACATATAGAGGTACGCATTTAATTTAAAAAATAAACATATTAATACACTTTACTCGAATTTTAATGTTTATAAGAGGAAAGTAACTGTTGATAGAGTTTATTTACTTACAAGTAATGTTTAATTAAATATGATTAATTTTACTATATGCAAACTTTTAAATTGGTTGTATAAACCAATGTATTAATTTATATATATATTATTTGCAATTAGTATTTACCAAAGTTGAGTCTGTAAAGTTGAGTTGTAATATCGGGATTGTGTTTTTTGATTGTTAGGAGTTTTCCAAAATAATTTAAATTAAAAAAATGGCAACGATATGCGAAAGATTTTTTTTTAAATTTGTCTTCAAAATTCTAAGCAACACGACTATACTTCAAAAATGGTCCGGCAAACCTTGGCTTACATTTAAAAAGCTATATATCTAAATCAATATATATAAAATAGAGCTAAGGATGTTTAAAAATAATATAATTTTCATTTTAATATTTTTTATTGCATAAAAAAATCTATTGAGTTAAAAAATCCATGAAGCTACACTGTAAAAAAATACTGCCACTTTTCCGGTAGGAATCGGATAAATAGTTGCCCTAATCGTAGCGGAATAATTTCTGACGCAGCTCGGAATCAAATCCGTAAAAATAAGGAAATAGTCAGTAAAACGGTATTTTACGGATTTTATTCCGATTTTACGGATTTTATTCCGCGCTGGGTTGGAAATTATTCCGCTACGATTAGGGCAACTATTTTTCCGATTCCTTCCGGATAACTGGCATTATTTTTTTTACAGTGTACAAAAAATATTCATTTAAGCATAATTAAACATAACAAGTCGGAAATTGTAAGTCAAACGTGGCAAATGAGGTAAGTTCGTAATATAACAAGTTTTATATCTTATTTTATATGTTTTATATTCAGATCTTAGTGCAATGGCTGTTGCACTCTTATGCAAAAATGCATTACCACAAAATTTATTACGATTATATATTTTAAATTCAGTTATATACAAATAATATGACTCCATCTTAATGTGATGTAATCACCATGGTAACCTAGAATAATTACCTACTATGGAACATCCTTGCATTAATTGTGTTTGATAGGATTTAACAAAATGAAGAAAAGTTTTATTAATATCTTTTTAAGTTTTGATTCGATTTTCATAAAAATTGAAATTACTTGACAAAATTCTACAACGATTATGTATTGTTACACTATTAGATCTATCTCCGCGATTTCGCTATTTTATTCTAAATTCCTACTCTGATTCTAAATTCACTAATTCTATATTCATGATATTCTCTATCGTTAAACCTGTTCAAATTCCTTTATTTAATGTCTCACTTGTCTAAATTACTTAAACATTACGCTTTTAGTATTCTCGAAATAAATGTTCCATTTCCGATCTTTCTCTTATTTCGAATGTTCTTTTTGGTAGCCATTTTCTTTTCCGTGCTGTGTAGATTTTATTTCCCACCCACCGTTCCTTTTTACTCTTATCCTTATTACTTAATTCATCTGTGTTTCTGTCAATACACTTTTTTATGTCGTAGAATGGCGTGATATTCTTAATTGGTTCAGAGCGCGAGTCACGTCATAGCTTATATCACACGCTCAGTAACTAAAAGCGGCTGCTCGCATTTCTCAGGCAGTGTTTTGTCGTATTTAGAATTGTCAACCATATCTGGTTGCCGTCAAGTGTCAATCTGGAACTCTAAATTTGCTTATCCCTTTTTGATTGCTTGCTCATAAAAAACTAATATGGTGCGATGATGAAACTTCTGAGGATTAAGTGGAAACTGTTCCGTCGAAAGTTGTTCCAATAAACTCTTTAAGCTGATTCCTGTATTGTCCACTTATTTTGGAGAAATCTTTCTTCGGATTACATTCTATTACCTAATAAATGAGCCACGTTGACTGCATAAACCACTACTGAATTATCTCTTCAATGTTTTACCTGCGTCGAATACTATCGCACTCTTTTCTGCAAACCGCTGCACTGATGATTTATTCTGTCGGAGATCAGATTTCAACGATACACTTACCTCTTGAGAACTCACTACTGCATACTGATCATTCATATACCGTCTTATCGTTATGTTAGAACAGGCTTACTGAAAGTGCTGTTTGCTCCTTACATATTCACTTCTTCTCAATTATTACGTAGTAAATTGTAATATATATATTACATTTAAAACCATTCAGTTGGACCGTTTTTGCTCAGTTAAATGCGTACAGATGGACAGACAGACAGACGGACCACACGACGTCTATAGGTGCTATGTATTTATATAATTACGACATTTCCCCCATACACCATAATATAATGGAATACTTTTGAGTGTCTCCGTAAGTAATTTATGAACGCTGCATACTTTATTTTCAATACAGAGCATGGCATAGTAAATCTGAATAACATATATAAATTACATAGAAATCCAAGACGACGGGACTCGTGGCATCGCCGTACAGGTTCTTCCGGAGCAACCGAAGGGTGAGGGTTTGGACAGCGCCTGATGTACATTTGCGTCAGGTGGCTCAGCCCTCCAAGGCTCAAGTAGCTAAGGTAGTTGTGAGTCGACCGCAAGGTGGGTGAGATTTGGTAGTGCCCTCGTCGACCAGGGAGCGGCCGCAGAGAGCGGCCAGTATGGTTCTGGTTGCCCGATGTCGTGTCGTTTTCCCTGGGAGAGGGTCGGCCGGCAGGTCCGCCATTGAGCTCCAACCCGCAGGGAAACGTACCAGAGGCTCGCCGACTAACCCGGCGGCACACAGTGTAAGATTTTGAAATTCTAGCTGGGAAAAAGTCCAAAAATCGACTTGAAATAATTTCATTTTTAGATATTTCAAATAACATCTAACACATTGGAGAAAAAAAGTAAAGTGATAGCAGCCTAACTCCACAGCAACACCATCAAAAATCGGTTCAAAAACCAAATTTTCTTTTAACCTTTTTCGAATGGCGATTCTGTAGTTGTAATTGCGATTGATATTTTTTGGCAAAAACATACTTATTTTGTAAATATTTTTAATGATAGTATGGAATCTTTACAACAATGTAGATATTTTGTATTTTACAGTTACAATAGTTATTTAGAAGTGGTTACTGATTTAAAAAATAATTTTTTAAGTCAGTATAAAATTTATTTGAAAATTTAATAGCATATGATACATTTTTAAAAGATGCCAAAAATTTTGTACACGCTACTGCATTGTATTATATATTTTTTTTGTAATCTTTTATGCATATAGGCATAGAATAAATCAATTTCAGCTGCCACTATTTACAACTCTTGAATATAAGTAATTTTTTTAGCAGGTACGGAAGTGTAAATTTCGAAAAGAAAACTATATGAAATTTTTATAAATTATATTACCGGACATGAATCATTCCCTGTTAATTCTAAAAATATCCTGATAGACTATTTATTACACAAATATAATCTTCAACATTGCTCATCTGTTATGTTACACAAGATTAAGCGGCTTATCCATTCATATATAATTGGCAGTAATCAAAGATGGAGAAACTGACATCGGTTAAAGAACATTTTTTGAAGTAAAATAAGAGATGGCCAGATTCGAATATTAACAATAAATATATTTACAGGACAGAAGTAGTAATTACTACCAGAAAAAGGTTGGGCAACCAAAGATTTTTTTTTATTTATTTAAGTGAACCGAAATCAAAAGACAAAAGGTGCATTCATTATTCCCGGAACTCAAATGAATAACCACGCGCCACGTGTTTAAAACTGAGACAATCTGGAAAAAAAGGATGCTATGGATGTGTTAAAAAATATATCCGAAAGGCCTTAAAGAGCAACGATATTTTAAAAATTCGTTCAATAACCGGATACTCGTAATATAAAAAATAATAATAATAATAAAGAATAATAATAATAAAGAATAAAAATAATAAAGGCTTTAATAAAGAAAATCAAAACTTCTTAATCGTTAAATCTATAGCCGTCAATTACTTCTTACTCTAGATCCATAAAGTTTAAGTTCATCATGGAAACTGATCAGTCAATAATAGAATAATTTGAAATTGTAAGAAATTAAATCTTTACACCCCTTGTACTAACTGTAGTAGAATTCAATATTCAGACGTATGACATAGAGCACAAATTTGAAGAGACAGTGGTAGCACAATGTGCAGCATTCTATCTTCAAATAAAGCAACTTAAAAATGCAATGTCTGTAGGGGAGAGTAGCCATATTTGGACGGCGCTTTAATTGGACCGTTGCCATTCTGCGGTTAATTACAGGAAGAGAATCAATCTACAGCTGAAATCCTACTCATCAGAATGACGTCACTCATGATTAGAAGAAGCAGCCGCCTACCACGTTCTGTTTTCAGACAATTTAAAAAAACCTAAAGTTAGCTGTTTTGATCTAATTTTTTCTTCTAAACGTAAGTGAATATTTTAAAACTAAGGTAAGTTGTTATGTTTTCATATACATATATGAATTCATCTGTTTATTGCGCATGTTTTTCACGCGGAATTTTTTGATTTCGTTTTTGTTCTTAGTCTAGAAATTAACTGTTTTAAAAAACGGCGCAGTTTCCGTAATTGGGCCAATTTAAGTTGCTTAAATTGGACCAGATATGCGATTATAAATTTGAAAAGTATGTAATGAATTTCGAGGACGGTACGCTTTGTAGACTATTTTTTTTTATTTTATAATGGATTACTATCTCCATGCAAGATTTTTTTTTTTGTATATCTGGATTATTTGTTTTATACAATTTAGGCCTATATAAACATAAAAGTATTTTTACATGTCTATGCAATAAATTTTCTTTGCAATGCCTTTTATCTTGTATGTAATTGTATCTATTTTCTTTGAATTCTTTATTCCTACGGCATATTTGATTTACAGAGTTGAATTCAAACATTTTCTTCCTGCAGGATATTTATGATGGAAGACTTTTTACAGTTCTGGAGGGTGGAATTATACTTTTTGCCATTAAAACGCATAAAATCTCAAATCTTGATGAAAATGTTGAAAAGACATAGACAAACTGTCTGGAAGAAAAACACCCGCGACAGCAAAAGCTGTCAAACATATAGGAAACAAAAAACAGACAGTAAGTTGTGAAGAAATTGACCTGCAAAAAGGCTGCAGCTACAAATCCTCCCCAAAAGCAAAAAAAAAAATCATTAGAAATTTTATTTCCCTTGCTAAATGCAGTTAAATCAAAGTACAGAGGGAGCCCAAAACAGTTGTGTTAACATCTTCGCCATATAAACTAATCCTTGAAAAAAAAAGACAAAAAGGAAGCTATCACAGCACAAAAGCAATTGGAACATCGAGTTTTCAAAAATAGGCGTAATGCGATTAGCAAGAATATGGTGGAAGAGAAGAACTACAAACATAATGTAAAAAAAAAAAAAAAAAAAAAAAAAAAAAAAAAAAAATCTAATAATTCAGAATCTAAAAAGAAAAATAAATCTGGACAGTGATGATTAGTTTTGCCTAATTTGTAAGAAAAATACAATAGCAGAAATGATTCAGTGTTCAGATTGCCATATACGATTCCATGTTGTGCGCGCTGGAAAAAAAAAAACAATAAACAAAATTCATGTATAAGCTTTGCATCACTCCCTACATGATATTCAAGTAAGTGACGATTAGTTCCAAAATTTCTATTCGTAAATACTGATAACTTTGATTTATATTTTGAATATATTTTGATTTAAAAGAATTACTCTTATTTTCAGATATTTGATTTCATTATATTTCATTGCTGTTATTTTGTTTCATTGTTTCATTAATCGCAAACTTTGCTTTTAATAAATTTAATTATAATCCCTAGTCATTAAAACAACCTGATATTATTTGGTCCAATTTAGGAATCTGGGGGTTCAACTTAGGCGACCAGTTGCTGAATTTGGACCAATTTTGACTTATTTTTCAAATTAAAATAAAATTTAAGATTTTCAAAAAGAAATTGATCTAAATATTTATTTAGTTAGTATATGAATAGATTGACCCCGTGTAACGATTGTTTGCAGATATTCCAAAAATTAGGTGTGTTATACCTGAAAATAAGTGAAGTGGTCCAAATTCGGCTACTATCCCCTAATAGAAAATTCAAGGTGGTGAATAACTTAAAAATGATTCAATAATATACAAATAACACTCACAAGTTTTCTTGGGGCTTATCGGCACAACATATACAATTAAGATTTATGGAATGCCTCTTACATATTGGTTATAGATTTGATGTAAAGAAACCTGAAGAAAAATGAAGTATTGCAGAAAGAAAAGAAAATATAATTGAAAGGTTTAGACTTAAAGGAGAATTATTATGCATTACAAATCATGACATTAACATCTCAATAAAGCTATAGAGCGGCTGAAGCACCTTGAAGTTTTAACAATTATACTGTCACCGAATATACAAATAATAAAAGAATAATCAACAACGGAAAATGACAGTGATTCACTTTATAACACTGGTAACTATAGTAGTATGTAATTAATTACTATAATTTTAATACAAGAAAACTCTTACTGTTGAAAATAAATATGTACTACATTTTTAAAAATCTGCACTGAATACCATAACGCTAGGTAAATGTTAACGCATGAAAATGACAAAACATCTTTTTATTATGATTATGATGACGGTATAACAATCACGTAAATTGTACAATGCAATGCGTAAAGATATACAGTAAAACCTCCCTAAAGTGACTACGTTTCTTTCCAGAAAAAATTGGTTGCTCCGAGAGGTGGTCTCTTAATAGGTTATGTTTAAATCTAGATTTTAATTGTTGGAAAAAAGTAACAATTAATGTTACTAAAATTTATTTTTCACATTAGGAAAAAAGATGAACATTTAAGTATCATAATAAAAGTTACTTATATAAGTTAATCACTGCAGACTTTAAAAAATGAATACATTGACGTTTGCTTATTTTTTATAACTTTTATTTCCAAGTTCTTTTAAAGTTCAGTAAATTAAAGAAAATTTTTTTTGGAATGGAACAAATAATGACGATTTTATTAATTTATCTATTTCTTTGGGAGTTTTCTCAGAATAGGGGAGAGAAGTTTATGACCGTCATTATTAATTTGTCATCAGAGTTAAATTCATTGCCTAAAGAGGCACAAAGTGGTTTAAACACATAAAAGTTACCGGAATAAAAAAAAACTCTAAACTTTGTTTAGAAGTTCGATGAATAATGTGCTTTCCGGAATTATTTTTGTAATAAAACCTTCTTCAAGCGACCAAGAAAAAACGGAATTTGTTTAATTTTCTTCAAAAGAAATTGGTCGCTCATGGGGGGAGTGCAACTAGGATGGTCTCTGAATGGAGGTAAAATTAGTATTGAGCGTATGGGAATAAATTTTGTTCCATGAAAAAAAGGTCGGTCAGGGAAGTGGTCGCTTAATGGAGGTAGTCGCACAGGATGGTTTCACTGTATTTTTTCATAATACATAACCATTTTATCTCTAGTAAGATCAATCTACTAAAAAAAAACTTTTCAAAAGTAAAAAAAAAAAAAAAAAAAGGGGGGGGGGAAGTTGTGGCTAAAAAATAGTGTGATATCAAATTTCCAAGTTTATATTATGGTACTTATTTAACATTTTTTATTGAAAATTTACCATACGTAAGTCGAGTACCTAAGTATGCGTTGATAGAAAGCCTTTTCTCCTTTACTAAATACATCATAACGTGTTTCTGAAAATTAATTTTTTTTAAATTATGCATGATGGGCTTGGCGGCCATCTTTCCATATTTTACACAAATTTTTAAGCACACAAGCACATTGTTAAGATCGGAAATTCGAAATTGTTGCTAAAGCAAACATTTTATGCTTTTAATTTATGGAAATGAGTGCCTAGAAATTTGTGTCTTAAAATAAAGTTGAAGTAACTTCAGGTTTCATCTTATGATACTTTTTAATTTCGGAGGGAGTTAATTAATTAGTTAAAGCAGTAAAAATCGATTTTTTTTTCAAAATAAAAGACAATCTAAATTTATCTGTCTGTAGCCAAAACTAGAATTTCAAAATTCTTAATTATACAAACATATTACGAGCTTGTCTGCTTAGAAATTTGTGTAAAATATGGAAAGATGGCCGCCAAGCCCAACATGCATAATTTAAAAAAAAATTAATTTTCAGAAACACGTTATGATGTATTTAGTAAAGGAGAAAAGGCTTTCTATCAACGCATACTTAGAAACTCGACTTACGTATGGTAAATTTTCAATAAAAAATGTTAAATAAGTACCATAATATAAGCTTGGAAATTTGATATCACACTATTTTTTAGCCACAACTTTCCCCTTTTTTCTTTTCTTTTTTTTTCTTTTTTTTTGCTTGGCGTTTTCTATTTACTTTTGAAAAGTTGTTTTTTAGTAGATATCAGTCCTTTTTTTTTTTTAAACAGATTATATATAATTGAAATAATTCTACTCGCTAATATTAGTCCTTGCATATCCTTTATCAGCAGGGAACAAACACAATAGTATACATTTTGTTTACCTATCATTCATTTTTTAGAATAATTAATAAGTAATAATAATAGTAAGGAAAGTCAATTTCTTCTTTCAAAGTATCAGTCTTTCTCAATTTATACCTCCTAAAAATTTTCTATGAAGGATGAAAATTTTGTAAAAATCAAATACAGTCAAAATCAAATATATATTTACAGTTAGTCTGTCAGTTAATTGTGTGTTCTAACTTTTTTTTTGCTGGCGGTTTTGCAAAATAAATTTACCTTTACAAATCCCTATGGATAATCCAAGAATGAAGCCCCGCAGGCATATAAAGAATAGAAGATCTGTCTAAAGAAGTAAATCTAGAAATTCTAGACATGATGAGGAAACATTTTTGATAAAAAAAAAAAAAAATCTAAAAATTTAAAGATATAAACTGTACATATAACTTCATCTTCATTTAGATCGTGTTCTAGAGAAGAAAGAATAAATATGTAATTTTACTCAATTCTGTTTATCCATACCTATTTGCATAAATGTGAGAATATAATTTCGTATAAAAATTCCCGTAAATTAATTACCTTTAATAGTCTATTATTAAAGCCGCATAAACATTAGAATTAAATTTTTTCCAGTTAAAAATTGCCTGAAATCTATAGTCTTATCGTTCGTCAAACTTGTTTTATGTTTTTTTTAATACCCAGACACCTTTTCAAAACTCTGTCAAAAGATCACAGAAATACTGAAGTTATCCAAATACTTATATCTTTCTATCGTATTTCTTTTTGAGGGGGGGAAGGGTGAGGAAGAGCGCTTAAGAACTTCGTTTTGTTCTTAGAATTCTGAATTAATCATTGAAAAGATCTACCTACATATGTCTTGTTGCAGAATTTTCATTAGCTAAGAGTTGCATCAACTTATACATCATGTGAATATATTAAATTACTGTTGTAAAATACTAGATAGGAGCCATTGATATTTTCAGAGCATTTCCCTAAATTTTAAACTTAAGTCATTTACAACTATTCATTCATTTTCTATACGAATTAAAGAAGTCGTTGTTTCCATGGCAACTGTACCTTTCACTATTGCTTGTTTGTTTTATTGAACACATATATATCAGATCACGTGGGGATCACGGCTTGATTTGAACCCGCCCCCACCTACGCTCTCAAGCGATGAGCGGCGTGGTGTCTTATCCACTCAGCCACGGTGGGCCACAATTGCTTTCTCTAATACCCAGATACTCAAATTTAACCAGCTGCGCTTATAATTATGCTCATAACAGAGTACATTTATATGTAAGAGTGGTGACATATACACAAGTCGTGTACTCATATTCAAGTTTTTGTCCAAAGTACAGTAACTCAGTTTTCAGTAATAGACGTGGAAGATTTCGATTAAACTAACCAGAAAAGTTAAAAAACATTGGCTTTCTGATTTGATTTTATTCAAAATCGTCTCAACCAACCAAAGTTAATGTCCGGGATCCAGAAAATTTTTTCTCTGTTAGTAAAATTAGATTGACCAATCAGTAGCCTCCATCCTTGCAGGCTTTTCGGTGTTTACTGCAAACATAAAAAAGTTTTCAAAAATGCAGGCTTCAGATTGATCAATCTCATCTCGCTAATAGCGTAAAATCTATCTTGATCCCGGCCTATTCAACGCCCTTTAAATATTCGAGAAAGCCTTGACACGCGTCAGGAAAATATCACACAAAGCAGGCAAAACAAAGAAAAAAAAATCATTCATTGGCTCGTTCATATCCACGAGCCAATGAATGATTTTGTTCCTTTGCTTTGCCTGCTTTGTGTGATGTTTTCGTGACGCGCGTCAAGACTTTCTCAAATATCTAGGGAGCGTTGGTTTATTTCACCATCATGAATATATGAAAGGAGAGGAGCAGACATGCCAATCTTCCTGTGTGAAAAACTACATACCAAAAAAAAAACGAGTTCTTTCCCCCTCTTCTGCCCTTTTCTCTCTTGATTTTGACCGATAGCAGACCATTTAGCAGTCTCCAGTGCAAGATGCCGCTATATATGGCGGACGCAAGGGGGGACATAATAGGCCAGTTCATGATGTTTAAAAGTAACACGGAGTTGGATAATCTTTACACGATGATTAGTACAAAGCGGTGCGCCAATTTTTTTTTGTGTCCATTGCCGTGTACAGATAACCAACTCCATGTGACGTGATCAGCTGGCCACACTTTAGGAACAGGTTCAAATGACGTCATCTATATCTACTTCAAGGCAAACGAAAAAGACAGGCTACCGCGGTGCTACAGCGTCTAGAATATATAGTGTGGAAATATAATCAGTCGATCACAGCGATATCTGCAGGATATTTCCCAAAACTCCAAGACAATTTGCTCTATACGCTGTAACTTTTTTTTTTTTTTACATTTTATTAACATACATCTGACCTGTGTGCTTGGCGTCAAACCCGCTGTAATAATACCATGTTTACTTTGAAATTTGAAAATATATCGCAGATGTCGCTGCGATCATCTCCCTGGATTTCAGCGTCAGTGCACATTTAAGGGATACACTTCTTAGCGGTTCTTGGATAGCAAATTTCCACATTATGTATTCTAGACGCTGTAGTGGTGCATTACACATGTCACTTTCTTCTTTAAAAAATATCCTGCAGCTGTCGATGCAAATGACTGTTTGCAATTCGGCATCGTTGTACATTTAAGGGATTGAATACTTCCGCGCTTTTTTAAGTATTGCTGGGATAGTCGATTTCTACAACATATAATCTAGACGCTATAACGGAGCTATAGTTTCTAGATGATATAGTTTAAAAATCGGCTTATTAAAAAGGTGCTAAAAAATTGTATCCCATAAATGTTGAACGAGGCTGAACGACGAATGTCGATTACAGCGACATATGGTAATTCCAACGTAACTATTTCAAAAGAAAACGTTTCGCTCAGAGAAGATCTAGAAAATGTTGCTCCTATCGACATTTGTCATTCAGTATTTTTCAATATTTATGGGATTCAATTTTTTGCACATTTTAAAGCATTACTGGAATAGCCGGTTTCCATACTATGACCGTGATCTAGGTAGATTTTTCTCTGCTATCGTAACGAGATTGACCAATCAGAAGCCAGAATTTTTGCTAACTTTTCACTGTTTGCAAAAATGTACCTGGATCCAGCTCTATATTTCTAGCCGCTATAACTGAGCTCAGGAATAGTACAGAAAGGAAACTCCAATTAGGAACAAGTGTGTCTCTATAACGAAGTAGCGACATACGGCCAATAAATGTTTATTGGTAAAAGTGATAAAAACAAATTGATAAAGTTCTTTGTGTGCATGCCATTATCGTCAGGCTAATGCATGTTGAATTATTTCCCTAGTCTAATACAGATCGTCCATGCGCGTATCTTCTAATGGAGGATATTCCAAAAATGGGTTCGAGGCTGAAAATTCACGTGGTACCGGTAATTTCCCCAAAGAATTTCTAACTGATAAGAAGGGAATCAGGAAACTACACTGTTAAAAATATCGTGAAAAATTACCTCTGTTGTTAAAGGTTCTCTGTTTTCTGACCAATGAGAACGCTATATAAACGCCTATGAAGCGTTCTCATTGGTCATAATACAGATAACCTTTAAAAAAACAGGTAATTTTTCACGATATTTTTAACAGTGCACTACTGCTTTCTCCCATGAACTGTTTCATTGGCTAGCGGGGATTTACATTATGTAGACGGAGCTACAGCGCCTAGAAGATACAGTGTGGAAAACGGCTATTCCTATAATGCTTTAAAAAGTGCTAAAAACTTGTATCCCATAAATCTCCAACAATGCTCAGCGGCAATATGCTGATACGAGTGCCATCTCGTAACTCTTTTCAATATAAACCCTGTGTTTTCAAAAATTATAGAATGTTAAATATCGGAAACTATAAATATAAGATATTTTAGTCTGTTATAAGCTAATTTAGTTAAGGAATGACGTGAAATAGGTTAAAGAGTCTCTTTTAGAATGACTATCTTTTTTAAATCACTAAGATGGCGCTACGATCGACATCTTGTAATTCAGCATCGTTGTACATTTATGGGATTAAATTTTTTAGCACTATTTTGTAGCCGTTTTCCACACTGTATCTTCTAGGCGCTGTAGACGGAGCCTTCCCTTCTTTACGCTAGACGTTCTTGCCTTGACCATGTGATCATAACGTAGATTGAATATCCTCTATTCAAGAAAGCGGATTGCCGTACTTTCGACAAATCTTGAAATGAGGATGCCGCTTTTGCATATATCACCACTCTTATGTATAAAGGCTCACTGTTATGGTGTTGTTTCTGATACAGCGCCTAGAATACCTAGTGTGGAAATATGCTATCCAAACAGTTCTAAAAAGTTGTATACCTTAAACGTGCGACGATACTGCTAAAATTTCAAATGTCGATCGCAGCGACATCTGCGGGATTTTCGTATTACTATTATTACATTGTATAGACTAGCAATTTCTTGCAGTTGTAGAAAATATCCTGCAGATGTCGCTGCGATCTGCATATTGCAGCAGTATCATTGCACATTTAAGGGATACAATATTTTAGCGCTTTTTTAAGTATTACAGGGTTAGCCGATTTCAACACTATATATTCTAGGCGCTATAGTTTCTGAGCGCTGTTGGTTAAATTTCGATATTTGTGTTTTAGAGTGAGCAATAGAGAAAAGTACTAAAACTATTGAAACAACAACTTCTTTAATATTGAAATGTATAGCAAAGAGTTCAGAATCAATGCCTTAAATAGTTTCGAATATGCACTGTTGTTATGATATCAATGCCCTTCCTGGATGTGGAAATGCAAAATTGTGTTCAACATAATTGGCCTCAATCTAAATAGATTTTTCGCTGTTAGCGAAAGAGATTTATCAATCAGAAGCTTGCACTTTTGCGAAATTTTCGCTGTTTGCAGCAATGCAGGCTATTGATTGGTGAATCTCGTTTCGCTAACAGCGAAAAATCTATCTGGATCCCAGCCTAGATTTCTGTAAACATTGCACTTCATCCATGGCACTAAGAAAATGACTCAAAACTTTTATGACATAGGCCGGGATCCAGAAACAGCAAAAATTCTCAAACATTCTGGCTTCTGATTGGTCAAACTCATTTCGCTAACAGCAAAAAATTTATCTGGACCTCGGCCATAGTTTTCTTCGATGAAATCAATGCAAAAGGATAATATAAAATAATAGTATAAGACTTCTAAAATGGTTTGGCGGGTTTATCTCTGTTTGGCATAATTTATAAACTTTAGAATTAATTAACAGTTTTTGGCTAATTAAGAATAGAAAAATTGTGTTTTTAAAGCTGAATTTTATAAAAGCACGTAGATTGGGTAAATATCTGTCCAAAAATGCAATCCTTACTTTTTTATGTCCATTATTTAAGTCTCTACCTCGATTGAAGCATAAGGTGTGACGAAGAAAATACATTTGTCATTTTCAGTATCTCGACGTTATTTTAAAAAATCTATATCTCTGTTAATAATTAATTTATGAGGATGCATTTGGTCTCAAATTGAAGATCTTTTCCATTAGGTCCTTCTGGTTTTGGTTTTATTTTTCTGCAATGATTGGTTCTTTTGACATGGGAAATTTTACGCTGGCATGTTTGGTCGATTTAACATGGAGAAGCTGTCTTCAGTATAATAAGCAGTAACGGTGTCTTGCGTTTTATTCTTGGCGTTTGTTTGTTTGGCGAGGTTAGCATTTTTTTTCAGCTTGGCTTGGCAGAACGACCGTCGTGCTTGATTATATTACTTTAATATCTATAATTTTCATAAATTGAATTTTGACCCGCTAGATTCACAAAATCTTACACTGTGCGGCGCTTCGAATCTCAGATGAATTCACGGTCCGACTCAGATCCAGCGTGTTTATGCTGGAGGTTGCCGCCCCCAGTGGTGAGGATCTATCGGTGCCTCAAACTAACTTTCGAACGCATTAACAAGTAGCGGTCGCCATTGCACGGGATCAGGAGCACTCGTGTTTGGTCACCCTCTGTGGCCGTGAGGTAAGGTAGCGGGGGCCGGGCTTTTGCCGGTCTCGGAAGGCTTCTCCGCATTTGGGTGGAGTCGAGTTGTGGGGGGACCGGCGGGCCTACGGACCCTCCAACCCCCTAGCGCGGCGGGGTCTATCCTGTCTAGGAGGAACTTTTCTTGCCCTCCTGGGGTCGCAAACGGTACCTGAAGTCTGGTCTCTCGAATCTCCTTTCGTTGAGCCGCGAGGGGTACCGCTTGTCGTAGCAGACAGACTGGGCGAAAACCCCGAGCGAGGTGATGTATTTGTCGTCAGAGGAGGAATTTCCTTGTCTCCTTGTGGTTATATGTTATATGCTGTTATATGTTATTTACCATGTTTTCTGAACATATGCTTATAATTAATGGAATATAATTTGATTTGTTTTTCTAGTGTTGCAGCCCGGTGTGTGTGCTCGTCTCTAAATTACGCTTGTTTAATTTGATTTTTATAATGTTATAACATTTTTGATTTGTTACTTTTATATGTATTTTGGGACACAGTGCAGTCTTGGCTTGTGTTTATTAATTTTCAATAATCGCCGTCTGTTTTTCCGGGTCTGTCGCCTTGGCTGTGTTTTTGCGGGTGGTGGAGGGGATTTTTCTCTGGGGCATTCAGCCTATGTCAAATTTGGTGGGCGCACCGGTTGGGTGATCCTGATCCTGTGTCTTCGGACTCTGCTAGAGTCGGGGTCTACTTGTGATATCTTGAGCGAGACGCTGACTGTGGCTTCAGGAGAGGATTTCCCAGTCCCGTCTGAGCGTCCGGCTAGGGGCACCTCTCCCTTCCTATCGATTGCCTCCAAAAAAAAATTTTTTCTGGAAAATGGTATTTGATCTTGAGAGCCCTCCGTAATGCGGAATCCTCGGTCTCGGCTCGTGGACCCGACTCCTTTATAGGTGTTCGGTTCCTGCGGGTCGACGGGGTGAACCGGGTCGGGCACCATGCGAAGGAACCGCTTGGCTCTGATTCTGCTGGTTGGTGAAGGCTGACGTCTTCGGTCAGTTCGTCTCTTTCTTTGGGAATAGACAGTGTGACGTGCACTGTTTTACGGTAGTCTTTGTATGGGGCGACATTGATGGGTCGTCCCTGGCGGCGGCCTCCGGGTCATCTCCGAGCAGGAGCGCTAGTGCCTGTGAGAGCCCAGGACCGAGAGATCGGACCCCGTCTTATCTCAAGTTATATTTCGGTCAGATGGACAGCTAAACCGACTTCATAAACACTTTTCATCTATGTTGGAAGGTGCTAAAAACGCATAATATGTTGAAATTTCCCTTTCAGCAATTTATACCAATAGGTGGAAGCGCACTTTGAATACTTTTGTTTAGCCCTGTATTGCCTACTATCTTTATATACACGCGACAATTTCGCTGAAATATAATTTATACTAAACCACGCTTAAAACTACTGATATCACTTTTCCAGGGATTATCATCCATAGATTGGCATATATCCAAATCTTTGCGTTCTTTTGTTTTATCTATATTAAAATTAACTTGAAGCTATTTTTTTTCCATTTGCCGTAGTGTATCAGAATACTTTTGCCTGCCCCTGTAATTGAACTAAAATTGCGATTTTCATAAAATTTGAAATGACAAGACAAAATTGTACAAAGATTATATATTTTAAATTTCAAAGCATTCGGTTTGATAGTTTTCGTGCTGTTATATGCTAACAGACGGACAGACAAACAGAGACAAACAGACAGAAGGATGGACGGACGGATGGACGGACGGATGGACCTGACGGCGACTATAGGTGCTACGTATTTATATAATTTAGAACGCACCTTATAACAGACTTGAAACGTAATAATAAATCACGTTGCCTCGCAAAGAAACCTCCTCTTCAACTGATACTAGGAAACCCCGGATATGCCTCATGCCTCGAAAATAGACATAGATCGATGCCCGAGTTAGTCAGCTATTAAAAAATACTCTTTTTACAATTGTTGAAAAATTTAAAGTTTTGCATTTTTGGCCATGTTTTTTGGCGATATACTGCAATGTGCGCCGCTGAAAGATTTCAACTGATTTCGAGTATCTGAAACAAGGATTAGTCACGTGACGAAACTTTTATAGCTCTTAAAGAAACTGCGAGAAAGTGTAAAAAATTATGTTAGATATAGTTTAGGAAACCATGGAGCGCAACGTAAAAAATATTATTTGTGACTATGGTGCAAGAAAGAGAAGGAATGTAATGTGACATATTTTGAGAAATTATTAAAACAATCGGATAAACCCGGATTTCCCGGGTTACCGAATATAGGTGAAAATGATCATATATATTTTTTCTATTGTTAATATCCTTTATTTGATGCACATAGTAAAGGCACAGCTATGAATGAGGTATTTTTGGAGGGTTTTTACATACAGTAAAACACGTTGTTGAACAAAAAAGCAGTTAATCAAAAAAAAAAAAAAAAACGCATCAGGAAATCTCAAACATTTCTGCGAGGAAGCTTCGTACGGGTTTATAGATAGTAAATTTTTTACATGATATATATTTTTTAGAATGTCCATTTAAATAATAAAAATCATATTTATATGAAAAATACCAATAATGCGTTCAAATAACATTTTGAAACTTGGGGACCAGGAATTAACTAACGAAGGAATCGCTATTTATATTCAGCCTTTTTAATTCTGTTCACTTCTGTGGTTTAATCACTTACAGTTCGATTACGTCTTTAATTCGTGAAGGATTTGTATTTTATTGTTTTTTAAATTGATTTATGAATGTTTTAATTTCGTTGTGGAATATAAGCTGAAAACAAATGATGAACTATCTGTGTATATTTAAGTGCAACTCTCTTTACCTTTCCTATTCGCCTGCTCGCGATAGAGATAAGTTTGAAAAAAAAATCATGCTTGTAAATTATGTTAAAAACAATTAAAACTGAGTAAATTGCGATACAGTTTTCAAATAAATTGCATTTAAAAGTACATTTTTTCCTATTCGACAGTATTTGTGAATTTTCAAAAATCAGAATAAAAGTTAAAAAATGTTAAATTTAATCTACTGCTGGTACCACGGACATAATGATTGCAGCATTATGCACGGAAAAGTTTCTCCTTTATAATATAGATATCTCCAAACCAAAAAATCCCTGCCGGCCCGGCCTACAGGCGGAGGTAAATTTCGAAATTAAGTATACTAATTTCACCAACAAAAACTAAATCATGATTAGAAATTTATCCACTTTAACAATTTTATCTGGGTGCTTTTGACGAGTTTTTATTTCA
This sequence comes from Maratus speciosus, assembly GCA_963932465.1. NCBI lineage: Eukaryota > Metazoa > Arthropoda > Arachnida > Araneae > Salticidae > Maratus > Maratus speciosus. The sequence continues at coordinate 244,664,753 of OZ010787.1, forward strand.
TTTTTATATAATAGCTGGTTTTATCAGAATTATGTGAAGGAGGTATTAAAAAAATATATTTTTCCATGCTCAACAACTCGAAATTTTCTGGCACATTTTCAGATTCATTTTTAATAGAAAAAATATTAAACATGCTGACGTGATTTTTGAAGAGATTTATAAAAGACCTGTGTCTTTATTTTTCGTTCAATTAATTAAAACTTGATTTATGAACAATTATTTTTCGTTTCTAACACAATCGTTTCGGGAAATTTCTGTTCAAAATGCCCACTTTGACATCATTTTTGAAATATATTCTGCCTCTATCAAAAAATCTATCTTTACGGTAAATTATATAGTTTCTGAATAAAAGAATCTACCAATTGAATGCGTTTGAGATCAAAAATGAATTTAAAAATGAGTCAGAAAATAAGTAGTTTGGATTTGAATCCACCCTTAATAAGATGATTTTTTTCTTCAACCTCTATGTATTTTCAATTTGTTTTTGCTGTAAGAATTTGCCCCATCAAAATCTTGTCTATATAAATGTTGTAGACAATATTAATAAGATGTATGCTAAATTCATGGGAATTTTATATCTTGTAAATTGACGGAGTTGTGAATTTTTTCTTCTTCAACCCCCCCCCCCCTCTTTTTTTGTTTTAGTTTTTAATTTTTTTCTTTTTTTGCTGCACGAATTGGTCCTATCAAAAACTTGTGAATACAAAAGTTGTAGATAATATTAAAGAGATTTATAATAAAATTAATTGGATTTGATATCTTGAGAACTGACGAAGTTATGAATTTTTTTCTCCCAAAAACCATATTTTTGTGCCCTTTGATCCCATTCTTATTGTGATCAAAAATCTGTGACACATAAATTTTTGGCCCTATTTTTAGAAGTACTAAAAACTTTAAACTGATTTCATATGTACAAAAATTAAGAAGTTATTGGGTTTTTTTCTGTTTTCACAAAACCCGTTCCTATTTTCATCCCCTTGGTCCGATTTTGCCCATTAACGAACTTGACCGATATTTTCTGCCCTTTGATTTTATGTATCAGTTTGGAAGAGATTTGTACAAAATTGTGGAAGTTATCCTGTCAGAAGAAAGTGATATACCCTGCTCAAAAAAAGTAGGGGAGCAAGCAAAAAATTGAAGAGAACAGTGCAACACAGCCATGTATGGGCATAAAATTTATAGTACACGTGTATCAATGCGCAATACAGAAAAAAAAGACTCAAAAACATTTGTAAGGGAGCTTTTATCCTTTGAAAAGATGGTTTAGGACAACAATTTGTTTTCATGTAAATGATAAGAAAATAATTGTTTAGAAATGATGCAAGATTTTTAATATGGCGTGTTGTCTCCTCCAATAGTTAAGACTGCTGCACACCTGTTTTTCATGGATGCGATGAGGTTATCGATAAGACTTTGGAGAGTACTGTTCCACTGCTCAAGAATTGCAATCTCCAAGTCCCGGACAGTAAAAGGAGGCCTCGGTCTCGCAGCAATACTTCATCTGAGTATGTCCCAAACATGCTCGATCAGATTTAGGTCAGAAGAGCATGCTGGTCATTCCATACGCTGTATTGTTTTAGCTTCAAGCATGTTTTCCACAAGACGAAATGCATGAAGTCTCGCATTATCCTGTATGGAAAAAAGAAAACACTAATTTGTGCAACATAAAATACGACATGAGGTCTCAGTATTTCGTCTGTATAACTTCGGATCGTCAAAGTGCCATTCCGAATGATATGCAGGTCTGTACGTCCACCTATGCTGATTCCAGCCAGTAGAATCAACCCACCTCGTCTGTAATGTGACCTTTCACGAACGAATGTGGGATTATTTTGAGTGTCTCTTTTTCTCCATGCCAAAACACATCAGATGTCACATCCAGACCGAATCGTAACAGAATAAAGTAGCAAATAAATATAACTAAGATATAAGAAAATAAAAAGGCATGCAATTTTTAATATGGTCATTTTTTTACTAACTACACTAACATAACCGTGGGTAAGACTTTTCCAGTAACATTCCGTCACCTATAATATGCCCGATATTATTTTTTGAATTTTTCGTGATCATATACAAATTAGTATTTTTTAACGCTCTTGACGTCTGCGGAAATTCATAAAAATGTATTAAAATATTTATAAATATAGGATTAATCAATCTTTCCTTTCACTGTTTGGTGATAAATAACTTTCGACCTCTACAATTTATATATTTTTAAAAACATCATCCTATTCAAATTTTTTTTTGTCTAGAGCTAGTTTGAGTATCTCTACAGACAGAAAAATGTGAGACACAAACTTAGATAGTTAAAAAAAAAATCGGAGCCTTTTGCTTAACAAAATTCGACTTCGAAAATTTTTTCGTATGTGTTATTGATCTAAAATAGACTATTAGTTTAATTTGTTTTTTCTGTGTATTTTAAAATCGTAATATATGCATTGCTTTTAAACCACTAAAAATACTTTAAAAAATACGTAATATAAACGTAAAAAAGTTATATTAAGTGCATATTATTTTATTTTTTAGACTTTTTCACAAATTTCAGACATTAACAAAATAAAACAAACTGATTTATAATTAAACAAAGATTAGATTTCAACACAAATATTTGCTTAAGTATTTAGAAAATAATCATTACTATAATTACAATTTTTCTTTGTTTTACTTAAAATAACACGTTGAAAGCATTCATTATTTTCAATCAGAGGTTTATTTTGCCTGTTTTTATTTTACGTTTTCCGGCAGTAAAAAGTTCTAAATTATATAATTATTTTATTTGGTTAATCGCTTAATAAGTATTATCTTGATAATATCATTGTTTTTTCTGAAGTATTTCTTTATAGTTTGGTGCGTTTAGAATATAAGTTACAAAAAAATATTAGAGATTTATTTTTTAAAGAATGCTTAAAGCTGTTTCCCCAATTGACTTTGTTGTTTGGAAAATAATTTTAAGTCTAGACATTATATTGTTATAGCACTTAAGCATACTAAAAAATTTGTGCAGAGTAATTATTGTCTAAGAGAATTTTTTTTTCAATATTTCATTAAACAAATTTCTGAAAAAAAACTAAAGAATCGTTTCAAAATATTATACAGTTTCGCATAACATATTCAAATTCTTTTTTGTCATTCAAATGTCTCGACAAATGCCACAATTTTCTCACAGTATCAAGAAAGAAAAGAATACAAATGAGACTATCTTTTTTTCGTTTAATTTTTTCCCTCGTTTAAATATTTCTTATCAGTTTAAAGGCAATCACGAGATTATACATATGTTTAAGAATTAAATACAAGGGTAATATATCATTTTTTAGGGTTCCGTACTTAAAAAGCAAAAACGGAACCATTATAAGATCACTCCTGTGTCTGTCCGTCTGTCTGTCTGTCACAGCCATTTTACTCGTAAACTATGGAACGTGGAAAGTTCAAATTCGGGGAAATAATAAAGACAATTCACCTACATATTTTCAGATTAATAAACATTCATAAATATATTTAGTAAAAAAGTAGAGGGGCTAATTATGCTACTTGAAAAAAAATCTTTTCTTTGTATATCATGTGGGGTATCCTGTGAATGCTTTTGTAACGCTGAACTCAAAAATACATTCCTTTTAATTTTAGGTATTATACTATTTTCAAAGATATTGTTGAAAATGTAGCGCAAAAATATGCCCCCCCCCCCCATCTAATTCCGAATCTACTGAAACTAAAATTATGAAAAAATTAGAGGTAGTAGATGTTAATATAAAGCTTGACGGAAAATTATAGCGATTACCCTAGGTCACATAGTTTTTGAGTAATTAGCATTTTCCTGTTATACACAAATTTCGATTTACGGGCATTCAGAAACATTGTTGAGCATCGCTGAATATACCTATCGTTGCAGAAGTATAAAAGCATTCTTGATAATGATTTTCGAAAAAAATCATCGGTAATTAGCCGAGATAGTAACCCTTAAATGTACGGTCAGTTTGGACATACACAAGGACAGGGGCGGCGTAATCTATGCCTAGTTAACAAATTTTAATGATATATATGTGTAATGTAATGTCTAGTAACAGTATAAAATCAATAAACGTCAAATTCTTAAAAACATACTAATTTAAGGGGTCTCGGGACTCTAAAAAGTGGAAAAAATGAAAAAAAAAAACATTTTTAACATTCAATGTCTTAAAATGTATATGATTTTAAAACATAATTTTAATTGGTATGAAAGATATAAGTATGTTCTTTCGTTTCGTGTATTTAAAAAATTGCAAGATACAGAATTCGTATTTATAGGGGGCTCGAAACTGTTAGAAATTTGTCGAACAAAAAATTGGCACAACAGTTTACGCGCAGGATTACAAAATAAATATTGCAAACAGAATGAAAATTTTAGTGCTTACTTATACTGCAGATTGTAATAATTTCCCTGAACTTAAATAAATTTGTATTTAAAGCATTTTTATATTTTTAATGCACTGTTGCATTTAGCTAATACAAAAATTTTGAAAATTTCAACAGTAAAATCACCAAAAATAATATTTTTTGAACAATAAGAAGGTAATTTTATATTCAGTTTATACAGACTAAAATGAAATATATGTTTTTAAAATTTCAGGAAAAAATATTCAGAAGTTTTAGAGCTATCCTGCGCGTTATACGAAAAAAAAAAAAAAAAAAAAAAAAAAAAAAAAAAAAAAAAAAAAAAAAAAAACGCCATTTGGAAAATAATGACTTTAAAGTTTCGGAAACGCAGCTTCAGCTATTGAGCGGGTATAACTATAAAAGCCAAAACTTCTGTTCTAATGGAAATTTCAAGGAAACAATTATATCAAAATATTCAGAAAAAATAGGAGTTTAACATCGAAAAAAAAATTTAAATTTCTTACATTTTGAAGCTTTAAGAGTCCTGCGACCACTTAATCATTTCCAGCACGGAGTAATTCTATTTATAAACTTATGAAAAAATTAACTGACACCAGAATTTATAAACGAATTTATTAGAAAATTCGAACTTGCTTATTTTCACGTACATGATAAAAGGAAAATTTTAATTAAATATTCTTGATGCCATTTGTCTCTTTTGGAATTAAAATTAGGTGTCTGTTTTTTAAGAGCATCGCCCTCGAAAGATTTAATTAGAATGAATCGCATAAATACCGTGGGATTCGCGATAGTTTGCATTGACTGAATCTCTTAGTACGCCTCGAGTGACTTTAAAAGTTAATTAAACACCTATCTGGAAAAACGCGGCACTGACCAAGGCGGCGTTGCAACTTTGAGGCCTCAATTCGAATCGCGCTTAGCACAATGCCAAATTTAAACTTTGAACAAAGGTTTTGTTTTAGCTACACTGTAGAAATAAAGGTTATTACTACGCTGAATTTAGTTTCATGAAATTCCAAAGGAAGTATAACTATGCACTGCTTTTACTGTCAGTACCGAATAGAGTTCATTATAAAAAGATTAGGATAATATTAAAAAAGAGTTATACGAATAGCTATATTTGATATTATTTAGGTTCCATATCTCTTTGAACTTTCATGGTATACCCATTTACACTTTTCTAATATATACAGTTATACCCAACCCTACGTCGTATAATTTTTTACAAAGTCTTAGCATTCTTTTAGGAATTTTTTTTTTAATAACACAATTACAAATTCATATATTTATTCTAAGGAACCCTCTGTGCGCGAGTATTGCTCGCACTTGACTGTTTATTTATTGTTTTAATTTAATTTTCAAAAGTATATGACTGTCATAAGTTAATTTTATCACTGAAAGTCAAATGTACAGTCGTGGGAAAAAAAAAAAAAAAGTAAACGCTAACGTGATAAAAAGTTAAGCAGCTGCAACGAATTATTGTACAAGAAAATTGCAGGTAACAAAGGATTGGAAATAAAGTCTGCTTTTAAATGATGTATATGAAATTTGCTTAGAGGTCCATCTACATATCAAAATGTACCCAAACTTTGTTTTTTTCAATAGCAATACCCAAATTTGCCAAGATAAATAAATTCTACACCCTTCAATTATCCTAGATCCAAATTTTCCTAAATTTCGTACGATTAGTTTCCAAGAAAATAATTATTTTTTAATGAGCGTATTTTAGGGTCTGTATCCAAATTGAAGTTCTGTATTCGGTTTTTGAAATACTACTGAAGGACGATGTCACATCTATTGATGTTTTATTTCTTCCCAATATGACTATTTCATTCGCTCAATGTATTTCGACTATTGCGAGTTGAAATATTTCAATAAAATGAGTAAAATATATTTTTTTCTGATTATGCTTTTCTACTATCATAGAGCTATCATAACCCTTAACCCGGGAGAACTCGCTGCATGAGATTTTCCTCTCACAGTCGTACTTTTTTAAGACTCTTATTTAAATCATTTTTCATTTTAATTAAAATTTCAAAATGTTTTTCAATTATTTTACCTATTTTGTGAATAAAAGTACTAACCCAACCAAAAAAAGTTGATATTATATGAATGTAAAGTAAAAGAAAAGCAACTGGGCATTCTCACTAGCGTGTTCTCCCGGGTTAAACCATCATTTTGACATTATTTAATGATTATTCGAAAACGACCTGAAAGATAAATTTAAAATTGAGAATTCCCATAAAGTAGGACATAATAAATATAAATCTATCAAAAAAATTGTAGGTTTCAATTCATATTGATATCAATTATTAACTTTATAATCCATAATTCGTATTATACAGGGTGCAATATGTTATCTATCACCGACCTTTAATTTCTCAACCATCGGGTTGGGTTGGGTTGATTGTTGACGGCCAATTATCTACACGAGGGATATGGGCCCTGGGGGGAGTGCCTTCCGTGGAGGTCTTTCTAAGGGAACCTAATCCGTATTAACGCATGGAAATCCACAGTTCGAAGAAAACCACGAAAACTCCGAACGATTAGGCCGACGGGCGCGATTGGGTTCGAACCCAGCACCTCCCGTCTACCATCTTCGAGAGTAGAACCTCTCAGCCACTGGTGGGGCCTCAACTATTGGTCGTAGACATATAGTTCAAATTACAAAAACGCTTCAAATGAGGTAAATATTCTCGTTGTGGCATTATTTAAAGTAAAAAATCAATTTTATAAAAATTACGAAAACTAACTTTTTATACGGTCTCCCAATCCCTATAGTTATATTTAGTAAAAGTTTACACATATCATAACAGATATAACACAAAAAGTTTGACATCTGTACTCCAACTATTGACACACTTATTAAATTTCAAAGTTTGAAATTTTTGCACATGATTTTGTCTTTCATTGAGGGATCAGTTAAAAGATGAATTAAAGTAATTCGAGATCAAAATCAGGGTGCAATGTCCTTTTTACCACGAAACCACTTTTAGCGGTATCGCCAAATTTGGGGTATCACCAAAGAGGGGTGTTTCATCTAAAAATTTGAGCTTACTTTTAGTGTCCTATACAAAGCGATTGAATGAAATATTGAAATTAAACAGACAAATAAATATCAATTTACTATAATATCGGAAAACGGTCCACTATTAAAACTGAATACACCACACTGTAAAAAATATCTGGAAAGTTACTAAAGTTTTTCTAGGAAACTGGGATTCCTAGAACTTTTTATGTAACGGCAACAACAAAAAATCCTGTAACAGCGTCTGTTACAGGAATTTTTCTTGTTGCCGTTACATAAAAAGTTCTTGGAATCCCAGTTTCCTAGAAAAACTTTAGTAACTTTATAGATTTTTTTTTACAGTGCAAACGCCGGAATCTACTAGAGATACTGTTCAAAGTGTTCTCCATTGGTTGCAATGCACAATTTCATCTAAAAATTTGAGCCAACTTTTATGTGTCGAACGACATTCAAACGTCAATTAGGTAGAATCGACAACCGGAAAATAAAACATACTCACTAAGTACTAGGTAAATGGCAGCGGAATGCAAACGACCAGCTGACCTATAACGAGCATGAAAATTGGGATTATGCAAATTACCATAGTACCGCAGCACTACAAGTTCGGGGTAAAACACCAGTTATCTACCAGTGGATATGCTAGTCAGCGCTGAGGATCGTGATGGCAATCTACGCATGCATGCAGTATTCCACAATGATACTTATTTATGGTGATTGTCAAAGGAATGCCAGAGAGGCTGCGAGTGTTTATTCAGAACGTTTCCCTAAGGATCTACATCCAACGGATGAAACTCTAACTGATGCATTGCATCGTCTTAGAGAGACCGGCTCTGTTTCACTACGACCCAGAACAAGTAGACGGGCGAGGTGTAATGTTCGAGTGACACCAGAGCAGGTTCTAGCATCCGCCTTTTTAATTCTACAACTGAACACGGCTGAAATAAGCGAGGCATGTGGTCAGCATGTCTGGCATTTGTTACATGCATATGATGCGCATCCATACCATCCGACACTGGTGCAAGCATTGATGCTGGGTGACCACGCAGGACAATTTGATTATTATAATTTCATGCTCAACATCTTAGACGAAAGTCTGTCGTACCTTTCTGAAAATCTGTGGTTAGATGAGTAATTGTTTACACGGGGTGACATTGTAAAAGTGCACAATGTACATTACTGGTCTCGGAAAAACTTCCACATCGCCTGCACAGTGCGACACGTGTAGTGCGGTATATGGCGAACCCAGATTGTTGTACCCATCTTCTACGATGGACCTTAACAGGTGATCGTTACCTGCATCTGCTACAAAACACGGTATGTGACTTCTATGAAGAGCTGCCTCTCCGACATGTATGCAGGGTGTGGTTTCAACACCATGGGGCCCTCTCCGCATAAAACATCAAACGTCTAGGCGTATCTGGCCACTGAATTCGGTCAACGGATCCTTGGGTATGGTGGTCCCGTAGATTGGCCACCGCGTTCGCCGGACTGGATTCCCATGGATTTCTACCTCTGGGGTTACAGCAAAGCCATAGGTCTATGTGACTGAGTCCACTTCTCTGTCTTATATGAAGCAGCGCATCATCCTTGATTGTCGCACAGTTTGCACACCTGCTATGCTCTAATGTGTCCAGGACTCAGTACTGTCCCTCATTCAGTTGTGCATTACCACCATTGGAGAATACTTTGAGCAGTATATCTAGTAGATTCCGGCGTTTGATATATTAATTTTGTTATAGTAGACCGTTTTCTGATATTATAATAAATTGATATTTATTTTTCTGTTTAATTTCAATATTTCATCCTTCGCTTTGTATATGACCCCTAAATGTCAACACAAATTTTTAGGTGAAATAATCTTCTTTGGTGATAGCCCGATTTGGCGATACCGGCTGAAGGTGGTTTCGCGTAAAAAGGACAGTGCACCCTGATTTTGATCTCGAATTAATTTAATTTATCTTTTAACTGATCCCTCAATGAGAGACAAAATCGTGTGCAAAAATCTCAAATTTTGAAATTTAATAACTGTGTCAATTTTTGTAATACAGATGTCAAACTTTTTGTGTTATATCTGATATGATACGTGTAAACTTTTACTAAATATAACTATAGGGAATGAGGGACCGTATAAAATGTTAGATTTCGTAATTTTTATAAAATTGATTTTTTACTTTAAATAATGCCACAGCATGAATATTTACCTCATTTGAAATGTTTTTGAAATTGGTCCTATATATCTACGACCAACGGTTGAGAAATTTAAGGTCGTCGATAGATAATATATAGCACCCTGTATATTTTTTTAAAATGCAAATTCAATGTGTTTATGTTTGGGTGTTTTAGTATTATAACCACATTCAAAGTTATCACATTACAATTATAACTAGACTATACGTATGACTAGAGTGAATTTTCTAAATATTCAACATCAACAAAATATGAACTAAAAAATCTATTATGCATTTAACGAACGACATAAGCATGAGCCAAGCAATTTTGAAGAACTTAATTCTGCAATTATATAAAGTCATGCACTGAAAGAATGTAAATTTTATTTTCCGTAACGTTTATTACCTTATGCAAAAAAAGAACATTTATTAGCAGATCATGCGACAGCTAAAGTTTTAAATGTTTTGCATTCTCTAGACGTACACTATCCAGTGAAAAAAGAAAAATAAGGAGTAAATCTCTGGTTCACAAAGACTTATATATCGCTTACAAATTCAATTGTTTCTAATACTAACAAACTAGAACGCACGAACATAGAATTGCTATCTTGAGTAAATAATTGTCCATAATAACGACAAACGTTTGACAGATTCAGCGGCGAAATTTGAAATAATGATATGTAAAATAACTTTTTGTGATTAAATTTTTAAAAATGTCAATTTGTATTCAACAATACCAAGGACCAGCGTATAATAATTGTTTACTTTTGTGAGCTTAATTATTGTTTCTTGCATATACGAAATAAGACACAATTCGTTAAGATGTACTCTTATGAATGTTCAAGATTTGGAGCATCTTTTTACCTTTTTATCTAAAATATTTATTAATACTACTTTAAATATTATTTTAACTAAATGTTAATCTAAGTCATGTCTTTAATTCTTCAATCAATTTCATTCCTTTTTTGGGTCAAGATGGGAGCACTAAACATTATTGTTAATATTCCAGTTCCAATTTACTTTTTTCCTTTCTCACACCAGATGGCAGTAAAGTTGTGGGTTTCAGCCAGATACTCAAGTTCAGGTCCACATGTTAAAATAGCCCTAACTCTGTTTTTCCATCCAGACATGCTGCAGTTTTACTTAATTGTATGTAATTTAGGTATTGTGCTGGGTGCTTTTTAATATCCTGTGTGCAGTATATCTTTTTTCGATCTCTTGGATTTTTATTATCTATTTTCTGTTATGTTTGCGTTATAAGGAGTTAAATTTTGTCATTTTAGGCTTAATGCCGACAAAATTGGATGAAATGTATGAATGAACTCACAAGCTCCTCTGAAGATTCTGTGGGTAATTCATAGTTTCTTATTTTACATACTGGTTTCTTATGTTCATTTCTAGTTCATCTTTAGAACTTTACCAATTTATTCATATATTTGTGATTTCAAATTTATTATATATATATAAAGTGATATATATATATATATATATATCACTTTCTTCTGGACACGATAACTTCCATAATTCTGCACAAATCTTTTCCAAACTGATACATAAAATCAAGAGGCAGAATTTTTTTTTTCTCGGCCAAGTTGATTAATGGGCAAAATCAGACCAAGGGGATGAAAATAGGGGGCGTTTGTGAAAACCGAATAAAGCCCATAACTTCTTAATTTTTTTACCTATCAAATCAGTTTAGCGTTTTTATTACTTCTAAAAATTGGGTCAAAGTTTTATGTACCACATAGTTTTTATAAAATTAAAAATGGGCTCAAGGGGCGCAAAAAATAGAGTTTTAAGGAGAAAAAAATTCATAACTTCGCCAATTCTCAATACATGAAATCCAATTAAATTTATTATAAATCTTCTTAATATTATCTACAACTTTTACATTGACAACTTTTTGATAGGACCGATTCGTACCGCAAAAAAATTAAAAACGAAAACAAAAAGAGTGAGTTGAAGAAGAAAAAAATCCATAACTTCGTCAATTCGCCAGATATAAAATCCGCATGAATTTATTATATATCTTCTTAATATTGTCTACCACGTTCCTATTGACAAGTTTTTGATAAGACCAATTCTTACAGCAAAAACAAATTAAAAATACATAGCGGTTGAAGAAAAAAAATCATCGTATTAAGTGTGTATTGAAATCCAAACTGCTTATTTTCTGACTGATTTTTAAATTCATTTTTGCTCTCAAACGCACCAATTAGTAGGTTCTGTTATTCAGAAACTATATAATGTACCGTAATGATCGATTTTGTGATAGCGGCAGAATATATTTCAAAAAATGATGTCAAAGTGGGCATTTTGAAACGAATTTCCCGAAGCGATTGTGTTAATAACGAAAAGTATTGTCCTACAGAGAAAATAATTGTTTATAAATCAAGTTTTAATTAATTGAACTAATAATAAAACACAGGTCGCTTATAAATCTTTTCAAAAATCACGTCATTAAGTTTAATAATTTTTCTTGGAATTTCTAAATGAACTTTCTAAATGAATCTGAAAATGTGCCATAAAATTTCGAGTTGTTGAGCATGGAAAAGTATTTTTTTTTTTAATACCGCCTTAACATGATTCTGATGAAACCAGCTCTTATGTAAAAATGAAATAAAAACTCGTCAAAAGCGGCCAAATAAAATTGTTAAAGTGGGTTTATCACTAATCATGATTTAGTTTTTGTTGGTGATATTAGTAAACTTCGAAATCTACCTGCGTCTGTAGGCCGGGCTGCAAGGATTTTTTTAACTAAACGAAAGGTAGTGTCTACTGGTGGAAAATCACGGACGAATTCGGCAAATAAATAGCGTTAAAGTGTATGTCATGAAGTCCTGCACAAATAGTTCAAAAAACCTAATTTTTGGAAAATAGCAAGCCCACCTCATTAATACGACTACGCATTGAAACCAAAGCCGAGTAAAATACATAAATCGTTTTAGGTCTTCTGAAAGTATAGTTTACTTCTTGAGTACTTCAGAAACTATACTGAACCTGTATCATTCAACTAAACAATGTTATAACAAAAGTTAAAGAGCGACTAGCAATGAAGTGAAAACAAATATAATAAATTTATAATCATGGAAAACGATAGTATTCCAGTGACGCAGCCTTAAGCCCAAAATCGTATCGTATCGTATCGCAGAATTCGTAGATGGCGGAACTCATGTATACAACTAACTCGACTTCAAAGAAAATGCGAAAAGCCGCCTTTCAATAACTCAGCAAATTATTATTCTGATTTTTTTAGAACAGTCTTATATCTGCAGTCTAATTCTATTCTGAAATTTTTACATTTCTACGTGCACTATATTTTGAGATCTAAATACCCATTTAAAAGTAAAATTTTTAAAGTAAAAGCGATGCTACAAATTCCTAATGTCGATTGATTTAAAATGGCCCGGGCGATTTCCTTTAAATTGATATATAATACGAATCTGTTTTATTTGAAGGGAATAAGATAACAGTTGTTTCCGGAAAAGCTCTAGTTTTCTTTTTAATTCACCCTTTTTTTTCCCTCTGAAAATGATCTTATTGAAATTAATATATAATATGAATCTATTTTAGATGAACCGAATGAGACCATGCTTGTTTCCAGGAAGACTCTTATTCGTTATATAATAAGCATGAAAAATCGGACTATATTTTCCCACCATTTATGGGAATTTCACCGAAAATGCGCCTACTGTATTCATGCGCTTAATTTCTTCCGGTCAACTTTTAGTGAGAAGGTTACGAACCTTCTGTAGCTCAGTCAGTTAAGTGCGGGCGTCGCAATACATAGGTTGCGAGATCTGTCCCCTTTGAAGCAGTAAGCATTCATTTCTTTTATACTTTTTTAAGTCAGTTAATAAAGTAAATTTGATTTCATGTTTCTATAAAAATGTATTTATTTATTTTGATTTTTTTCTTTAAGAGTTTCACATATCACTATTTCGTGACAATTTTTCAGACAATAAAAATACTCTAAAATCTGTCTAAGGCGGACTCTGTGTTAAGCCGGAAATCTGCCTACCGCGAAAAGGCTTTCAAGTCCCGGCGAATCCATTGAAAATAACATTAATACGTGCTCCATAAGCCGAAATCTGCCTAACGCGGAAACGGAAAGGTTTTTAAGGTCCACCGAAAGACAATTTTATACATAAGATGGAAAAATATATATATATTAAAACCGAAAAGCATTCGGTAAATGGAACTTTAAAACTGATAGATAGATCAAATACATATAATAAATAAATACATATAAAATACAAATATAAATAAAAGCACATTTTTAGGCATTCATTTGTTTACAGAGAGAGAATTTTAATTTTGAAAAATTTTCAGATTTAATGATAAGGAAAAGAAAATAAGCAGTTTGTATTTGTTCAATCTACAAAAGTTTCTTTTTATTTACAATTTTTAACACAAATAAATTTCTGTTTTTCTACGGTACATAAATTTAAATTATGCGTTTTTATTTTTCCATTACCCTTATAATAAAAACAGAAAAAAAACAGGCCGTTATTCTTCCATTACCTTTATAATAAATAATAATAATAATAATTTATTTATAATAATAAATACATGCTGTTTTTCTAACTGTAAATGGAAGACAACGAGATTTTTAACAAATGTCATACGTTCAAAATTTTAAAAAAGTAAATTTTTAAAAATCACATATTTTTTTAATTTTTAGGATAATTGAAAAAAAATTGTGTAGTTTATTTATATGTATCGTATTTCAATCCGATTCGCTGAAGAAAATACGAATTTTTATGTGTAAAAAACTGTAAATAAAAGGAAAATGTCGATTGAACAAATAAAAATGTACACATTTTTCTTTTTTACTTTTCATTAAATTCATAAAAGGGAAACTTCATACTTTAAACTCTCTCTATGTGCAAAAAAAATTATAAATAAATGCACAAGCTCATGTTTTTTTAAAGATTTGGAAAAATGGTTATTGTTCTCGGTCAAGGTAGGAAATCAAAAACAGAGATGGATACTTCTGTTGCCACTATGACAAAACAGTAATAAAAACTACAAAAATAATTAATAACTCAGAAACAAATTGAGATACAGCTTTCAAACAAATTGCATTTAAAAGTACATTTTTTTTCTATACGACGGTGTAAAAAGTAATATTGTGGGATATTTAGAAGTTTAAGAATGGAATTTCATTTAAAATATTAATGTTTAATCAGTGGCATACGTAATGTATGACCAGCTCCGTAGAAGTTTAAAAATTTACAGTACCGTAAATTGGAAAACTGAAATTTCTTTTAAAATTTGTTCATGATGGGTCCAGGAATGTTAATGTTTAATTCATGGCTTACGTAATGTATGATTAACTCCGTGCGATTTTTTATGTCTTAAATTTTAGTCTTTGAAAAAATTATTTTCCAAATGGTCGTTGTAATTTGTTAAATTGCTTTTTTCTTTTCTTTTTTTTCTTTTTTGTTGTTGTTATTGTTGTTGTTACAAACTTAAGAAGAATTACTAATTAATATTTCACTTTAATAAACAGTACCTAAGATTACAAACGCAAAAATTACGCGACAGTCTTTTTTTTACCAATTTGCATAAGGCGGAATATTGCCTATTATAACGTTAAAATCGCATTAATTCGCACCCCCCCCCCCCAGCCAAATTTTCACAATTGGAAGAATGTTTCTATAATCAGCAGTTTAAACCATAATAAAAGTCGCCTCTGTAAATAAATCACAAACTGGAAGCCAAAAAATTCCAAGAATCCAATATTTTCTTCTTATGGATATCGAAAAAAATTAAAAGGTAAGTAGCACTTGGAACAACATCTATGTGATAATTACCTACAAGATTTGATAAATGAATGAAACAAAGAAAATTGCATAATCATTTCTCTTTTACATAATGCAAAAAAAAAAAAAAAAAAAAAAAAAAACAGAAACTAAAAGAAAATCTTAGCAGCAGGGCTTTTCCACTTCCAGACCCTTAGGCTTCAGCTTGTTCAGCCTAATGAGTAAACCGCTTCGATTAAACCTACCAAAATAATCAAAGCACCTCCCCCCCCCACACACACACACCCTGACTAGCATGTTGTGATCTTGGTTGAAAACATTGCTTCAGTAGCGGATTTTATTTATGGAACAGATAGCAAAATATGTCTTTTTTAATAAAAGTAATTATTTTATTTTGTTCAGTATGTGCAAAGGCGACTGTATTCCAAATATCTGAAAATGTACTGCATGCGGTTCCAAAAACACTTTAAAATCGATCATCCGTCTGAAAATTCGGGATAAAAAAATATTACGGAAAAATATCACGAATTTCGACAGATGGAGTGAAAGAAGCAAAAAATTGTAGGTTAGAATTTGATTTAGACAGATTTATTTACTATTATTAGTGAGCAATTATTGTATTTTAAATAAAAAGGTTTAAAGAGTAATATTTCTTGATATTCTTCTTAAAAAAGTGTACTTTTTACGTAGTAAAATTTAACAAAGCTTTAAATGTATGAAACAAACCATAAAAAAACCAAATTTGTATATAGGTATACTTTTTTAAGAAGGGGGGGGGGATTAAAGGCGAATGGAAATCACGATTATGAGTTCATACCATTAGTCTTTAATACTTTTTGTTTTTATCTGTTTATTATTAACCTAAAAAAATAATGATATCATTACAAAAAACCCTTAACGGGTTAAAAGTTTGTGACGCAGCACTTTGTCTTATTGCTATAAGAATTTAAAATATGAAACTTAAAAATAATGATATCAAATTTTAAGTGACGCTATGCTATTAATTAATGTATATATACATAAATTTATATTATTTATTTCATCATTTTATTTTTGTTTTATTTATAATCGTATGTGTAAGAATTATGTTAAATTTAAAAGGATGTATAAAAATTTATTCATTGATGCTTTATCATTCACATCTATCATAAATTCAAAATATGAGTTTTAAAAGATATGATATCAAAATTTATGTGACGCCTTGATGTAGATTTAAACTATTTGTTTTAAAATTCAATTTTAATTGTTTTCGGTTTGCCTAAATATATTTCGACGTCTAATCCAATACACAGTTAAAAATATCACTCTCACTGAACCTATACAATGCACTGTAATGTATTTATATGAATAAATTGATTTATCTTTTGTGCCACGCTATCCAAAATCAAAGTAAAATTTATGTAAATGATTTCTTTGCATCATTGTATCCAAACTAAGCGAAACGTATGCAAATGGATATTATGACGCAAAGAAATCGTTTACATAAATTTTACTTTTGATTTTGGATAGCGTGGCGCAAAAGATAAATCAATTTATTTTATTATATATTTATTATCATAAAAACAAAACCTAGCCTATAACGATCGAACGGTTTAGACGAATCGATAGAGACCTCATTCATTAAAATCCATCCAGCCATTGGGATGTTTCAAAGGTATAAAGAAATCCACTTACCCAGATACGCGTGAAACACATAACCCTTCTTGGCAGTAGGGTAAAAAATGATAGTTTTCCGAAAAACGTTTTTCTCCCTTATTGCAACAGCTCTCCAGGATGCAATTTTAAAGGTACTCACAAACCGAAAATACACTTATTAAGCTGAAACCTTCTTCAAATCGATGGTGTAATTGGTTTTTGAAAATATGAATTTTTACCCTTTCAAATACACCGCCAAACTCTGATCACTTTACGCTTCATAAAGAGGATTTACATTTCGCTACGAATTTTCTCCATTTCGGTTAAATGTTTACTCTCTAAAATATGCATATTTTTTATGAAAATTTAAAAAGGACTTGGTTTTAGTTATATTTACGATCCAATAATATTTCGGAGAATTCGGGCAACAATAATCATTTATTTTGTTATGCCAATGAAACCGATGAGAAAAAATAGAAATACAGAAACCATTTACGCTCCGATAGGGAACCTTATTTTACAAAATATTTCGTAGCATTTGTGACTTAGCTGCTTAACGCCTTAGTTTTCTGTGCGAACGGCCCCTGGTTCGAAACTGGATAGAACTAGGTTGAAATTTGAATTAGCACATTTTTGCTATTTTAAGAATTTCATTCTTCTTTTAAAGGTATCTAAAGCAAAAAGAAGTTCAGCTTTTGTAAATCAATATGGCGACAAGTAAATAAATACATACAGTAAGTAAATATTGTTAACGTTAAAAACAATTGAATTGTTTATATATTTGTTATAAGAAAATAAAACAAAAACTACACATAAGTGAATCGAATTATGAAAAAAAAAATATTACTACATATTATAAATCTCATTGTTCAACGTATTTAATTAAATGAAATTTTGTAATTATCATTATTATTATTATTATTGTATTCTTACAATTTTAAGGCTTTTTAATTATTCTTAATTTTAAATCAATTGAATTGTTTGAGGAAAAAAATTACACATAAATGAATCGAATAGTAATAACAATATAAATACATTTTACAATGTCCAATCGATATAAAAATAAAAAAAATTGACGATAAAAAACGATTGAATTATTAAAAGAAAACAAAACAAAAACTACACATAAGTGAATCGAATCATGAAAAAAAAAATACTACAATTTATAAATATCATTGTTCAACGTCTTTAATTAAAAGAAATTTTGTATTTTTTTTATATACAATTTAAAGGAGTTTTTTTTTATTTATATAATTAAAAACAATTTTTTCACTTACAAAAACTCTCGCTAGATGGCGCCAAAAAATCTTTTTAAAGATATAAAATGTTAAAAACTTGGTCGTGCAAATAGTCTGTCCGTTCTTGTAATAATTCCAATACAGGGCTCCCACCAGAAGTAAGATACAATAAAACCTGCTTCGACGGAAGCGCAACGACCAGTGATAAATTTCGTTTTATGCAGGCTCTTGAAATTGATCAAAGCATAATTGTATTTTTTTTTTTTTTTTTTTGGGGGGGGGAGCTAAAAGAGGATTTTTTTTTTCAGTTTATTCCACGATTCCGTTATAAACAGGCTTTACTCTATTAGAAAATAAATTTGCTGGATATGTTTTTAAAAATCTATATAGAAGTATTTTCTTGCAATTTTATTATTTATTTTTCAGTACTACAGTTTATGATGTATTTGTAATTACTTTTTCATCGAAGAATTTTAAATAAAAATTTAAAATTGCGCGACAAATTTCAGGCTCATTTAAACCGGCAGTAGTCGTGTCTCGGTCTTTTTGCCGCCCACATGAATTATCTTCTCCTAACACGTATCACCTTACAAAAATAATATAGAACTACCATATAGTTGGGTTTAAATGCTTCTGAACCACCACAGTGAAGTATCGAGAAATCTCTGTTTTTTTTGTTCAAGTACATTTTTTAAAGCAAAGTTAAAATTTGTGGAAATGTCTATGCAAGGATCCATAATGTCAAATTATTTTTCCTATTTCCTTATACTAAATCTCATTAATAAAATGTATAATTTAAGTCAACTGCAAATTTATAACTTCATTGAAATCTAATATTCAAATATTAATCCAAAAACATTTCGTATTTTATATTTTGCATGCGGGGAGGGGCGGCGTCAAAAAGACCAAATACAACTAATAACGTTCTGAAAAAACACGATACTACTGCCGGGTTAAAAATATTATTACAGGCACGGTCAACGCCGGGCGGGGCAATTTCTGGAATTACCATAAATAGTCCAAAAAAGTATCCGAATTTCATCCGAATTCTCATCAAAATGTGTTATATGGGGCATTCTCACCACAATCTTTTAACTTTTGGGGAAAAAAAATCTGACAATATTAAACTTGCTAAAATAACATTTTAATCCGATAGACGAATGCCTTAATGATTCAAAATAAAGAAAAAATAGTCAGCAGTGAAAATTTTTTTATTTAACTGAGGTTTAAGTTAAACTTGCGAGTTTAATTTTCTTTACAGTTTTACCCCTCTAACTTTTTATTTTCTTCTAAATTTTTACTTATAATAAATTTGCAACGTACCCGCAGAACATTCAAATAAGAAATAATAACAATGTAGTACATTTAATACAGAATTTTTGTTTAACATTGTCTTAAAGGGGTGTTAAAGAAGAGACGGTAAGCTAAAGAAATGGTATGGTATTCGACACTAGTTGGATGTGCCACTCCCAAAACTTTCTTCTATCTTATACATCTTAATACTTCAAAAACTAGATACACATGTTAATACTTCAATATTATTAGTTCATTACTATACCAACTTTGATTTTCATCTTAAATTTCTGCTTCAATCAATTAAATGAACTAAAAACGAGTTAATCTATATCATGATAGTTGTTAAAATTAGTAGTTTTTCCTTTTTCTGCTGTTATCAGATGTTTGCGAATAGCCGGCTTAGCAGGAAATGAGTTCCCGCCTTTGGACGAGCATTCGATGGACAATAGAACTACGAAAAATCAAGAAAAGTATGCAAAAATCGCTATCACAGAGCCCCTTTACTGCGCGATATTTCCAAATTTATGGAGGACCTGTTGGTCAAAGCCAAAAACATGCACAAATATTTTGGTTCAATTGTATGCATAATTTTATACACTTTTCGATTGTACAATAAAGAAAATGGTACAGACATCTTAATTATAGCGCCCCCTTCCAGCGGAAATTTTCAAAATTCAGGGAGGACCTTCATGCCATGACAAAAAAAAAAAAAAAAAAAAAAAAAAAAAAAACACAAAATTTGGCTTAATTCTATGCATAACTTCATACACTTTTCGAGGGTACAACATTCAAAATGGCACAAAAATTTCTATTACAGCGCCCCTACAGGCCAATCTTTTCCAAATTAAGGAAGAACCTGCTTGCCATAACCAAGAACTTAAAATAAAAATTTGGTTCAATACTATGCATAAATTCAATCACTTTTGGATGGTACAATATTCAAAATCGCACAAAAATTGCTATTACAGCGCCCCCTACCGGCGAAATTTTTCCCAATTCAGGGAGGACCTACCTGCCATATCCAAAAAACTTAAAATAAAAATTCGGTTCAATTCTATGCATAATTTCATATACTTCTTTATGGTACAATATTCAAAATCGCACTAAAATCGCTATTACAGCGCCCCCTACCGGCGACTTTTTTCCAAATTCAGGGAGGATCTGCTTGCCATAGCCAAAAACTTAAAATAAAAATTTGGTTCTATTCTATGCATAACTACATACACTTTTTGATGGTACAATGGCGACAGACAGACGGACATACGGACATACAGACATTTTCTATAAACATGTTTTTTTTGGGATCTCTGACCCCTGAAACATGTAAATCCGTCGAAAACCGGAAGTCGAAAAAAAATTTCGAATACAACACTTTCTTCTATTAAAGATAGAAGAAAGTAAAAAAGGACGACATTGTAAAAAAGGGGACGGTAAGGATGGAATGGTAAGGAAAATTACCACCTATTTTTAGGGAAATCATGTTAAGACTAAGTGATAGCCATAAAGTTCATTGATTTTTAGAAACACTTGTTAACATTGGATTTTTTTTTTTTTTTTTTTTTTTTTTTTTTTTTTTTTTTTTAAATATACCTCGAAAAGTGCAGGAATAAACCTTGGAGACGATGAGACTATCAATAAAGCCAGGATGCTTGAAATTGATATTTAAATACTGATTTAAATTCTACAGTAAATTTCTGGCCAAAGAATTTTAGACATTATTTCTCTAGCATACTTCTGCGTGCAAAAAAACTTGAAAAAAATTCTGTGGCTGCATCTGAAATGATTTTCTGTATAATTTTAAAAGAGGGATGGTAAGGAATCTAAAACCCAGGGACAGAGATTAAAAAATAATAACAACCCTAAAAATGTGTGCAGGTTAATTTTTAGCTACATATTTATATAAAACAATAGTTCCAGTTTCAGGAAAAAAAATATATCGAATTATCTTTATTGAAACAAAATTTTATCCAGACAGCTCCAAACTTAAAAATTAGCATCAAGGACACCGGACGGTATAGGAGTTTCCCTGGTATTTGGATCCCCAACAACGTAACAAACTTATTTATCTCGTTAAAATTGTTATGCAATCATGCAATGGGATGTTCCCCAATATATGAAATAATAATAAAAAAAAAAAACACAAGAATAAGTACTAAAATAAAAATTATTATTCAGGGACATAAAAGTCAAGAAATTGTGAGAATACCCCATATGTTCTGTAGAATTGCACCTAAGTTACATAGTATGCTAACCTTTAGTTCAGTTAGAAACACATAGAACATTTTAAAAATTCCCCTTCAGCAATTCCCGCCCATAAACGGAAATGAACTCGAGAACTATTGTGCAGCATGTATAAGATTTATGGGAGACTAGGGATTGTTGACCATAGAGAGACTTGACTCACCCATCAGTTTTCATATTTAAAAGAATTTCAGAGTTTTATCAATAGGTGTCAACCAAAGCTACTGGAATGCTCAAACAACAGTCTTTGCTTCTTTCAGGTATTCGAAATAGGTGCGGAAAAAATGAATTGTAAGGCGTTTTCAACCTAAATTTGTGTTTTTTAGAAATATTTTGTAAGCTTTTTTCAGATAAAATATATCATAGAAATTTAAGTAAATATGTTTTTAGAAATGCAGAAATATCGAGCTTTCATTCTAGGCATAAAGATTGTACAGTAAGTTAGGCTTAACATAACAATGTGCTATTATTTAGGAAAGGCCTATGCGGGGAGACTTGACCCAGTCAATCTGAGGGGGAGGGGTTGACCATATGCTCAAAGCCCCCTTAATTAAGTGGTTTTGGAAATCTTTTTATTATACACTGTATATAATGAAAGGTTAATGGTTATATACAAAAAATGAATGCAAATTTATTCTGTAAAGATACTGTTAAATGATGGGGGAAAATGTATAAAACTGATTAAAAAAATATGTGAAAAACTGCTATAATACCCACAGCGAGAAGAAATTTAATGAAATATAAATAGGAAAGTTGATAGGAACATTTTTTCGATTTAAATATTACAATTGGTAAATAGGAACAATAGAAAAGACTAAAAAGGACTAGAAAGCATAAAAGTAACAGTCTTAACTATTTCAGGGGCAGTGGTATGTTTATGTAACCACAATTTTAATTCCCAAACGTCACAATGGCATCAGAATTATGCTAAAATCTTTTCCATTTAATGTGTATGTGAAATATAACCTTTTTCTTACTCCCAAATAAATTCGCTCGCGAATTCCGGTGTCAGTCACTTATTTTAACATTTTAGTACTGATAGTACTTTGCCTCTGAAAGGGGTAAAATATGTTAATGATAAGTTAAGTGCTCAATACGGCTGCAAAACATCATAGCATTGATCAAAAAACGGATGTAGACAAATATACTGTAAGATGAAGCAAAACTATGAGACTACTATAGTTGTTTGGTCGAGTGTCACAAAAAGTAGGACAAGGACACAAAAAAGCGGGACAGTAGCTCCTAAATCAGGACATAATAATACATGAAACCCTATGAAAACGGAACCTGTCTCTAACTGAGTACTGTCTTAAATATTAAAATTTCATTTTCCCTCCTGTAATTATTCATGCTCAGACACGATCCTAATTAAAAAAATAAATTCTCCTCTGACTTGTGATTGCGTCTAAACAGATTTGTTTAAGCCTCATATTTTCAAAAATATATTTTTATGATAATTAAAGCATGCATCATAAAGTTATTTTGCTCTTTTTTAAATTGATTTTATTTCTCTTCACATGATTTCAATATAAAACAAAGTGAGTCAAGACTCTCAAATTGAGGGTCAACCCTCTGATAACTGGGGGGCCTTGACCAATTATTTTCTCATGGTTAAAATCAATCATTTTCCAAATTTCTTATATATTACACTTATGTAGCAATTTTATTTTCATAACTGATTGTATAACGAATAAAATGTCATATAAAACTTTATTCTACGTTCAAAATTTATAAAATAAAAAATAATTTTGTAAAAAGGGGGTCAATTCTCACTAGTCTCAAAGCCAATTGCACCAAAAAATTTCAATATGTAATTCATTTATTGACATTAACTAAAACGTTGTTTACGTAGATATTACTTTTGCTCTTTTTTCATTGTCTCTGACGTATTGAAAATAAGAAAATTATTTTTTCTTATAGTTCTAGTTTTCTTGTAAATAATAGGAGAAGAATAATGTCATGTATGTAGTGACTAGAAAGGATTATGCTTTAATAATAATAATAAAAAACATTTAGTGCAGTTTACTGTTGTTATGACTTTATCTGAAAAAAAAAAATTAAAATCATAAAAAACTGAAAAATTGAATGTTTTTACTTTATCCGATTCTTAAAAACTTTTGTCCCGAAATTTTTATTGATGGAATCAAATCAATCAGCAAATAAACTAATATTGTGAACAAAAGCAAACATATACATGCATAAATATCTAAAAAAATCTTATAAATTGATAATAATCTAAATCCCATTACAGTTTATTCAAATGAAATATTCACTTCGTTCATTTTAATAATGCTATCTTTCAAGCAGTATTAAAGGTTTTAGAAGTAATTATTCTTTCTTATTGAGTTTAACTTTTTTTATTATATTTCCCAGCAAACGACAAAGCAAAATAGAGGCAGCGCATGAATTTGTTTGCAAAGTATTGTTATATTTGAAAATTTTTTAATCAGTAATAATAAAATAAATTTCTAAAATTAGTATGCATTGGACATTTTGAATTATAAAAAGAAAAATCGTGAAAAAGTTAAATTAATATAGCTGAAATTAAAGTGCTTTTAAATATAAAATTAATAATTAAAAATTTTAAACAATTTTTTTCATGGATAGCGTATAAAATCTGTGTATGTAAAAGTTTAAAGCATATGATAATTTTGTATATTTCAAAGGAATATATTTGATGAAGTATATTTGGATATATGAACATTTAAGAGCTTAAATCATGGAACAATGTAAAAAGTACCATGATCTAAAAGAATAAGTGACATCCTCCATAAGCTTCCTCCATATAAAATAATACTCCGTAAAAACACAGCACAAAAATAGCAATCGTACGCATGCGTATTCTCAGAACAAACAGACACAATCCCCATATTAATGGCAACATAGGTATCGTCCTCTCTGCTCACAAATAAAGAAAAACATCCGCACCTCCTACCATGATGAACCATTTATTATGTTACATTTATAAAAGCAACCACTACATAAAAATAGACATTATACGCACAGAGTTCTAATTATAATAGAGATGCAGTGTACTGTAAAAATGGTACGCAGTATGAACCTGGCTATCGCTTAAAAATAATGCACCCCCCCCCCTCCGCGCAATTCGACCAAATCGATCAAGCACGTGGTAGGAGGGCTGAATTCGTTCATACGATGGCGTTAAAGATCAGGCGTGTTAAAGCAAGCTGCAAGTCTTTTGACCGAATTGGAAAGGTTTTAGGGTTGCATTTTTTGCTTCACACCAAATCAGCATATTTCCTATTTGTTTTCTTCTGCCACTATCATTATACCGTGCCTACACTTGAACATGTAAAGCCGTGGAAAAAAAAAAATAAACACCCCCTACTAACTCCTCAACAAATTATCGTAGTTGAAAGTTACTGGCACCGAACGATTGAAAATAAAGTCTACTTTTAAATGACGTATATAAAATTTGCTTAGGGAGCTATCTACATATGAAAACGAATCCAAACTTCATTTTGTTTCAATGACAATACCCAATTTTATCGAGATATTTCAAATCTTTGGTTCAAACTGTGCCTAGACACCGAATTTCAAGTCATTTGAATGATAGGTTTTCGAATTATAAACATTCAAAATTTAGTGCTTCTAATGTTAAATTAAATTTTCATATTTTTATTTATATCTCCAGAAATTATGTTCCTAATGTGCTAATTTTTTGTGAAGCAATACTACTAATGTACCCAAACATAAATACGCTGAATTTGCAATTTTTATAATTTTATGATATGAATTATGAAATTAATATTCGAAATAATTATGAATTGCAGACTACAATTTTTTTGATTGATTTATATTTATTAAGTCCTACTATATGAAAATCCAATATTTCACATTTTCTTCCAAGTAGTTTTCAAATTATGCTTAAAAAACGGCAAAATGATGAATTAATGGGCCGTCTATAATAGAAGTGACTAGATATTTTGAAATTTCTTCTACTGTCCTGTAATCTAGCAGGCTTCATTGACTTCTTAAGGTGCCTTGATCAAGATGGGGGCTCTCTCGGTTAACAATCGAGTTCCGAACTTCAATTTGGATACAGCCCTTAAAATACGCTCGTTTTAAAATAAATATTTTCTCAGAAACTTATGGTACGAATTGCATAAAAATTTATTTTTTGGCTAATTGAAGGGTGTAGAGTTCATTTATGCTGTCAGAATTGTGTACTGCTATTAAAAAAAAAAAAAAAAAAAAAAAAAAAAAAAAAAAAAAAAAGGTATGGTTCGTTTTAATATTTAGATGGCCCCTAAGGAAATTTTATCTATATCATTTAAAAGAAGACTTTATTTCCGATCGTTCGTTACCAGTAACTTTCTTCTATGATAATTTGTTGGGGATTTAGTAGGGAGTGTTTACTACTTTTTCCATGACTGTACATTGTTACAAGAAATGAAGAATTGAGAATTGACTTCGCGGTGCTTTCTACTCTCTGAATTAGATTACGGAAACTTCTCTTCAGAAACCTAATTAAATAAATAATGGAAAATATCGATCATATATGTCTAAATCTAATATATATATATATATATATATATATATTCGAAATAATCTATACATCCATCTATCTATCTATCTATCTATTTTATCTACTAATTAACTGAAATATAATAGATGCGTAAGTCTGTACGTATATACTCAACAACCTGAGCAGTGTTTAAGAAAAGACAGCAGCAGCAGTAGTTGCTCTAACTACAGGAGACAGAGATGAATAAGAAGAAATTTATTATTGAGTTAAAATTTAACGAAAATAAAAATATCTGAAAGCAAATACTTTTTTTGACTATAAGATTTACAACAACATTTATCATTCAGTTTTATCATAGATATACGAAATTTAGCAATAAAAGGGATTTTGATTAATGAGAGGAATTTTTTTTTATTGGAAAAAATAAAAATATATACTTAGGAAATAAGGTATGTATATCTATATGTAACGTATGTCTATAGTTATTCTATCAGGCTTTAGGTATGGGAATCATTTATAAATTTAATAGTTCAAGTTTGGACATTTTTGATATTTTAATGGTGCATTAGTTCAATGTACAATTTTAAAAGATGTAAAGGGTATTTAAACATATTAGACATAGCTTGCTGTCCCATTTGAAGTTTACTTAATATTTTATACTGATAGTATATTATATGCATTTCCGTAAGTTACGCGCATATCTATTTCTGCTATTGGCATTCGACACTTGGTTTGGTGAGTAAGAGAACAAGTGGTAACGTCCACTGTTCCTCTTGTGACCACCAGAGCAAATTTCCACGTATATTTCGAATTCTTTTATTACCAAATATATTTAAGATAAATTTGATGCAACTTCTTAAAAATACATGTATAAACCATATACAATTTATAACAAAAAGCATTTTACTTGGCTAGATAATAAATCAAAATTTTGTTACTCTTGTGACCACAAAAAAATGCAATTTTCAAAAATTGTGTTTGACGCAGAAATTCTGTGAATTATATGAGACTAGAAATAAAATTTACAGAATATAGCAGAGTAATTATATCTTTTTAAAAAGCATTAATCATTGAACTCATCTGATTACACATGAATTAGTTATATGTGATTTTGCAAAATGCTAAGTGTTACTCTTGTGACATTTTGTCCATAATGTAATTTTAGCAAAAATTCAGTTTAAATACTAAACAAAATAATTAAAATAAGATAAAAAAATTATTTTCCATTCAGAACAACTTTTAATGATGGTTTAATTTTAAAATAACATAAAATAATGTAAAAAATTCTAAAATTAACAAACACTATAACCACATAGCAACCTCTCAGTTTCTGCTACTTAACAGAATAAGTCATTGTCTTCATTATCAATAATATCACTTGCAACTTCTCCTGTATCATGATTTACTTAATGAAACACAAATTCTTTGTACGAATCATGTTAGTGTAAGGTTTGTAGTAGATAGTGTCATTTTTCATGGTTTTAACAAATTGTATTTGTTGAAAGCCCTTCGCTGTTGGTATTTTCTCGCAAAGTAATGAAAATTTATTGTTTTATTTCTTTTGACAAAATAACCAGTATATATTAGAATTGCTTTTTAGCACGCAATTCATTCCATATACAGAGTGTCCTGCGAATAAGACCCTGATTTCAAAATTAAATATCTCAAAAACAAAGATCAATAGAATTATGCGATAAACGGTTTTTTTATTAGCTAAGCTGTAAAAATGTTGTACAGAAGTTTCAAAAATTAGTTGCAAAAACCGCTAACAGATGGTGCTGTTATCACAATGCCTATAAATTGTGTTTTGAAGTCGAGAGCCATAGCGTCTCACTCCTAGATTGCTTCCTAAGGAAGAACGAAAATTGGGAAAGACCGTTTTTTTGTTGGGGTGATGTGCAGAAGTGGATGGTCACAGAATTATTGCCTCAGCTTCAATTTTAGAGAATTTCAATTAATAGAATTTTCAATAAAAATTTAGCAATCATTATATAAGAACATATTGAAATATTTTATTCGGGTAATGTGCAGAAGCGGAGCCATGTGTTGACAGAATTGAGATTTGTTTAAAATTTTGTTATAAGCTACTTCGGTCCGGTTACCAATATCCCTGTGATATGTCTTTTCTCTCGTAATTGGTAGATCGTGGAATCGAATCCTAGTAGTGGAGGATTTGAAAAAAAAATGGAAATCTTTACATTTAATATTTATTTAAACTGTGAAAAAAGTTTGAATAAAAAAAATCTAAAGTTTCTGGTTTTAAAATTTAATTAAGTTAAAAGAAACCCCTTTTTTAAAAATCATTGAGCATTTATAATAATGATTCATAAATCATTTTTTTTATTGTAGAGAATAGTTTGAATGAAAAAATACAAAGTTTCTATTTTTTTAAATTTTATTAAGTTAAAGAATAATTTTAATTTTAAAAACTCGTTTTCATTTTTTTTTTTTATTATTGAGCACAGAAATATGGTGCAGCTTCTAGCGATAGGATGAGAAGTGTTCGAAAGGAATGCAGCATCCAAAACACTTTTGCTTTGACGTTGATGATATGACTTATCATCATTTTTTTTAAAGAAATAATTTAATGCATAATTTCTGTCTCTAAAACTTTGTTTACAAAGAAAAGAAATATATGTGTTGTGCTAAAACCAAAGTATTATCCCGTGATTTAAAAATAAATTAAAAGTGAAAAATTACTTTTTTATTTATAATAATTCGGGTATAAACAATAATACCAAAATATTATGCCGTGATTTAAAAATATAAAAAATAAATAAAAAGTACAAAATTATTTTTCTAAATATATGCATTTTGATTTAAATAATTATATGGCATTAAAGATTGAATTTAATAAAATATTTAAAAAATTCTTATAATGATTTCCAAACTTTTTATTGAAAATTCTATTAATTGAAATTTTCTAAAATTAAAGCTGATGCAATAATACTGTGACCAGATGTCTCCACTTCTGCACATTACCCCAATGAAAAAATGGACTTTCCCAATATTCATTTTTACGTATGGAGCATTCTAGGAATGAGACGCCATTGCTCTGGACTTCCAAGCAGTTTACAAGTATTGCGATTACAGCGCCATCTGTTAACGATTTTCGCAACTAAATTTTGAAACTTTTGCATAAAATTTTTACAGCTTAGACAATAAACAAACCGTTTACCGCATAATTCTATCATCTTTGTTTTTGAGATATTTAATTTTGAAATCAGGGTCTTATTCGCTGGACACCCTGTATATCATTATACAACAACACAAAATAAATCTACAGCATCTATACCAGGAGTATTTGAAAAAAAATATGCCCAATTAAGTTAAATGAGAAAGGAGTCTGATTCATTGCAGGCATATTTACATAGTTATATATATTTTTTTAATTGGAAAGCACAACCATCATATAAAAAAGTAAAATAGGTACATTTTAGGAACATACAAATTTCGTTAAAGATGCAATGTTGAAATTTTACATACGAAAGCATTTACAAAAAATTGATTATAAGTTACATTGTCCAAAATAATAGCATAAGATTTTACTTTATGTGTATCATACTAAATAAAAAGCTGAAAATACAGTCGCTTGTGGATTTTACCAGTAATGTAGTATTTCATACCAAAATTTCGTCTTGGCATGAAAATGAAATTTTCCGGAAAATCCACTGGCATAATTATTCTTTGAGAAATGGTTATTTTTTTGGCATTACGAAAATAATCCCTTGTACAAGTTTCAATGAATGTGTGGCACAGAATTGGATTTAGTTGCTTTCAAAAATTTTTAAACAACCAGAAATGGTTTCTTTAACTGTTACTTTTTCAAAGCGTTTATCAATGTTTTGAAAAAGTTACAATATTAAGAAGATGTTGGTAAACATTTTGTCAATTGCAAAACGTCTATCAACGTTTTGCTATTTACAATAACTTATAAGAAATTCTATATTATGGACTTCCGTTTCAAATAATTCTTCGATGCAAATGCTTCTCCGCAAATTAGTCATTCGGAATTCCTAAATTCTAATTATTATATATCTCGGCAACAAAGTCATTAAATCCATCACAGGAACGTTTAATGCAGCAAATACACCAGTTACTACATTATGAATTGCTTGAATGTTTCGTGACAGCAACAAATGGAGACAGTTTGATGAGTAATTATCTATTGTTTTATGAAACTAGGCTTTAAAGCTGCAAAGGAATCTCTTATTTTTCAATTTAGGGAAGCTTCTTTAACCTTTAACTGGTGTGACTAAAATTTGTCACACAACTGATGTGATCCGGTCTCTCAGACCCCTCGAATAAAATAAATAAAAAAATAACTCAAATGGTTGAATTTACTTAAATTTTGTCCTAACAATATCATTGTGCTTCTCTTAGGAGCATGTGAATTAAATTGCAGGAAAAAAGTATTTTATTCATATTATTTAACTTCAGTACAGAAAAGTAAAAAGCTGCAAAAGTGTTTACAGCTGGGAGTCGCGGGGTCTGGGAGACCGCGTGACATCAGTTAAAGGTTAAACAAAAAAGGATTCCCTTATTAAATGTCCCCTAGAAATTGATGAAATTATGTGACCATTTTCACGCTTAACTAACGTAGACTTAGCTGAAGAATGGCCTCTTCTTAAATCTTCATCGACATAAAATTCTCCAAACCTGTGGAGTTAGATTTTTTTCCGTTACAGTATCTGAGGTTAGCTAGTTATCTACTTTTTCCTTTTCTTAATATTTCCATTTTCTTGCTGAAGCTTTTGCTGGTTCTAAGACTTTTCTTCACCTTATCGTAATTATTTTGTTTTGTTTCTTTCTCACAACAACATATTCAATTTCATTCATATTTTTTTCTCTACAAATTTTGGCGCTTAGCAGAATTTTTCTTGCTCTTTAAAACAATGTCGTGTATAAGAGGCGTGTATTAAAATCTTGCCTTTAAAATATACTATCAAAATCATTTCCATAAGAGTTACTATAAGAACCACTGTAGGTTATACAGCAGAATGTAGTAAACGAAGCTTTACAAAGAATATAGGGGAAGGTGGCCTAAAATGATCCTAACGGGCAAAACGATCCACATAGGTTTTCTTCCAGACAAATTGTGCTGTCTACAGAGTAACACATAAACTAGTTGTGCCAAGTGAAGAAGAAGAAATGGTGGTATTCAAACGATCACAGTATTACGCGACTGAATAGAATTCTTTGAAAAAGCAGGTTTTATAACATCTGTTATAAGATAAGCACCAACATTCATATTCATTTACATATATAGCCTTTCATGTACAGAAATATGACTTGGTTCACTTAATAGAGTATGTTTTTAGATGTGAATTGCACATGCTAAGTTTATTATGTTTCTCGGCGTCATCTAGTTATATGACCTGAAAGGTACGGCCACGTTGCCGGGCAAAATTATCCATTATGTGGATCGTTTTAGTACCATTTTATTGGCTTAAAGAAAAACCAGTACCGGTTCCTAGCCATCATGGGAGTCAAAAGTGTGACTGCCCAAACCTTTCTCTTTGATTCCACGTGTTATCCTACCGTCTCCAAAGAAAACGGAATCAAGCTTTTCTAGAAAAAGGAATTCGATGGAAAGTGCCAGTCCTTATAAGAATCAACTGTTCTTGGAAACGAAAAATAGAGAACAGAAAGAGAAGATCAAAGAGGCTGCAGCTAAGCAAATCCGATTAAAATATGCTAAATCTAAAAAAAACGACACAGCCAGAACAAGCATAGAATGAAGTCGAAGCAAAGACGTATTCCCATCAGTGTTACCAGTGGGCTACGTTTTTTTTTTTTTTTTTTTTTTTTTTTTTTTTTTTTTTTTTTTAATTCAGATTTCTTGACTGCCACCACTTTTCTGAAATGGTAAAATTCCTCTTGTTTTTGCCTTAATTAATATGTCATTAAATAAGGCGAATTTTACTATTTCAAAAAAGTGGAGCCAATCAAGAATTTGAATTTTAAAAAAGTAGCCCACTGGCAACACCGATTCCATAACGAAGAAAAGGGTGCCTAAAGACCAATATTTGGAATATAGTGAAAAAGATACAGAAGATAAACACAAGTATATTTATTGCGATGAACTATTTGCCTTCTCTGCAGCAGGTGAAGGGTTCGATCCAGTGTCACAAGTGTCATAAGTTAGCGCAAAATGCATGCGCAGGGATAGATGAGAATGACTATTATGTGCATCTTTGCGACATGGGCTTAAATATTCCGAGTTTTCGGATAGGGCGGAAATAGGTATTATTTAACTTATTTCTGCGTTTATCATTGGCTATTACTTTTGGATCATAATTTTCAAATATTCCATTTTATTGTTTTTTCAAAATTATTTGTGACACTTTTTATTTTAAAATGTACATAAAATAAATTATGTATGCTATTTGATTGTAAAACTCATTTTATTTCATTATGTATTTTTATAATTACTTTTACATATTTTATTTTGCCGATAAAAAACAATTTACAATTATTTTCAAATGAAGGTTAATTTTGCTCTTGGGTGAGGGTAAAATGATCCTTTGGACACGTTTTCAAAAATCTACTTTTTTCATTACTCAATTTGGTTTTAAAATATTATTAAAGTGTGTTTCTGATGCAAAATATAGTGTAAAACATATTAGCATAGAACCAGAGTTTTATTTAAACAGTTATGTTATTTTACACAAGTTTTCCCCTTAAGGGGATCATTTAGCCATTTACCCCTAAAATACATAATCAAAGACCATGTGCTTCAAACCAAAAGAAACACACAAAAATGAAACGAGTTGATTTGTTTTATTGTATCTTTAATTACTTGTCATGATTATTTTATAATCTTAAGTAATACCAAAAATGAATAAAAATAAATTCACCCATTAAAAAAACATTAATAAAGATAATTTATCTTCCTTAAAATTTACAAAATAACCTTAGTTATAGCTAAAACTATTTCAAGAACTGCTCTAATAACAGTGAAAAAACAACAAAACTTTAAGCATTCTGTTTGTTTTGATTCTAACGCAGTTTTATATCAAACTATCGACAAAAGTATTATGCGTTACTCTCGTGACACAGATGTTTGTTACTCTTGTGACATCTCCCCAGAGCCTATTCCATGCATAGCATAAACAAAATATCTAATGTAAAATAAGTCTTATACCTCGAAATAAAAGAATTAGAAGTTTTGGGTAAAAATTTTAAGTAGTTTTTCATTTGTTAAAACTTTTGTATTTTTTCCCTTACTCTTGTGACATTTAAGTATTAACGCTTAAATACCTATAAAAATATATTAAAAGCATTATCTAAAAGGTTTTTATCTATGTAGATATTAAAGATATGATAATAGTTTGTTGATTTGAATGCATAGTAATTTTATTGAATTCTAAAAAGTAAAAAAATCATACATTTCAATAAGTTGTATTTTAAGCTAAAATAAAACTTACAACTTTATATACTTCAACTCTTTACCTTTAAATTGATGTATCAGGGCGATTTTTTTTTTTTTTTTTTTTTTTTTTACTCTGAGTTTTTAATTCTATTCAGAGACAGAAAATGACATAATTTATTGTAAAAGCTTTGTATAAATATCTTAAAAGTTTATTATTTTATGCTAAAGAGGCCAATTTCGAATATTCATAACGTTAACTACTCCAATGTACCACCAAGAAAAAGAGTTTTAACTTGCTTCCAGTTGGTTCTAATGGTAAACAACGAATGCATAAAGGAAACGGATGATTTTTTGATAATTTCGTTAAGAGATGGCAGGCTGATTTATTGCTTTTTTGAAGATTGAAGGACTTTTCTATAAAGAATTTTTCTGTATTTTGTTATGTCCGAAAGTAACGTACGCCACAAAGCTATCATTTCCACGAAAAATACATCAAGTAAGTACTTTAAACTCTTTTATCTAACATTAAATCATTTTTTAAAAAA
This sequence comes from Maratus speciosus, assembly GCA_963932465.1. Lineage (NCBI taxonomy): Eukaryota > Metazoa > Arthropoda > Arachnida > Araneae > Salticidae > Maratus > Maratus speciosus. The sequence goes on from OZ010787.1 coordinate 244,698,907, forward strand.
ATTAAATTATTTGTATGTGTTTTTATAGGATTTTTTTGCAATAAATGCACGCAATTAAGAAAGTGGAATGTCCGAATCGGGTAACGATGGAAACGCCGATTTTTTTTCGGTAAATTTATTTTTAAAGATGATTTGGTGTCCTGAAACGTATAAAAAGATATTTATTATAATGTTTTATCGTAAATAATTACCGTGTTTTGTATAAATAAAGTGTATTTAGTACGTGTAATAATATTACTTGACTTGAAGCATGCTCAACTAATGTGCGTAACGATAGACACAATATGGCGACCGCTGCGATCGTTACGAAATTTCGGACATGCTTATTTAAAAGTACGATTTAAAATTAATAGTAAACTTCTTTTTTTTATTTCAAAAGTAATTCTTCAGTGATCTTACGTGTGTTTATGTATTTTGCAAAGTTTTCTTTGTACCAAATGTACCCCAAAAGATTATTTAATAACGATGTCCAAATCGTGGAACGATCTAAACATTATATTAATATATAATTATTATTAATTAATTAATATTATTAATTATTATTATTATTAATTAATATAATTATTAATAATTATATTAATATACATTATATTAATTATATATAATAATTTTAATTTTCTAAATACATAAATAAATATATTATAACAGAGTCCATTGTTCTAACATACATCTTAAAAAATAAAATAAATATTTTTTTGTTAAATTATTGTACTTGAGTTCTTTTCTTTTAAATTCAAGGTTTAAGAATCCCATCTCCTTAAAATTCCATTCTTCCTCTTTGCTCCCCCACCAAAATGCAAGGAAAATAAAAAGTTTAAGTCATTTCGTGCTGTAAAGTTGGTAAGAAAAAAAAAACAACAACAAAAAAAAAAAAAAAAACAGAAATTGACAATATTCAAAGTATAGAAGACAGCCAGCGAATACTGTTAAAGGTACTCACAAGATTCACTCAGTACACACGGCAAACAAATTTGGTACTATTCAAATAAGAAATAGATCTGGTTTTTACAATCTCTGTAAAAAACAATCAAGAATGAATTACCAGTGAAGCTGGTGAAAAAAATATTGTTCCTAGAATTGACTCCTCATAGTTGAAAATAGATTGACATTGGTGACTGGTACTTTGCATTAATTCATTATGAAAACTTATGGCCATGTATTATTGAAAAGATCAGCATTGATAATGGTGAACAAATATTTTCTATAATTTTTTTGACTCCTCAGGCAGACATTGATTTTAACAGGGTTCGTTATCCATCTAAAAAAGACAGCACAAATTTAAAATATGAAGATATTGTGTTGAAATCAGCAAATCCACCTTACTCGATGCCAGGAAGCCCGGTGCCCGGTGCCCGGTGCCACTTTTCTTTTGATAAAGAAATTATAGATACAGGGTGTCCAGCGAATAAGACCCTGATTTCAAAATTAAATATCTCAAAAACAAAGATCAATAGAATTATGCGGTAAACGGTTTGTTTATTAGCTAAGCTGTAAAAATGTTATACAGAGGTTTCAAAATTTAGTTACAATAACAGTTAACAGATGGCGCTCTAATCGCAATACTTGTAAACTATGCTTCGAAGTCCAGAGCACCGGTGTCTCATTCCTAGATGTCTCCCTACGGCAGAACGAATATTGGGAAAGTTCACTTCTTCATTGGGGTGATGTGCAGAAGTAGAGACATCTGGTCACAGAATTATTGCATCAGCTTTAGTTTTAGAAAATTTCAATTAATTGTATTTTCAACAAAATTTTAGAAATCATTATATAAGAACTTACTGAAATATTTTATTAAATTCAATTATTAATGCCAAATAATTATTTAAATCAAAATGCATATATTTAGAAAAATAATTTTTCACTTTTTATTTATTTCTTATATTTTTAAATCACGGCATAATATTTTGGTATTATTATTTATACCTGAATTATTATAAATAAAAAATAATTTTGCACTTTTCATTTATTTTTAAATCAAGGCATAATACTTTGGTTTTTGCACAACACATATATTTCTTTTCTTTGTAAACAAAGGTTTAGAGACAGAAATTATGCTTTAAATTATTTATTTTTTAAAAGGAATTGATGATAAGTCATATCACCAACGTCAAAGCAAAAGTATTTTGGGATGCTGCATTCCTTTCCAACACTTCGGATCCTATCGCTAGAATCTGAAACATATTTCTGTACTCAATGATAAAAAAATGGAAACGAGTTTTTAAAATTAAAATTATTTTTTTAACTTAAGTTTTTAAAAATAGAAACTTTGAATATTTTCATTCAAACTATTCTCTATAATTAAAAAAATGATTTATGAATCATTATTAAAAATGCTCAGTGATTTTTAAAACAGGGGTTTCTTTTAACTTAATTAAATTTTAAAACCAGAAACTTTGGATTTTTTTATTCAAACTTTTTTCGCAGTTTAATTAAACATTAAAAAGTAAAGATTTCCATGTTTTTCAAATCTTCTTCTCCTTGGATTCGATTCCACGATCTACCAATTAGGAGAAAAAAGACATACCACAGAGATACTGGTATCCGGACCGAAGTAGCTTATAACAAAATTTGAAACAAATCTCAATTCTGTCAACACATGGCTCCGCTTCTGCACATTACCCAAATAGAATATTTCAATATGTTCTTATATAATGATTGCTAAACTTTTTATTGAAAATATTTTTAATTGAAATTCTCTAAAATTGAAGCTTTGACCAGATGTCTCCTCTTTTGCACATCACCCCAACGATAAAGTGGTTTTCTCAATTTTCGTTCTTCCATAGGAAGCCATCGAATAATGAGACGCTAATACTCTGGACTTCAAAACACAATTTATAGGCATTACGATTACAGCGCCATCTGTTAGCGGTTTTTTCAAATAAATTTTGAAACTTCTGTATAACATTTTTACAGCTTAGCTATAAACAAACCGTTGTCCGCATATTTCTATTGATCTTTGCTTTTTAAGATATTTAATTTTGAAATCAGGCTCTTATTCGCTGGACACCCTGTATGTGCATTAAAAGAAAAATGGCAGTATAACTCTTTTTTTTTTTGGGGGGGGGGGGGTCGAGAAAAAAAGTAATAAATTATATGTTGGATAATTCTAATATTATGTAAAGGTATGTTTTTTGCATAATGTGTAAATCCTATAAAATTAAGATATTACTTCTAAAAATGTTGTAAATATTTCAATATCAAAGATTAACATTTGATTTTATTATTATTATTACTGGATAACAAAAAGTTTATTATACATATATATATGTATACACATACAATTATAGGACACATTTACTACATTCTTAGTCTTAAGAATTTTTTTAAATAATAAGCGGAACGTCCAAAATCTGTCAGCAATGTCCAAAATCTGTAACGTACGTGCGAAAAAACGTCCGAAATTTGTAACGTACACAACTGCTATATAAATGGTTTAATAATTAATTTTCCAGAATAGTTGCTGTCTTTTAATGTTTGTGTATAATTTTGTAGACATATATACTATACTATTAAAAAAAATTGGCCTTAAATTTGAAAATTTGAAAAATTACATATAGTTAACGTTTAATGATCCCACCTTTTGAGAATCCCCCATCACACTTATATTTCCGTTTAAAAAAAATTTCAGCAACAATTTTTTTCTGTCGTGGACGTTCCCAAATATCCAGTTAATTTTCTACATGCACTGAAAATAGAGGCGTCTTAAATTAAGACACATACGTGTCTTATCATGATCATGGTGTAAATGAACCGAGAATAGTGTCTAAAATATCTGCAAACGTCTTATTTTAAGATACTTAGTTGCTTCAAACGTGTCTTAATTTAAGCCGTATGGTTTATTCCGTTCCCCCTACATAATAACCACCAGAGGGCACTCTCAGTTGCGCATGAGTTTTATATGTATTTCGTTCGAACTTGGTATACGTTGTAACTCAAACTGAAAGTTTGATTTTATGTGCGCGTATATTTTAATTCATTTATTGCGGAATGTGATGTTCTGTGATTTAAAATCGTATTCACTTAGTTTATTTATTTATTGAATACATATATCTGACTTGTGTGCTAGACACCAAATGTCTCTTATAAGCTGTCGATATAAAGGCCGGATAAACACAGAAGTAGACAACACTTGAAGATTACTTCTTAGAACACTACAAAATGTGTGCCACCAATGTTAATGTACTTAGTGTTAATTTGTATTAACTTATATGAATAATATTGTGTTATTCGCCTTCGTCTTGTCAAAGCTGGCAAGAAAAACTTTTGTCTGGCGGATTATGTTTTGAGGATGAAACATTTCATTCTTTAAATATGACTAGCCGGATATATTAAGGGATTTCCTTCTAAAATGACGCAAGTCTTTCTCCCTCACTGTGATAGATTTAAAATTTCAAATCGAGAAATTTTTCTTACCGTTTGCAACAGCGATTGAAGTAAGTGTCAAAAATTTTTCTTTATAAATTTGAGTGTATTCTATGGTATTTTTGTATAGCATTACAAGGTTCGTACGCTTCAAAGACTTTCGAGCACCTTTTACCAGAATTTTTGTAAAGAAATATTTGTCTTATTTAACGAAAATAAATTCTATTTTCAGTTATAGCGACCAGTACTTTACGAAATTTCTGGTACTAAAACATGTAAAATACTCTGAATCCTTTGATACTTACGAACGCTGTACTAAACAAAATCTTGCATGAAATGCAATTAGTTTTGAATCTATTTGCGAAAAAACAATTAATTCTAGAAGCATATATTTTTAGATTTATGACGTTGTTACAAATTATCGGAAACTCGGAAAGATATTCAACTCCCTGCGAATCCATAGACATAGAGTTAAATTTGTCTAAGGCGGAATATTGTCTAGTACGGAAATTTTCACGGTCCTAATCGTTTCCGCCTTAGACAGAGTTTACTGTATTATTCCTTTAAATTTGGGCTTCTTTTTTTAGATGTATCGCTAAAAGAAAGTCATTTTAAATTCATTCTCTTGTTTTTCTAATTCTTATCTGCCATTAACTGACCACAAGTAAAAAAGAAAAAAAAAAGCTTTAAAATATCTTCTAATGCTTTCTTTTTTTGTCTTCTCATGAAGTAAACGTATATTCATTAAGTTTAAATAAGCTGTTTCTTCCTATCTCAAACCACAGAATAAAAATTATTTAAGTAAAGTACATGAAAATGTAGGACGTTGACATAAGACACATGTGACTCCATCTACGAGTAATTTTAATACTTCTAGTAAAAATATACATATATATTTCATTTGAAATCAACTCTAATATTGATTCTTTGATTATTTTTAGTAAAAAAAAGTAATTTGAAATTTAAAATGGGAAAAAGTAAAATAGTCCAGGCAATAGAGACCGTATAGGGGCTCTAACTAGCAAAATTCATGGTAGTTCTGGAAAAGGGCTTACTATATGTTTCTTGGGTCTCTGAATCCAAATTTTTAACTTCCCACCAAAATTTCCCCCGGCAACCCTCCAAATTTTGGTAAAATGACCCCAAAAAGTTTTTTTTAATTCAATTTTTTTATTGTTTTAGGGGAAAAGTATCTAGAAATTCAGAAAGTAGACAAAATTTGCAACAAATTATATACATGACATTATGACGTAGGATGAAGGGGGATGGGGGATCCCTGAACATTCGCCGCGGTGCTGCGTGGGCTAAGTTGCGCAATTCCACTTAACCACTCACATGCCCCCCCCCCCGCAACCCCCTTAGAATAGTTGTTTTTAACTTAAATGTTTTATTATTTTAGGGGAAAAGTGTGTTGAAATTCAGAAAGTAGACAAAATTTGCAACAAATAGGATATATGACATTAGGACGTAGGATGAACGGGGAGGAGGAGGGCTGCCTCGGAACTTACACTGCGGCGCTGTCTGCACTAAGTCATGCAAGTCCAGGCAATAGGGGATTTTACCTGGCAAAATTAATTCTAGTTCTTAATTTTCTTAATATAAACCCTTTCCCTCTTCCTACCAATTTAAGGGCCCCAAATTAGGTGTGCAGTTTTTGTAAAGCTTATATTTTAAACTTATTTCAACATTGTTTTGATTATAATCAGTATTTTAAACTTCGAAAGTAGAATAGACTTAAAAACTGACTAAATAAAAAAATCTAAATGCAGCAAAACCTTTCAGTAACGAGCACTTCTGGAACGATGAATTTGTTTGCTATTTCAAGATGTTCGCTTTTCTGGGGTAAAAATGTATGCATATGTTGAAAATGGTGAGTGTTCTAAAAATAAATTTGTCCATATGAAAGTTTTGCAATAACACCTCCATTGGACACGCCTAATTAGAGAACACCACTCATTTATTTCGACTCACTTTATGTTTTTTGGGTCGCTGAATCCGAATTTGTAACTTCACACCAAAATCTCCCCCGGAAAACCTCCAAAAAATGATTTTTCGAAAAAATTTGGTTTTTGAGAACAACGCGCGGGGAATATTCCGAGGCAGCCCCCCCACCCCTCTCTCCCCGTTTTTCCTACGTCATAATATCATACATCCTATTTGTTGCAAATTTTGTCTACTTTCTGAATTTCTACATCGTTTTCCACTAAAAAAATAAAAAAAAATAAAGTTAAAAAGAGCTATTTGGGGGGGGGGGGGGGTTGTGTGTGTGGAGGGGAATTTTGGGGGGAAGTTAAAAATTCGGATTCAGCGACTGAAAAACTTAAAGTAAACCTTATAGGGAAAGTTCGGAGGGGACATGGGAGGGCGAATGTAAACGATGTGAGTGGTTAAGTGAAATTGCATAACTTAGTCCACGCAGCACCGCGGCGCATGTTCCGAGGCAGATCCCCTCCTCCCACTTCATCCTACGTCATAATGTCATATATCTAATTTGTTGCAAATTTTGTCTACTTTCTGAATTTCTAGATACTTTTTTTTTTCTCGAAAACAATAAAAAAATTGATTTTTTTAATAAAAACCTTTTTGGGGGGGGGAATTTTATCAAAATTTGGGAGGTTGCCGGGGGAAATTTTGGTGGGAAGTTACAAATTCGGATTCAGCGACCCAAAGAACATAAAGTAAGCCGATGTCCAGAACTACCATTAATTTTACCAGGTAAAATCCCCTATTGCCTGGACTAAAAAGCTATAACTAGATTTTGCACTTAAAATTATGGTTTTCATAACTTTATTTATATGCACTTATACGAAAAATACAAAAATGACAATTAAATGTTAAGATATACATTTAAGACAAAAGAAGTAATTTTTTCTTCATGTTACTAATATAGAATATTTATTTAATTATTTTTATGGGTATATAAGTAGCTTTTGTGATTATCCTCTGATCTACATAAAAACTTGCCCATATGGTAATATAATTTTTAAATGATATGAATTTCCATTTTTTTTTTTTTTTCGGGGAAAGGGGAATTTTTTATGCAATTTTCATAAAGCAGATATCTTAAATCTTTTTCGACACTGTACTCATTATAATGAAAGTTTTGAATTTTTAGAGTAAAACAAGATTAAGAACACAAAATATATTTAACAAAACACCGAAAAATCTCTCAATAGCAATCGCAATACACTTCGGGATTGTGGAATTTGTTCGATAATCGGAGGCGTCTGCTTTTGTGAGGTAAATATAAACAAATATGTAACGGTTTTGGATAAAAAGGGGTTTTTTGCTAAATAGAGTTGTCCGGAATTAGGGAATATCCATTAACCTGTGTAACAGAGACTCCGGAATACCGGACACCTCTATTCAGCGAGCATAATGCAGGGTTGGACTTTTTGCAGGAAAAGGATTTCATTGAAGCATGGGCAAACTGAGCAGTGACCCTTTCCCTCTTCCTGCCAGTTTAAGGGCCCAAAATTAGATGTGCAGTTTTTTAAAGCTTATATTTTAAACTTGTTTCGACATTGTTTTGATTATAATCAATATTTTAAACTTCTAAAGTAGAATAAAGTTAAAAACTGACTAAATAAAAAAATCTAAATGCAGCAAAACCTTTCAATAACGAGCACTTCTGGAACGATTAATTCGTTTGATATTTGAAGGTGTTCGTTTTTCTGGGATAAAAATGTATGCATATGTTGAAAATGATGAGTGTTCTAAAAATAAAGTTTTGCAGTAACACCTCCATTGGACACGCCTAATTAGAGAACACCACTATTTAAGAAACACATTTTTCATCCACAACATGTATATGTTTTATATGTGTTTACCCCCAAAAAAGCAGACACCTCCGAATTTTCCGGACTCCGAATCTCCGGACAAATTCTCTAGGTGCCCCCTACTGAGAGGTTTTATTGTATTTAGAGAAATATATATTTTTTGTTTTTAATCTTGTTCTAATCCAGAAGTTTTCAAAATATTGATTATAATGAATGCGATGTCGAAATAAATTATCAGGCTTACGAAAATTGCATACCAACTTTGGGAGCCCCTAAAATGGAGGGGGTAAAGGGGACAGAACCATAGGCAAATATATTTTATGGATTCAACATGGTCAAACATGGCTACGTATAATATTTACCAAAATGGCAGTGATTTAGACGCATGAAGTCTCTGAAATTTTTAAAACATTTTAAAACGTCTGAAAATTGAACACTCCGTTTCAAGCACTTAAGTGTCAGAATTTCAGACATTTCAATTTAGAGTGTGAAATACAAACAAAAATGTAAAATAAACCAATAAAGGCAAATCGGGCTCCATATTTATCAATAATTATGTGAATAAAATTATAATGTTGGATTCTGCATCATTTTAAAATTAATCTAAGTACATTTTGCTTTCAAGCAAAAGTAAAAAGTCTATCTTTACAATTACAACATATTAAAAAAATTTCATAAATTGAGCAATTATTTACTAAGTCTAATGTTGTAAGATTTATCATAAAAGACGAACTACGTGTTCAAATTTCTGTTATAAGCAGATACACTAATTGGTTACTTCTTCATCAACTTTCGTCAAAGGTAACCCTGCACTGCCCAGACTATTTCTATCGTTGCTTTTTTAATTACATTGAAATACAATGGTAAACACCACTTGAGATTTTAAAAGAATAACTTTATTGAGAACGGCAGCAAAGATATATAGCAAATGTATTACACCATTGAATAAGTGTAACGAGAAAGAAAATCTACTTATTAAAATTGAATTAAAGTCATAGATAAATATGTATATTAAAAATACATATTTTTAAGTACTAATTTAAGAAAATTTTAATGAAATTCAAATAGACATATAGAATAATAGTAGGCTAATATCAAACTAACGTAATTTAAGATATAAGCAGAAGCATAGAAATAATTGTGTAATCGATAAACTTTATAATCGCGTAAGTTCAATTGGGGATATTACGAGAAAACTTTACACATTTCAGAGTCACTTTAAATCGGTTGACTGTGATACCAAATAAAAAGTTATGTAATTTATGTTTTTGTTCCTTTGATCTGGTTATAGATAAAAGAAATGCATGTTTTAAAAATATAAATAAATTAAATAAAACCCCGTTTACATAATTCTTTTAAAGTTTGCAAGCACTAAGGAAAGGAAAGATCTGTACCAAAATTGCCTTGGATTTAGTGTTGCAGCTGTATTATTCATTTTTTAATCTTGTTAAATTTTTGGACACTTTCATGTGCACTAGAATATTCATGAAAACGTACTATTCTCTACCGAATTTAATAATTAATAATTTATAGTAAAATTCCAAGAAGAAAATTACCTGCAACAGTTAATCCGTATTTGTATAAGTCTATTTGCAACCGTGTAATACCCCTTACTGAAAAAAATATACAAAATATATTGTCGATCTTGAGTGTTATTGTCCATTAATATTTATAAAGCAAGGATATATACGATTGGTTATTCTGTATTAAAATTGACATTACGGAAAGGCATACCAGCAATACTTTATATAACCTCCGTTACAAATATTCCACTTTTGTTATCCCCTTCCTTACTAGGGGACTAGACATTTAGGTTCACAAATAGGGATCTAAAATTACAAATCCCTTAAAACACCAATTTAATTATCACTACCCTAAATTCACACAATCACAAATTTGAGGCCTTTAAACAAGAAAAATATATACAAGTCCTCAAAACATTTTATTGTAAAGTATTTAAGTTAAATAAGTATGAAAATTCCTCAATTTCCTGGCCACACAGTTTTGAAAGCATTTTGCAAACTCAGATGAAAATTACACTTATTTTATGAAAAAATCAGAATAGATGTTGCCATTTATTGGTTTGCTTTTAAAGCGAAAAAAATTCAGCCATAAGGAATTAAATAAAAATGTAAAAAAAATCAAACAGTTTAGTTTTTATGAGGAAATGAATAGAGGTCCACATACGTGGGCCAAGGTAGGGACGAGGTTATACACGAAATTAATCTTTAGGTCAATCATTAGAATACTTCAAACTTTGAATTTTTGTCTCTCCTTTATCTTAATCTAATTCGTTTATGACACAAATGAATTTACAGTGAGTCGACTTTCAAATTTCACATTTAACGCAAGATAAAGCAAAATATTATCTTCAAATATTGGTAGTTCGTTGACATCTGCCACCTTTTCATGCTGTATTTGCAATGAAACTTGTCAATTATTTTTCATCACTAATATGCAGAGAAGGCAATTTTTCTATTTCAATAGCTAATTAATAGCTAATTCAATAGCTAATAAAATCCGTAAAATACCGTTTTACTGACTGTTTCCTTATTTTTACGGATTTTATTCCGAGCTGGGTCGGAAATTATTCCAGTACGATAAGGGCAACTATTTTTCCAATTCCTGTCGGAAAACTGGCAGTATTTTTTTTTTTTTTTTTTTGTAGTTTTCAACATTTGCATCTTTTTTCCCACTTATAGTATCATAATTAGGTTTAAGATTATCATAATTTGGTAAATAGCTTTTCTTTCCTTTACTATTTTTCTTTGGCTCTTTTTCTTTACTGCATTTGTTAAAGGATTTTTCTTTTAATATTTTTTTTTCCATTTTCTGTTCTTAATTTTTCTATCCTTGCCTACCTTTCATTTATTATCACTTTTGTACAAGCATCTATTTCTTTCCTTGACTTCTTTGCAGCACTAACTTTAATTCGTTATCTCTACAAGCAACATCTTGAAAGTAGATAGAGAAACTGATGAATCTTTGCTAACAGGAGTTACGATAGGCTATGAACTGGATTGCATTAACATAGTTATAAGGTACAAAAAACTTATCAATCTTAATATTTAGCTAAACAGCGTAATGTTTCACTATTAAATTTCTTTTTCAGGAATAATCTGAAGTTTTTTGCCAGTAATTACGCCTATTTTTTCGGTTTGTAATAACGCAAAATTCTGAATGTTCGAAAATTAACTACCTTCAACGTTTAATTTCACTTTTCACGTGGGTATGCAAAACTAAGTTGTAAATCTAGCTATCTAGCAATTCATCTCATACGATTTAAAGTTTGAAACACACAATATTATACTATTAAGGCTTGAAAACACAGACAAAAGAACAGAACTGACGTATGAAACCACAAAGCACATCAAAAAATAATGCATTCTGTTTCTATTTATATTGAATGATTCAAGCTATATTATAAAGAGGTATTAATAGAGCCCTAAGCATTTTTTCGCATTAGCTCCATATACTGTCGCATATTATCCATATAAACTGTCTTATATTAGAACCATGCACTGTAACAAATTAACCACGTACACTGTCTCACATTGGCCTCCCGATTTTGACTGTTTGTAACTCAGGCTACGTTAAACATATTTAAAATTTTTTGGGTTAAAAAGGCTCGTCATTTTCTACTGTATAAAGGCATATTAGAATAATTTATCAATGTTTTAAGTAACTGCTGCACATTAAACACTTTGCAGTCTCACAAAAAAATTTCTTACTAAATATACACTCTTTTCTATAATAGATATATTTTTAGATTTTTCTTTTAATTTTGAGTATATAGATAATTGATTTAAGTACAATGACATACTGCTTACAAAATAATCACCTAGCCAATTTTTAACACTTTCCAACAAAGTTGAAAAGTGTTTATGACTTCGGTTTGTCTGTCCGTCTGTCCGTCTGTACGCGCTCTAACTCCCGTAAATATACTCGGATCGTTCTGAAATTTTTGGATGTTAGTGACCTCTACCACAGCACGAACCCTATTGCAAATGAAGTTTGTAGCGTGTATAGTTCATTTACAGGGACAGTCAAAAGTTTTCCGTTACATTACGGCCTAAGGGAAAAAATCATTTAAAATTATTTTTAATGATGTAACATGCTTTCAAGCATAATAAATTGATATGCATTTATCAAGTTGACTAAAATATGCATTTTCTGTACAATATGCGGCCCAAAAAATAGTTATTATTCATTTACAGGGCGGCACAAAAGAATTCCTTTACATAATGACATAGAAGTGGAGGGAATTTTTTCCGGCGTATTTTAATTATGTTAAACTGTTACATGTATAATGAAATAGATATACGTTGCTAAGGTTTACTATAACTTATTTCATGGATAATACGAAATGCAGAGCATTTACAGGGACACACAAAAGATTTCAGATACTATATTGTACCCGAAGTACTGTAAAGTAGCGATGACTGCTGGAAATGCATTTTTAATTATGTTATGTGCTTTTATGTTTCACTATATTTATGCATTGTATATAGTGTGTATAAATGCTGTTATTGATATACAGGGCTACTCAAAAGAATTCGTAATGTTTACTGGGTATGATTGCAAATTGCTTAAAGGTGATTTTTAAATGAGTTAGGCATTTTTACGCTGAACCGTATCTGGTTTACTAAGAAATGTTTGTAAAACATATATAAAATGACATACAGGCTCACGCAAAGAATTGGATACATGGCCGTCTAAAAATGATAATTTCTGGAAATGTGATTCCGGTAGTTTTAAGAGTGTTTTACTTTGAATTAAACTTTAGCTAAATAGTGGCGTGTATTAGGTTAACTGCAGAGTTTTACAAAATTATACAAGTATGCTTAAATCTATTAGTATAAATTGCTGAAAGAGAAATTTCAACCTGTTATGTGTTTTCTTGCTAAACTAAATTTCTCCATTATATAGTATATATATCAACCTACAGATTAAATACAGGGCTGTTCAAAAGAATTGGAATACATATTTGTTATGGACGGTAACTGCTGAAATCAGTTTTTCAAATGTTTTATGTGTTTTCTAAAATGTTTACTTAGTTCACTTATATATCTTATTTCCCTAAATAACGAAGTTTTGTTAAAGCATTCAGGAAGTGTTGGAAAGTGTTTCATAATCTATGCTTAACGCATAATTTTTCCTACTTGTTTCTTATAAAAATTGTTACCTTCTTTGCGTGTCTCACATTACCTCCATTTGTTTCAGTGTCACAATTTTGCTCCGATTTTGCTTTCGCTTTATACATTTGGTTTTCCTATTCTAGGCAGACGTTTCAAGATATCGAATACACTTGCACTAAAGTAAATGTACGTTTTAAAATTTATCCCCACTTTACAGTAAATATTGGAACTTTAAAATTAGTTTATTTTATTTATCTCACTAAAACTCTCCATTTTCTTTAATAACCCATTTAAAACTTAGACCGATATTTAAAGACCGATGCTGCCAAATGGATAATAAATCTTTTATTCTCTTGATGGATAAGCTGGGATTTTTTTTTTTTTTTTTTAAATAAATTCAAAATTATTTTGCATTCTTGTTTAATTCTATTGGTGTGCTCGAACATGTTCAATTAGCAGGCATTCTCTTTTTTTGCACATTTCTGACAAACGTGTATTTTAAATTTTAACACTAGAACTCCCAGTGGGATCCTTTCGACTCCAAATGCATCTAAAAACTCATATCTCTCGCAATTTTTGATTTTATTTTTTTCCTTCTGTGATTTTATTATTTTCATAATCTCTATTCATTTAAAAAGTTGTAAATGATTTCCACAATTTGTAAACTGGTAGTGAAGCATTACCCCAACGGAGTCTAATCAACTCCAAAATAAGATAAATAAATTTCTCTCATTATTTTCTCGTCTCATAACCATGGGAGTCATAATATTTTTTATCTGTCATCAGGAAAGTAAATGTTTTTGCCTTCTCTTCTCTCCATCCCTTTTGTTGAGAAAAATGATCAGTTCCGTGCACAGGCTGCTAGCGAAATTCTTTGTGTTATTCAACTGTCTTTTCGTTTTATTTTTTATCAGTCTTTTCTGCATTATATCTGGGCAACTCAGTTCTAACTTTTTATTAAAAATAATTTCAAACTGTCACAGAAAAAAGGGTCTAACACCACATAAAATTTCTGCTCTATTACGAGAGCTTTCAGATAATGAATCTAAAGGTGTTGAGTTATCCGAAAATCAAGAAGAAATTAATATTGGCAATACTTTATTGGACTCCGATACAAATGAAGATGCGGTAAATACCGCATATGATAAAGATGGATTTGATCTTGCTCTGGATTGTACACAGTGTAAAATGTGTGTAAATAAGAAAAGCCCTGGTAGAAATACGAAACTAAACGTCATATGTATATATAACGAAGTACAGTCCACTGGCCCAACTATTTATGCGATGAAATTCGCGAAATCTGAAAGTGTTTTGAGTGCATGGCTATTATTTGTAGATAACAAAATGTTGCAACAAATAAAAAATGTCGGAAATTGTAAGGCAAACGTGGCAAGTGAGGTGCGTTCGTACTATAACTCGTTTTATAAATATTCAGATCTTGATGCAATAGCTATTATAAATATAGCTATTATGAAAAAATGCATGAATACAAAATTTATTACAATTATATATATTAAATTCAGTAATATGTAAATAACATGACTCCTCCTTAAATATGACGTAATCGCCATGACAACCTATAATCATTACATATCATGGATATCATTGAATTAATTACATATGATAGGATTTAACTGAATGAAGAAAACTTTTATTAATATTTTTTTAAAATTATAATTCGAATTTCATAAAATTTGGAGTAACTTGACAAAATTATGCAAAGATTATATATATTAAATTTCAAACCATTCGTTTGGGTAGATTTTGCACTGTTATATGCTGACAGACGGACAGATGAGATGACGACTATAGGTGCTACATATTTATATAATTATGAACGCACCTAGAAACAGAGGCAAGACGTGTTATTGAAACCGATAACTGGACAGATACCTTAGATAGATACTAGACCTTACACGTTCTACGCCTTTATTGAAATTTTTATATGCCCGAGATGTATGTAGTGCAAATGGAATTCATTGAAAACTGCATTGCCCGTTTCAAGACTGGTGAAAATATAACAACAGATGAACATATATTATCAGGGAAAACACGTGGTCTTTCTACGCAATTCATACCTTCCAAACGGAATAAATATGGGCCGAAGTGTTTTCCTGCAGTAGATCTTATAACGAAGACCTTTCTGAATGATTTTCGTTATTTAGGCGGAAGTGGAGAGAGGGCTTCGGACCAAAGTTTATCAGGATAAGTAGTGATGCGATTGATACAGCCTTTTCTAAACAGAGGAATACGTGTCGCAGTTGATAATTATTTCACTTAACTGCGTTTTGCTGAACAAGTGAAAAAGAAAGGAGCTAGTTTGGTAAGTACTGTGAGAAGGACTAAGAGAGAAATTCAAAATCTTTGAAAATTTTAGAAAAGATAAATTATACAAGAGAAAACTTCTAAAACACAAAGAAACAGGTACTACTCTTACCGTTTACCAAGGGAAGGATAGAGAATTTTATTATTCTCAGCTCTCTCACCAATCCACTGATATTGAATAGAACGAAAAGAAGACCACAGAAACTAATAGATTTTATAATGAAACTAAATGTGGTGTTGACATTACAGACCAAATGGCTAAGAAATATTCGGTGAAGGGGAACTCAAGAAATTGGCCTGTGCATACTTTTTACAATAGATTTAAATACAATAAATGCGTGGATCATTTATAAAGAAGTTACCGGAGAAACAAAGATTAGCAGAAGAGCATTTATTCAATTATTAGCAGATGAATTTTATAAAAATTGTACACCAGCTAAAAATAAAACAACATGCAATTATGAAAAATCTTTTACGGATCCGTCATCAAAAACAAGATTCCTAACTAGAAGAATATGTGAAGTAAAATTATGTAAAGGCAGTATGACTTTCAAAGATTGCATAATATGCAAAAAACGGTTTGTGGAAAATGCTTGGAAAAAACTGACTACACTTGCAGAAATTTGTATCTCAGACAAATATTTTGAAACGATTCTATAAGTATTTATTTTGAAAATATTTTCCAATTTCTTAAAAATGTGCATTTTTTTATTAATCTAGCATTTGTAATATATATATATGTGTGTGAATGTTAAATAATAATATAAATTACACGCGACATCTATTTTTGGTGTATTTGTATCCCTATTGAAAAAGACAGGAGTCAAAGCGACTCTTGAGGGCCTTCGAGGGGGAATCAGGTAGAAGGCGTTCAAGTGTTAATTTGGTGTCTTTTTTTCTTATCTGAAGTTCTGGAATTTATCCGCATATCCTTAACATGAATATCATGTTAATTTTTTGCAGAATCACGGGTATCGTTATTAAATTGGAAAGAAAATGTATTTATAAATATGTTCTTTGAATTTTTGTAAAGCTTCCTTTAAAAAGTCAGCTAAGAAAAATCTAATGTAAATCTTAAATTATTTATTTGACATAAATATAACTCCATTTTAATATTGGCTGTCAAATATTGTATTTACGTTCAAGTTTTATCCTTGAAAAATATATAATAAACTATTTTATCTGTAAGTAAGGATGCGTGCATTTAATCCACGTCACTGAATGCATTATTCAGCATAAAAAAATTAGCTTATATTTTACTACTGTTATTTTTTACTAATTTAAAATTGTGCAGAGAATTTATTTACGAATGAATTATAAAACATTTGATTATTTTTCTAAAAAAAATGATAAAAGAAGGTCTTTGTAAGAATGACTTTGATTAGTAGTGCTGCATAACATTTTTGCCTGAAAGTCGCTTGCTACCAGAATATGCAAAACATAATCGTTGGCTTATTTATTGGCAAAGTTTCTGTCATTAAATTGGGCCAAATATTCTGGGTAAAAAATGTTGTCTTAGTGACTTCTGTTCAGCTGTTGTGCACCCATAGTTTAATGATATCAGCGCAGGCGATATTTGTACTACTATTTATTTATGAAGATTCTAAAACTATATATACGAAAACGAATATCATAATTTTATGCAGTAAAATGTTTTTTTTTTTTTTTTTTTTTTTTTTCATTTTTCTTACCTGAAAAAAGCTTTTATTGCACTAAATTTAATTTCATTAAATTAGAGCTATATAAATAAATTAGTAATTGTACATACATTTGTGTAAAGTATTTGAAATTAATAATGTTACAGGAAACTAAAATTCTATGTTTTATTAAAATGTTAATACTGATGTAAATTTAAAAAATGGTTTAAATATTTTATTTTACTTTTACAGAAAAACCTATGTTAGTTTCTTTATGTTTCGATTGGGCTTTAAAATTTATTAGTGATGCATTGAATAATCCTTTGGTTAGGTTGTCCAGGACTCGCGATTATTTTTATATTTAATAGTGCCACAATTAATGGGTCTCAGGACTCTTAAAGCTTTAAAATTTTCGAAATTTTAAACTTTTTAGATGTTAAACTTCTATTTTCTCTGAACATTTTGATATAATTGTTACCGTCAAATTCCAATTAGAACAGAAGTTGTGGCTTTTAGAATTATACCCGCTCAATAGCTGAAGCGGTGTTTTCGAATCTTTGAAGTTATTTTTTTCCAAATGACAGTTTCGGGCATAACGCGCACGATATCTCAAAAACTTCTGAATATTTGTTTATGAAATTTTCAAAATATATGTTTTATGTTAGTCTGTATAAATTGAACATAAAATTTCTTTTTTATTGTAAAAATAAAATATTTTTAGGTGATTATATTGATGAAATTTTCTAAATTTTGCATTAGCTGAATGCAACTTTGTATTAAAAATATAAAAATGCTTTAAATACAAATTTAGTTAGGTTCAGTGTAACTATTATAATCTGAAGTATAAGTAGGTACCAAAATTTTCATTCTAGTTGCAAAATTTACTTTGTAATCCTACACGTAAGCTGTTATGCTGATTTTCTTCTCGTCAAATGTCTGACAGTTTAGAGCACTCTGTAAATGCTGATTCTTCATCTTGCAATTTTTTAAATATTTGAAATGAAAAAACATACTTATATCTTTCAATCCCAATTAATTGTGTCTTAAAATCAAGAACATTTTAAGTTATTGAATGTTGAAAATAGTCTTTTTTTTTTTTTCATGTTTTCCAATTTTAAGAGTCCTGAGACCCCTTAACAGAAATTTTTCTTTGTGGAATATTTCTATTTATACTAGTATAAGTGTATGGGAGATATTATTTTTCTTAACGTTCTAAGAATTGAGTGCACAACAATCCGCTGGGACTATATAGCTGGACCAGCAGTCAAAAGGTTATTTTTTCCATTACTTTAAAGGATTTTAACTTTATTTTTCTATTTTTTTAATAATTAGCTTTCAAGGATATTTTCTTATCCTTTTATTATGGAGTTTTTTTTTCTAAAACATTCACCTTCTCTGATGAAAACTTTAGAAAATCTATTCAAGAAATTTTTATAATGAGTTCTCCAATAGTTTCCAGAAAGAATTACAGAATTATAGTAAATTATTTAACCACAATATTTTAATCTATTTGAATCTTCCTTCTTTTGTGGAAAGTTAAAAAAAATAAACTTACTAAAAAATAAGCATTCGATCTAGCTAAAAAAAATCATGTATAGTTTTTTTAAATGAAATTAGTTTAATGATTTTAAGATGAAAACTAAATAAAAAAAAACAATTTACGTAAAATATTTTTGTAGAATTATTTCTTTTGTAAATATAATAATTGCGTTTTATTGTTGATTAAACTTTAAAGAAATTTTCCGTCTTTTTCTGTAGAAATATAATTTGATTTACTTGGTGATTTCATTAAGAATATTTTAATATTGTTTTATACACAATGTACAATAATTTATTTATATTAAAAGTGCTTGTAGATATAACTTGGTATATTTTATATTGTTATTATAAAATAATCAAAACTGGTCTTATTTTGTAACCTGAAATATTAAACAATTTTTAACGTTGAAAACGGCAATGAAAGCAAATATAGTCGCATGTTAGTATTAGAATTTTCAATTTCCTCAAAGTACTAGATTATTTAGAGAATGGGACACATGCCCTGTGACAACTAATATCACACAATAAAGAATGCACTAAAATATGTAATGATAACTAGTTGTTGCGGTTCATTGTGTAATCACCATACAAGTTACGATTTGTGGAATATTCAGACTATACTCATAGATTAAGACATATAATTGTTATATAGTCTAAAATATAAAAGTCTGTTACGATTAGCTAATGTACTTAACAAAGTTTTGAGTATTACAATGACTGTAAGAAAGACTTGTGAAAATTGACGGATTAAAAATTACACATTAAACATGTCAAACCGCTTCACTTTCCAGTATGCCTAATGTAAAGATAACTGTCTAATTCAGTCCTTTGAAACTTTCATACTTTAGGTGTCGATAACGTGAGTACAAATAATGCGTTGATGCTAAATTTTGAGGGTTCCGTTGCGGGCTGACCATTTAACCAGTGGATGTGCTATATCTAACACCTCATGAGCGGTGGTAAAAAGCGTAGTTGCGCACCACAAGCCATTATCTTAGAAGGTTTGTAGCGACCACTGCGGATTAATTTTTAATTCTCTTATTTTTATGATGCCTGGATGGATGGATTTTGATGCCACAACGATTCATAAGAACGTGCTGCTGAAACTGATTGGCCATAGGTCAGGCATTTAACTGGAAAATCTAAAATTTCCCCATGCTATACGATGTTACTAAAAAAATCGATACAGATTTCGATCAAGGTTCGGGCATGCCTTGGCAGACCAAAAAAGGAATACATGTAAAGAGAGTTTTATGAAAATTAATAAAAGATGTGAGACGGTGACTTGTTGGTCATGGAAGTTCTGGTTATTTTGAGGAAAGAATACATTCATCAAAATCTGTTCTAGAAGTGCATTATGTAGATTAAATGTTTTATTAGGTGTAGATCGCGAATGGAGACCAATGGTATTAGTTGCAAATGTATGAATGAAAAATGTATTATTAATGGATGTTTCTGAATTTTAATGCTTTCGAATCGGAACATTTAAAACTTCCACGAGTTTTTAATCGCTTTTTTGCAGTCATAATACAGACACAGTTCATTACTAGAACTTTATAATGGAACTTTAGAAATAAACTGGCATTTTGACGATATTTTTTAGCCTATGTGAAACGTTATCTAATAACATGTTTCGTATTAGGAACATGGATCCATTCATTGTGTAAAGCTTTAAACAAAACTTTGTGTTAAAATTGGGAAATAACTTGGTGAAAATGGTATAAAATTTAGAATAGGTATACTTCAACAAGGTTTTCTTCATGGTTAAAAAGTAAATTAACAATACTACAACAGCATCTTGACACATCATCTGCAACTATGCATTAGATGAAAAGAACTGCATTTCCAAAAACGTTAAATTATTTGAGAGTATTACAGTTTTCGCTTTCACAGTATTACGTTGTATGGTAATTACATCAAACATGTTGATGAGAGGTACTTGAACCTTATATACTATATTCTCTTCAAATGAGCAATATCTTTGCTATCTCTTTTGGAATTTTAAGCCATAATTGTGGAAGCAACATTTCCTTATATCAGAATAGATAACTTACAAAAAACGATACACTAGCCTTTTTTTGAAAATCGTTTAGAGTAAAATCACAAAAATGAATAATGTCTGCATTCCTAATAAAAGAGTAATTTTATCCATAGAAATCCTCTGCATCACCTACTTTAAACACTATATTTAATGTTGTTTATATTGAGTTGGCCCGTGACATGTTATCGTTTATTTACTGTTTCGAAAATTTTCATAGAGTTATAAAAATTAAAAAAACAAAAACGTATTGAACTAATTATTTATCCATAAATTTGGAAAAATTAAAGGTTGCGCAAAGAAAAGTACTAAAGCTTTCAGTTAATAAACATAAAAATCGTGTAGAAATTTTAAATATAACGCATAATAAATTTTAATAAAATACAATTTTATAAATTTTGCGGTTGTTTTCTATGATTTCCTTTACTTTTATTCAATAGATTAAAGGGCATTGCTCACATACACTGTCGAAAATAAAATTTTTGTGTATTGAGAAAATTAATAATATCAATAAACATTAAAAGCATGTTTTCAACAACACTACTTCTAAAAATGTAAAATGTATTCTAGATCATAAATCACAAATCATTAATATGAATTTATTAATAATTAAAAATATGTTTTTGAATAAGAAATGATCCTTAATTATACCTGGGTCCTTTCATTATATTTGATTTAAACGAGAAACTTTTCACAGGGATCTAAATTTCTTCATATTAGCATTCTCAAAATTTAACACCTTCTATCTCCATGGAGGTTTAAGAAAAGATACATAAACTGCTGATATTTCCACACTGTCTTGATCCAAAGAACTCAAAGTATCAAATGGAAAGTGGTACAATTTTTAATATATAGGCTACCCCTATTGTAAAACTTGCATTCATATTCTGAAAGAAAACATGTATCGAGTCTAAATATCTGTGTTGTGATTTTATTGTAAACGATATGCGATTAAATACGGATTTTATTTGCTTACACTGACGGCACATAATCATGATATAGAAATATTTTTGTCTTAGGCCAATATTTATATCTTATTTCAAATTTATACATGTCTTTCAAAATGAAGATGTTAATGACAGTAAATAGCCAAAACAATATGGAAGATATTCATTCCGATTAATCATAATCATTCATTTTTCCTTATTTTTCTTCAAAGCAGCAGCAATATGGCAGACTTTCCATAGAAGATAAAGTAAGCTTGGTGCATATAAATATATATTGACATTTCTTCAAATCTTTATCAATACATAATAAAACAAACTGCTTAAGACACATTTTCCTTTTTTTTTATTCAAAAACATTACTTTCATCTCTTTATTAAGTTAAATAATGGTTAAATATATTTTTAAATATATATATTGATAGCACCAGTCGTTGATAATTAAGAATATCTTTGATTGCTAGAGTGCGATTCGTCTTCCCTGGTTGCTATGGAATTATATTAAAATAACGATTATATTTTCTGTTTTCCGCTGTATAAAACTGTGTCTTCGTTTGGGCACGTTTTATCGTTAACTCCTAATATTGTTCTAAGAATAAAAGACCAATCTTAATTATTATTTCTTCCCCATCGCTATTATTTAATTAACTATGATATACAAGCTGATCATGGGCTTCACTTAGTGTGCAAGTACTACGAAAGAAGCAGTAACATGCTACGTAAAAGACTTTTTTTGTAATGTATAATATCAACTGATAAACTAACGGGGGGTTCATGAACACCTAGTGCAGTCACTCCATTTTGAAACATAAGTTCTTTGATCACCACGCAAGACATTTTAATTACAAATCTTATCCAGTTTTATAGTTTTTTCATTGTTGTGAAATAAATTGTCTCCATATAAAGTACATTTATGAAAAAGTAGCAAGGTGCAGAAAATTCAAAATATACAGAAGAGTTCTTATATGAATAAAATTAAAGCCCTGTAGTTATAAAATTATTTCCATTGGTTTGAATATATTAAGGGATAACTTTTTGAGTGAAAATCATTTTTAAAATACACATACTTCTCTTTAATTTCTATATAAAATACCCTTTACAGGTGTAAAAGAATATACTTATCCCTCAGTTCATATTACTATTTACAGCTTTGTCTAACAGTTGAAACTTTTCCTTTAACATGCTATGTCATTTATTAGAAAAGAAAAACGCTAACACACAAATCAAATCTCCTCGTTGTCAGAAAAGCAATATATGTTAAACAAAGAAAAATAGAAAAAAAAATATGAAATTCAAAAGGAAAGAATTAATAACAGAAAAATTATATTGACATTTTGAATCATGATCAAATACGATTACAGAAAGAAATAACCAAAAATATAAACTAATATCTGTCATTATTACTTGAAGGAAATGAGCATTTAAAGCATCAAAAATTACCAAATGATAAATGATGATTAGTGGATATTTGTAACGGATTTTTTTCGGAAGTCATTTCCATGTCTTAAATTTGTTTCAAAAATAAAATTTTCTATCTTCTGAAACGTAAATGCAATCTATTAACGTCAAGATGATTTATGTAACTTTAAGACAAAGAAAGTTTAAAAGGTACTTTCCGAAATCATTTTAACGTATTTATAAGAGTAATTATTTATCAAATTTATTATGCTATTGCATTACTAAAATGTTTTTATGTGTCTTAGAAGTAATCAAAATTTCAAAAAGAGTTTAATAATAAAAAAGGAATCGAACAAATTGTTTGCAAAACATCTGCATGACACACGAATATATTTATATATGTCAGTGCATGTTTAACGTTTTATACAGATGCTCGCAAACTTACCGAAATTTTAAAAGAAAAGAAAATCAGAAATAGGGAAATAATTGTGCAAAATAGGCTACCGTGTTATTTTCTTAAAATGCAGGCTTTATTGAAGGCTTTTGAAAAGCAAGTTACTGCACTTTGAAAAAACTCATTATTCAAACACTGAAATATAATTCTCGAAAATG
This sequence comes from Maratus speciosus, assembly GCA_963932465.1. Taxonomy (NCBI): domain Eukaryota; kingdom Metazoa; phylum Arthropoda; class Arachnida; order Araneae; family Salticidae; genus Maratus; species Maratus speciosus. Next base: position 244,722,678 of record OZ010787.1, read on the forward strand.
CATTTTTAAAAATTTAAAGATACTTAAGAGAGGGGATATAATTTTAAAGGACATTACATACAGGACTTTACATACAGGATGCCTCAAAATGTAACCTAAAAGTAAAATTCAGTAATTCTATATCTTTAAAAAATATATGGATGAAACAAAGGGTACTTTTAAAGCGAACTCATCAATATTGTATGCAATACATTAAAATATTACTATTCATGTAATATACTATGACAGCCTATATGAATGTCGAAATTAAAATGTAAATCTTAATGAATGACCATTAAATTTTCAGTCATAATTCTGTTTATATTTTGAAGTGAAAATAAAATGTTTACCATTTGACTCTTTGATGATATTTTTATTGCTCTTAAAAGTTTAGAAAGCTATATCTGTTAATTTAAAATCTCATATATTTTCAAAATTACTGTATAAAATATTTACGCAGTTTCCACATAAGGATGTCACATACTCCATCTTTACATTTATAATAGTTAATGATATGAGCTTTGTTATAATCAGATGTCTACGTTAGCATACCTCGTACAAGATAGCAAAGGAAAATACCATATGCATTTCTTAGATTTGGCCACAGAAAATGGTGACATCGTTTTCGGAGCTTTTCTGAACGCGATTCTTTTAAGATAATAAGCAGTATACGCATCATGCACTCCGAATACTCTTCTCTTCCAAATGCCCAGTTAATGCTTCCTTTTGAAACACCCTGTATTTTTGATCCTGTATTACAAAAAAGGTTAATTCATTTCGCAATCGTTTTATTTGGAAAACAATTAGTTTTTAGACTTGAAAACATTTTTCGCTTTTCCTATGAAGGGGGAGGGGAAGATAAAGAAAATTTGTTGCTCCCCGCTTTAACAGTACGTATGGGTGTGAAATAACTTAAAACTTCGTGTTTCAAGAAAAGCTTTTATTTTAATCCTTAACCCTTTAGTGCGCAGCTTTGCATATATGCAAACAACAGTGTTTTGAATTTAATATAATTTTTTTTATTCGTATATACCTAATTCACACCATAAAAATAAAATAGCAGCATCTGTTTTAATCAATAACAGACAATCTGTATTTAAATAAATCGAAATTAGCGATTGAAACTTTCTGGTGTTATGTCAGATTCACTGTACTACGTAATTTCTAGAACGTATTCAATTTTGGGAATTAAAGAGTTAAAGGTTAAGTTTTATAAAATAAATAATTATATAAAATAAAGTATTTGGAGACATACTTCTTAAAATATTTACTAATTTGCAATATTTTAGCGTAAAACAGCCAAACGACAGTAGTTTTTACTTATATTGCAGATGTGCAACAGAAGAAAAGATTGACCTATTATATGAAAAATGTATCTCTGATTTTTTTTTCATTATTTTTCCTGTGTAATAAACCTTTTAGAGAATCATATATAATTTTTTTCGAAACAAAATAAAAAATCGCACATTTAAGGGTTAAATTTAATAAACTAAACAAACATTTCTAGGTGAAATCGATTGTATAATATTTACTGCTCTACCCCAATTATTTCTGTAATATAATATTTTAAATTCTTATATTGAATTTGAAAATGAAACACGCAATCACCATACATACTATTCTTGAACTTTCTCAGAATTATTCCATATTTTCTAACATCAAGGAGAAGGGACAGTCTTATATGAAAGGGAAATTATCACATGCAAATTATTATTTAAAATAAATTTTCTTTGTAAAATGAACAATGTTTTAGAACATGATAAATAAAAGTATGCAAAGTCCATACTAAATTCTGTTACTACTAAATTCTGTGTTAAATAGATTTTATAACAAGTTGTTTAATGAAACTTTAAAAAACCGTTTCGGTGAAAAGATTATTTATAATCGGTTTCAGATTGCAGGTAAATATTTCAATTCATCGAAATTAATATATACAACATAACACAATTTACAAGCAATGAAGTAATTTTTCCAAGGAACAAAATTTAAAGGTACAGACTTAGAAAAAAAAGAGTTCAAATCCCTACATTACTCCAAAATTACGGCAGACAAAAAAGGAAATAGCTATTAAACTGGAAATTATGTCTTCTTTCAGTAAGTGTATATAAAAAAAGATTAGGCTCATGTTAATAATGAAGTTTTACAAATTTCTAAAATTTTCAATATAAAGATCTAATTTTGAGATCACATCTAGATTTTTCGGTACATTTTAATCTAAGATATCAAACGGAAAATCATTTTGTCAAGTGTTTTAAGAATTAAGAAGATTTAAACTCACAATGTTTAGTTTATAGGTTATAGTTGAAAAAACGATTGCGCGATGCGTGCAGTTTTTAAAGCATAATTAAAAAACTACTTGGCCGAATAAATTATAACTTTAGATTCGCATAACTGCAATACCTTGGAATGGATTTATATTAAAAAAAAATCTTTTCTTTTTTTTTAATTTAATTTCAAAAAACGTATGCCTTCGAAAAACCTTTTTCAAAAAAATTTTTCAATCCATCTATAAATTTCTTTAACGTAGATCGATACATACAAGCTTCAAATAAGGGAATTCAAAATTGCAGCTCATTCCGAAAGTAAATGTTGAGTTATACTTAAAAAATTGTCCTCATTAAAGTCTGTTTTTTGAAAGATGAGAAATGAATTTAAAAGTAGAATATCAAAACTTAAAACTTGCTTATTATATTTATAATCAATTATCTTCCTTCTGAATGTTAATCACAGTGCTTCACCATGTCCTAAAACTATTTATATGCTTAAAATTAACTGAACAAAATCTTTGTCAGTATTGAGTTCTTTCTTTTGGTTGGCTTCTTGGCACATGTGGTTTAAGAGAGATAGCACAGTTTATTCCTATGTCTTACTGAGAATGCTTTTAAACAGAAACGTCTGAATTTCGACCAAAATTCGACATTCCAAAATTTATCAACAGTGCTAAATTCAGCTGCTAAATTGGAAGAGAAAGGTAACAATAATATTTATTTAAACTCCGCTGGTTTCCCAGAAACAATACTTTATCGCCGACTGGTAAATTTTAACTCTTCTTTGATTTTCATTTTAATGAGGGTGAAAAGTTTTACTTTAATTTTGTAGGAAGAATAGTACAGTAGCCTCCCTCTTAACCGGCCTCCTCTTAACCGGAACCCCGCTTTAACCGGCCGACTTTTTTTCCCCAATATCAGATAAAACTCAGGGATGACGGCCTCAGGAACTCAGCTTACGCTTTCGAGTTGAAGTTCAATCCCGAGAGGAAGGAGGCAAAATTCAGAAAGAAGAGCGTCGGTTCTAAATGGACACATTATAAGGCCTTCACTAGTGTTGAATTCATGATGCAGCCCGGGGGAACACCCCCCCCCCCTCCCAGGAACAATGAGATGTCCCCCAAGAAAATTTGAGATTTTGTGTTTTTAATGGTCAAAATTGCAAATCTCCCCCCACCCCCTGGAAATGTATAATGTCTGAAAATCTGCAAACTGTTTTGCAAAAAGATTGAAAAAGCTTGAGGGATGCGAACATATCACCGTAGAAGATGTATAAAATTTGTTTTAGACTGAAAAATATCTCAGGCATGAAACAGTATTTGACGAGGATATAATTAGGACTGTAACTGATGTTGTTCAATACGAAGACGATCCTGGTGATGATCCAGTTGAAGTTGACCCTGCTAAAATTCCTCGTATAGAAAGGGTAAAAGCATTAGAGGAAATTGAATCGTTATGTTGAGCAGCGGCTAACAGCTTCCTCGGTTAAACTTGTGATATTAAAGAGATGGAGAAATTACACTGCAAAATGTCGGACATCTTGACTTCAACAGGAGACGGTCACTGATTTCTTTAAGGTTTACTAACTTATATATACATAATGTAAAACAATTTGAATTTCTTATAAAAGTGTGTGCCCGGATTTTCAACAATTTAATTAGTGTTAAATATTTTTCCTTATTTGTTATCAGGGACAATTTCTTTCAATTCAATTACTTATTAGTATTCATTTCACAAAATATAGAAAATATGTAGGGTAGACCGGGGCTAGTTGGCCCGCTTTTTCTTCTAATAATTAAAAAAAATTACAATTCAACATTTTAAATTTCTTTTTATGTTACCACTATCAGTGTACTTTCAGGAAGAAGTCACAATGGTAAAACTTGAAAATATTAACTATAAGTATAATTTTAGAAGCTCAAATTGACACCAAGTTTCTTGGGCCAACCTGCCCCGATTGCGGGGTAAGTTGGCCCACGTCACTTTTTAATGTTCTGATAGTGTAAAAGTTTAAGAAATGGTCAAAATTTTACGAAATCATAATTTTTATTTCTTGCGAACGAAAACACAATATAGCCTCCTAAATTAAAATAAAAATTTTAAATAATAAAACTGTGAGTTATTCAAATTATTAACTTCGACCAAAAATTGCTTAAAAAATTGATTTTATTTTCTCATAAAAATGTCTGTAATACATTACGGAACAGTAATAAATTTTAATGAAGGCATGCTAGGTGTTAAAACACCGTAAATCTTAGAGTACAGTAATTTAAGAAATCATTCACCCTTAATTAGGTGATTTATTATAAACACCAGATGACAAATAAATTGCATCAAGGCGTCTGTATATCTGTTAAGTGCAATAATTCTTTTCTTTCGTATATATATTTTCTTTTCAATGAACCCGATAAGACATCCAATCAGTTTAAAGTTTTCAAATTTTCTACGAAAAGGGCCAAAAAATTATGCATGACAGATTTTTGATATAATTAAAAATGACTTCAAGGAGTGCAAAATGTAGGGTTTTCAGAAGAAAAATTCATATAACTTCGTAAATTCACAAGATATCAAATTCACTTAAATTTATCATAAATCCTCTTAATATTATCTACAACTTTTGTTATGAAAAGCTTTTGATAGGAGCAACTCTTACAGCAAAATAAATTAAAAACAAGAAAGTGTGTGTATGTGTGTGGGGGTGAGGTTGTATAAGGAAAAACGCCCCATTTCCCTTAATCCGTTAAATTCTTGGTGAAATTAGTAGTTAACTTCAAAATCTACCTGCGCCTGTAGGCCAAGCCAACAGGGATTTTTCTGTAATTATGAAAATTATAAATGTTTTTGTGCAACAGGAGCAGCTGATTTAATTTGGGGAGGAGATAAACAACATTATAACTTAATTTTTTAAAAAGATTGACTGGAATAACCAGGAATTCAATTAATAAAATAATTCCTTTCTATTAATTAATAATAAATTTATTAAAATAATAATAAATGTTTATTAAAATAATTCATTAAAACTATCAAAAGTCCAATACCTCAGAGCCAAATTCCTACGGGGCATGTTGGCCCGGCGGGCCAACATGCCCCGTGCCAAATGGGCCAACTAACCCCGTATCGCCATTTTTTTTTTATGACTGTAAGGAATTATTCTGAAAGTATTTCAATAAAAATCATGCCGTACAATAACTACAAACAATTATTTTTTTGAATTATTATATATAAAAATCTAAAATGTAATCTACAAACAAATAAAAAACGATTATTTATAAGAGAGGAAATTTACTCACCTTTGAAAAATTTTGAAAATTCTCAATAATTCTTTAACGGATTTCACTGGTGCTGATGTTGGAGGAGAAAAGCAAAGAATGCATACCTGGCTGGACTGCCAATGTCTTCTAACTCAAAGTTTAAGTAATTTCGCGACTGGGCTATATGCCCCTATGGCCAACTAGCCCCGGTCTACCCTACATTTTTAAAATTACACAAATTGAAAATGTAAATGCATCGTATGGGTTTAATTAATTAAATAAGGCAGATACGTATTTATTTTATTTTTTTGTTTTTACTTCTCCGCTTTAACCGGTTTTATTCTTAACCGGCTACCTCTCGCTCCCGTTTAGGCCGGTTAAGCGGGAGGCTACTGTATATGGTTTCTTGCAATACATGGTACTAGTTAGGATCAGAAAAGGCGGGGCACAGGACTTTCTTTGAATATTAAATGTCATTTATACTTGTTCTTGACTTCTAAAAAATTACACCAAAATTAATAATGTCTGGAGTTTTTATTACTTTGCTCCACACGCTGGAAAGTGCAACTCGCTGTATTTTTTACAAACAATTTTGGCAGTTCGCATTCAAACATCTTACGGATAACTGATCCGGATAAAGTAAACAAGGAATCAACTTGAGTAATCTTATCTTTTTGTAATCTTATTATTTAAATTTACATTATATACATATTCTATCTGAAAATAAATACATTTTAAAAGCTTCAATATATAAGCTATTTGAATTGCAAATGTAAAATCTAAATCATTTGCTAGAATTAATGTAAAGAAAATGTAAATAAGGAAATGTTACATTTAAAAAAATATTATATTGTTTAAAAAATTATTTTTTTAAACGATATGTGGTTCCATAGACAAAGTCCGCCAAGAAACACTATTGCACATTATTACGGAAATTCGGAGGAATTTTGCAAAAGCGGTGGTGAAACAATTTGGTGAATTTTAGTGTTAAAGATTTTAATGAAATATTTGTTTAATCAAGTCAAGAGAAAAAGAAGAGAGGGGGGGGGGGAGGGTGCTATTTGGTATCATTATCATTTTTGATCCAACTAAAATTTTCTTTTTTCAGAAACTTTTTCTTTACATCCAAATAGTCTGTTACATTTGTTATTTTTTATATGATTTTATGAAAATACAAAGCTATTATTAAAGCCGTTAAATGTTTATAAAATCATTTCATTCCAAAATTTGGAATACGCCGGCGTTTGACATTCCTATTCTTCTGTCATATGCGCATATAATTATTTGTTTCAGAAATCAGGAACATAATATGTAGGAAATGATACTTGCGTTTACCAGTAAAGAAAGACAAAGAACGTTGTCCACTGTTTTGTTAACAGGACTACCACAGGCGACTATTTTTCTATTCTGTTCGAACCTCTATTTAAAAAAATAGATATCGTATAGTATATTTCTCTTACAAATGTTTTCAAACAGCATGTCAATAATTTTTGTTTTGACAAAGTGGCGTGAGGCAGAATTAAAACATTAGTCGCCTGTGGCAGCCTTGTATTGATAAGTTCTGCTTTTAATCTCCCCGGCAAGAAGAAAATATTACTTTTTTAGAATATTACGTAACAATATGCTATTATTAAATACTTTTAAATAATAACTCTTTTAGATGTTTATAATAACAAGATAAATTTATTTCATTTATGTATATTTTATTGACTTCTTGCATCCGTAAAGTATGCAGTTAATAAATGTATAATCATATGCGTATATCACTGTGAGCGTATAAAAATAAAGAAAAAGAATCTAAAAATAAAATAACTTTTAGACATTGATAACAATATCAGCAAATAATAAATGTATAATCATATGTGTATATCACTGTATGCGTATAAAATGAAGGAAAATGAATCTAAAAATAAAGTAATTTTTAGACATTGATAACGATATCATCCGATGGCGAGGGGAGCGGTTAAAGAATGATAATGTATGATATCGTAAGGGGGGGGGGTCCAAAATTAGCGAAATGTTCATAACGTTATTTATGTAATAGCCCCAAAGTATGAATGGATATCCCATAAAAGTTCAAAGAGATATGAAGCCTAAATAATATCAAATATTGCTATTCTGTATAAATCTTATCCTTAATTTTTAATCTTATCCTAATCTTATTGTTTTCTTGACGAACTTAATGCGGAACTGATAGTAAAATAGAGCATATTTAAACTTCATTTGGCATTCCATAAAACTAAATTTAGCGTGGAAATAAACTTTGATTTTTACAGTGTAGCTAAAACAAAACACTTGTTCTAAGTTTAAACTTGGCATTGTGCTAAACGCGCTTCGAAAGGAAATCTGCAACGCCACCTTGGTCCGTGCCACGTTTTTCCAGATAGGTGTTTAATTAAATTTTAAAGACACAGGAAGCGTATTGAGAGAGACATTCAATTAAATGCAGTCGCGAATCCTATAATATTTATATGATTAATTCCAATTAAATTAGTCTGTTTTTTTTTTAATGACGTTTATTGCTTTTATACTGCTAATGGGCATTGCATCACACAAATATATCATTAAAAGTTATTACCTAGTCTTTAAAAGCCAATGGTACATAGAGTACGCCGCCCTTATCATTATGTATGTCCAAACCGTCCGTAAATTTAAGGGTAAATATCTCGGCTAATTACCGACGATTTTTTTTTCAAAAGTCATTATCAACAATGATTTTATACTTCTGACACGATAAGTACATCCAGCGCTCCTCAACACATTTGCTGAATGCCCGCAAATCGAAATTTGTCTGTAACGGAAAATGCGCTTTTCTCAAAAATATGTGACGTATTGTAATCGCTATAATTTTCCTGCAAAGTTTAAATTACCGCCTACGCCCTCTAAATTTTTCATAATTTTAGTTTCAATAGATTCGTAAATAGATGAGGGGGGGGGGGGTATATTTTTGCACTGCATTTTCGACGATATCTCTGATAATATAATACCTAAGATTAAAAGAAGTGTATTTTTCAGTTTAGCATTATAAAATCTTTCACATGGTACCCCACACTATATAAAAAGATTTTGTTCAAGTAAATTTGGCCCCTCTACTTTTTTTACTAAATAAATTTGCAAATTTTTATTAATCTGTAAATATGTGGGTCAATAGCCTTTTCTACTTCCTTCGATTTTAACTTTCCGCGTCCCATATTTTACGAGTAAAATGGCTGTGACAGACGGACAGACAGACACAGGAATGATCTTACAATGGTTCCGTATTCAATTTTTAAGTACGGAACCCTAAAGAATACAGGATGGTCATAAATAAAAAACTTTTCCGATATATGGAGCTTTAGCGGCCGGTACGTTTAACCGATCGACATGAGATTTCAGGTATAGTTAGTCAGAGGTATGAGCTCAGGATTCTGTGAACGGCATCAAATTGGCGCTCACGGTTAGGGTTATAGGTACAGAAAATCGAAATTTTCGAATGGCAATGCCCATTTATCTTCGTCGCAAAATGCTCAGCGCATGCGAAAATCCTAAATAGCGCTGGAACGGTATGTATATCGCAATAAACGGACGCGTTATGCACGCACAAGAAACAGCTCTGCGAACGGCGAAAAAAGAACACGAACGGGGCGCACGGAGGAAATTTGAATATGACAGAGGCAAGACACCAATCACAGAACGCCCTCCGCCAGATAGTCAGCTTAGAAAACGGATTCTCGCCTCTGTCATATGCAAATTTCCTCCGTGCGTCCCGATCGTTTTTTTTTCTTTTCTGCGTTCGCAGAGCTCTTTTTTTTGTGCGTGGATAACACGCCCGTTTATTGCTATATACGTTCCAGCGCTATTTAGGGTTTTCGCATGCGCTGACCATTTTTCGACGAAAAAAATAGGCGTTACCATTCGAAAATTTCGAGACTCTGTACCTATAACCGTAACCGCGAGCGCCAATTTGTTGCCGTTCACAGAATCCCGAGTTGATACCTCTGAATAACTATATCTAAAAACTCATCTCGATCGGTTAAAGGGACCGATCGCTAGAGTTCCATATATCGGCAAAGTTTTTCTTATGACCACCCTATATATATTTCATCCAGAAAAAAAAATCCAGGAAGTGAGAGGAGGTGTGAAACTTAAAAAATACAATAAATTACATTTAAAATGTAGCATGCTTTACTTCTTTTTGTTTTTATTGATCTCTTAGTAATTTTTAATATTAAACATGTAAATGATAATTATTTTATAATTTTCATTTTACGAAATTTGTATTTCATAAAAATTGTAATCTCATATCAGCTATTTAAAACTTTTTTTAGAAGAAAGAAATGACTCATAGTTACAATTTTAATAAATAGTTTCACTGAAATAGCTTTGTACCTCCCTGAATTTTGAAATTAACTATATCTACGTTTTTTCTAAATGTTTGAGAAAATAGAATTTAAAATTTATTCTTATCAAAGGACTTGAATTAAACAGTATGAGAAAAGGGGAGTACGTATTTTACACACACACCCATCGCCAGTGAAAAACAATATTTAGATAAAGAATTATTTTATGTTTATGTATTTAAAATATATCTTAAACAGTTTTCAGAGGAGGGGTGGAGTAGTGTCCTCCTGATGAAAGTAAAAAGACTGTTTCATCTTGAATCTCTTTCATTCTTCATCTTGAAAAATGTCTGTAGCTGTTTCCCTTTGTATTTTTAATTTTTTCTTATTTGATACATTTCTTTATTGCTTTTCACATTCATATATTTAAAACTCATATGAAGGTTTTGACAAAAAATTCTAACTTTAGCCTATTGCAAGTTAATTTTATACATTTTAAATGAGTTACATTGTTTGCAGATTAAAGCATTTATGTTCAAAAATCGAGTCTCTCCGTTTATTTAGTTCTGCCGGTGCCTGTGCAAAGAAATTCCTTTTTTTTTTATTCGGTAAATTTTATGCGCTTTTCTTTTATACTCAAATTATAAGAGATGGTTCAGAATATCACCTTTTTGTTTTTGTTACGTCGTGAATATTCTATCCAAACAGCAAATTTGATAAAATTTTATGAAGGATTATAAAATAGTAACAATAAATATTAATACAATATATAAAATAACTTTACAATAACAGGCAGAAGATATTAAATAATATTTAATTTTTAAAAAACGAAATAAGAATGTATTATGCAAGATGACGCTATGTCTGGACACTATAGATTATGCATTAGTTGTTAATGTATTTTCCGGAAACAAGCCAGGAATTTTTTGGAAAAAATTATGAATTGTTCGCCCAAGATCCTCATTTAGTATAACACATTTGCTTCAGCTATGACTCTATATTTTATTTTGAATAAAGAGGTTAATAGGCTAATGCGACTATAATCCCAAGTAGGAAAAATTGGTTTGGTCAACGTTGCCTAAATGTTGGCACACTCTCAGCCCAAAGTAAAAAATATCCGCTTATTCGTACCATTAGCCAACAAAAGGCCAACAGAGTGGTCCAACTGTTCACTTCTCAGAATTCTGATCTAATACTCTCCTAATTAAAGGTATCTGAGCATATACCATTTACCAACTATTTGCTAACGAATAATTCCTAATCCTACCATTTTTCAACGATTTCCAAAAACTGACAACGGTGGGTAAACGAACTATAATAATTGTGAACCCCAAAATGCTTTTAGGAACATCGCTAAAAGAACCACTATTTACTAAAAATAATTGAGGGTCAGGATTTCGGGATGCTGTCAGATTTTCTCTGAACGAAAATTTAACTGGGTTTATTATCTCACAATTTTGAAGGAGAATAATATTATCACATAATTAATTTAAAATTTTCGATTGTCCTGAAAATTCGATTATTTCTGATAAAAGAGGACCACTACCCCGCTAATATCAGACCTGTATAGGAAATCTAAATTATTCAAATCAATTATAAGGCATGCGGAGATCATTTTAAGGATTGGTCTCCAATTCACTTGATCTAGCACCTAATAACTTTTTTTTCTGTGGGTCAATCTGAAAGCCATAATTTAGAACGTGCCTTTGATTCTATCGAGGAGTTGAATTAGTGAATAAGGAAATCTGGTAATAACACTTATTCAGACACATTTAAAGAAGTAAAGAAAAAACTTTTCCAGACTATGCATTACTGTGAATGCATTTCAAGCAGTCAAATTCAGCATTTTTTGCGTTAATGTTAAAAACATTCCCCTTTTTCCCAAAATTGGACATAAATCTTTAATAATTCGCACCTTTCTTAAATAACATGGTAAGGCAACAATTAATAAGGTGTGCCCCACCGAAATAAAGCCACCGTGATTGTGTGCTGTAAGTGGACACGAAAAAATCCAATAAGAACAAAACAAATATATTAAGAAAGTATATTCAAAATACATATTTACAAGGAGTAACTCACTCCCTGCCTTACCTGGGCAGGAAAATAAATGAATTTGTAAAAAAAAAAGAGGGGTTAAAGTGTCCCGCCGAAATAAAGCCACAACTGTTAATAGGCAATATATCCGACATGGTTTTACATGACTTGGAATATACGATGTGGCATACCATTTACCAACCCTTGGAGTACAGTAGCATCGATATTGTCCCACTCTTCAATGATGACGACCTTCAAACGACCACAGACTGAAACTGTCTGCCATTGGTATATGTAGCCCTACTGAGGATACCCCACACATTTTCTTGAGGATTGAGATCAGGGAAAAGGGCACCCGATTACCCAAAAAACATTCCAAATAGTATTTTGCAATATGAATGGAGGTATTGTCCCGTTGGAAAATCCAACTTAGTCCACCAGTCCTCTCTGCAAATGACAGTAAATGGTTTTCTAGGATTTCTTGGTAATCGGTAGCCTTCATGCGGCCTGAGAGAAATGCCAAGTTATGTTTACCTCAATAGCCAAAGCCTTCCCACACAATTAATGAGCCTCCACCTTGTTGTCTTTTAGAGAAATTTTCCTCTTCTTTCCTCATGTCATACCAATAGAAAGCAAGGCCGTCTGGCCCATGCAAATTATTTTTTTCTCACCTGAGACTATAACACGACGCCACGGAGACTTGCAGGTTTGATGATATTTAGCCTAATCGACTCTCTTTTGTATGTGGATAGCTTTCAACATTAACGGCTGTTTCCTTTTCTTATATCGCAAAATCCTCGTACGTTTTTCCATTCTTGACTGGGTTCCTTTTGTCACAGGGATGTTATCCTCTTTGGCCAACTGTTTTAGGGAAATACCACCTCTTGAAAGACGACGCAAAATTCATTTTCCTGCCTGAAAGTCATTTTTCTACATGTACACATCCTTTTTTTACACCCGTCCGCATTGCCCATATTTAAAAAAAATGTCTATTACAGGTTTAGATCGTTTGATTGACTTCGATATTGGTCTATGTGAAAGACCTTGTTTCTTAAAATCTGCTTTTTGTCCTTTCTCGAACTTTCATAGCTGGGTTTTCTTTCCCATTGCAATACTGCAGGAGAAATAGAAAATGCAACCTTCTAAAGTCTGCACAAAGTTCGACTGGGACAGAACAAGTATTTAACAACGTCCTGACGTCATAATCACATTGAATTGCAGCAACCCGAATGTCTGTAGTTACCAATAAATACCAATATTGTCAGTGGCTTTATTTCGGCGGGACACTTCCCCCCCTCTTTTTTTACACATTCGTCATTTTCTCCTGCCTAAGTGGGGCAGGGAGTGAGTTACTCCTGACAAATATGGATTTGTATATAGGCTTCCTTAATATATTTGTTTCGTTCTTATTTATTTGTTTCATGTCCAGTTACGGCACAGAATTACGGTGGCTTTATTTCGCTGGGACACACCTTATATATATTTTTTAATTTGATAATTTTCCTGTTATGATATTAATGGATTGAAATATTCAAATGAAATGATAAGAAAAATTCTAATTATATTTAATATAATAGCACATTACATAATACAATATATGCGAGCTAATTTATTATTCAGTAAATTTAAAAGCCATATTGTTGCTGCTGAAGAAACGAAACACTGAAAAAGAATAAGATAAATTTAAAGACTCAATGACAAATATTTTCACAATATGCTCTACATCATATATCGCTCAAACAGAAATAAATGCTATCCAAAAAATCAAGAACGATATTTTCTTTTATACATCACATTTTTAAACACTTAAAACTACATTTTGTAACTTTTTCGTTTCATAAATGCTGAGGAATAAAATTGTTCAAAGAAACTTTTGTAAAAGTAAACAGGAATATTCTACTTTTTTCGAAATATATTACTTTTTTTCCTGCTTACATTTTAGATAAGAAAGCAAACAATATTAAAAGTTAAGACGTTATGGAAAGGAAATATTTTAAGAGCGTTTTTTTTTTTTTAAATTAATCTTTTAACAACGTAATAGGTATTTGAATCCACAACATATAGCAAATTAGTCTACCTGGACAGTGTTACCAGTGTTAATTTTTGGGGCAAATAATGAAATAGCATAAAAATGCGGCGATCACTGTAAATAAGCCCTATGATATCTGCACACTGCTTAACCCTTTCCGGCACAGTATGCCCGAGTCGGGATACCTAATTTTAATTCCAAACTTACGAACGGCACCAAGAATATTTTAGTAAAATTTTGCTTTTACAATAAATAGTTAAAGTAACATGTTTTTAATTTCTAAAAATGTAATTTTAAAATTCCAGTGTTAGTCAATCATTTCATCATTTTACAAAAAAAATTTGCCCGTGCCGGAAATGGTTAATAAATGAAAAATATTTAATAAAGCGATAACAATAATACACACTCTGCGTTTCGCGTCGATAAATTATTAATATGTTTACCACTATAAGAAGGACCTGTGGAATTAAGGCCTAATAAATATTAAAATGACTATCATTATAATCTGACGTATGCGCACTGTGTCCATAAACTTTTAAAACGAGAATCGCCATAACGGGGCTCTGATTTTAAAAAATCCCTGCACGCTTCACGTACATAAACTACTAATAAGGCAATAATTACATCAACGCTTTTTGCGTTTCGTGCCCTTAAAATGTTGATATGTCCATTATTATTTAAATCATAAATCTGTACATTAAAAAAAATTATTTTAGTGTTTTCTGATCGGCTAAAGATTAAAAGAAAAGTCGCCTCGTAGGCCCCGAGTGACAGAATAGAACGTCGATAGAACCCGAATGGTAAAAATCTTGATACATTTACATTTAAGTGCATGTATATAATATTAAAGTAATTTTTATGATTGAATAATATTTTTTTCTTGAAAATCGCGGGAGTTCTTTTATGGACCCACTGCATATCAAATTTATTGCTTTCAGGTATATAAAAAATATCTACATAAACAATAATTATTAAAAATAGTCAGAAATCTTTGGGCTATTTCCATGCGAACTTGTCATGTCTGTTACACACTACGATTTTTGGCTACCAGTATTTTAGAACGGAAAAATGTGACTTATTTTATCGGAGATATCTCATCAATTGAAAAAGGCCAAGCAAACTTTTCGAAAATAACGGTGACCAACAAGCATAGCGATTTTCAGCTGTGTGACACAAATGACAAGTTCGTATGGAAATAGCCTTTTGGAAAATTGTCCTACCGTCTTACAATGAAAACGGCTTTACAATCTTTCTTGGCCATCAGAGAGAAAAAATCAGATTGAAATCATTTATTGCATTCCCTCCCTCGGGCTCACTCCCCCAATCCATGATAAAATTCAATTTGAAATAAAAAATAACAAAAAAAAAGTCCCATATTGCCGAAAATACAAACCAAAATAGTAGGACTTAAAAATAAAACTGTTAGACTATAGTTGCGCAATCTCTTAGCAATGTTCAAAAATACAAAAAAATACAAAAAAAAAAAAAAAAAAAAAAAAAAAAATCGCGGAATATAACGTGACGTATAAGTAGCGACGAATTCACTTTTAAAGATGCAATTTTTATCCGACTAAGAAGAGGTTAAAAAGTGAAAACTAAATTTAAACCTGTAATATTTGCAATTATAGAAACGATACATCAATTCTAAATAGTTAATTCTTTATTTCTACTTGGGTTTCAGTGTTTCTAATGCTAAGTCATCGAAAGTTTTTCTAAGTTCACGTAAATCTTTTTTTTTTTTTTTTTTTTTTATAAATCAAACTTTTATTATTTATCTTTGAAATATACCGTTGTTGGTGTACGTTTTTAACAGTTGTATATTATATATATCAGAAAAATCTCAGAATGCATGTTTCATTTCGTATCATATGGTCTAAATTTTTCAGGACGCGAGTTACAACCATACAAAGTTTCATTTTATAATTTTATATCTTAAAATGAAAGAAACTATTACATTATCTCTTTTTAGAAATATACTTCTATACGTCACTGAAACAATGAAACCGCGTTCTTTTATCGAAATATGGGAAATGAATATAAGACACTTTTGAAAAAGACTACGTGTTCCAGCTATGAAAGATTGTGCTTTTCAGCGATAGCGCCATCATAATTTTATGTGACATTTGTGCTTTCTGTACCATGAAACTGATAAAGAGACAAACCTCCAAACTAATATACGTTAAGCTCTCGCTCTGATGATGATTCTTGTTGAAAAAATATATTGCATTCTTTGCGTGTACTATGTAAACTTTTCATTGCGGTACATAACATAGCAATCAATTATCTCAAACAAGACTTAGTTTAGCTTTTATTTTCTCGGATGCGTAACTTTAAATTAATATATTTTAATATTCCATAATGTACATTTCAGTATTTCATTGAATTTATAAAGCTTTTAATAAATTAAAAACATTAATCGAATAACTTAAAACTAAGTTTATACTTTATTTACCATTTTATATAGTCCGTCTACAGATCACTACAGAATAACAAATAAATATAAACAAAAAAGAAAAGTACTGATGTCCTTCCTCTCAATGAAATATCTTGATATTATTTTTTGCACTGATTTTGCTGAAATATTTTTAGAAAATTTAACTCCCAAAATGATGATTGTAATGGTTACAATTTCTTTTAATATAAATAATGATTTTCTCATGTTTTTCTTTTAGATGAAAATAGAATCACGTAGTATCATATGCTTCCTATCTCTAAACATCTACCCCTAAAATATAAATTTAAAAAGAAGGTTAAAATTTGGATAATGCTTTATATAATATTTACATTGTTTATTCACTAATGTGTATGCTTGCAACACCTGCATTGCAAGAACAGAAGAAAAAACGTCCAAATGTTTCTTGAATTAAAAAATCACTTTTATCATCATGAATTTCGGTGCTATCACAAATTACTATAAATATTAATCAATATCCGCGTTGTTCTGTACTGCAGTAAGAGAGTACTTAGTGCTTTTTGTTTTACAGGGTAATCTCAATTTTTTTCTTTCAATTTGTTGATGATTCCGTAAATTTCTTCGTGATCAAATCTTTATTGAAAAACATGACGTCAAACATGTTATTTATATTCACTAATTTGTAAAAATATCTACAAGTATGTCTCTAGATATTTGACAAAACGTTCAAAATCAAAATTATCCAATAATTTTGGAGTATATAATGTATTTAATGATTCCTGGCCTTTTTATCGTTCTACTTTTAAGTCAGTACTGACGCGGGCATCTTTATCTGGCTTATAATTTCGTTTGCTGTCATTCTTTTCGCTTGTGACTGCGCAAACAATCAAATTTTTGAATCGTTTCGATAGAATTCTCGGCCTTCCTGTGAGTTCTACAGTAGCATAAGGAGTTGAATTCTAACTGATTGGTGGACTTCTAATTCGTGTAAGAAATTAAAAATGAACGTCTTTGAACGTTTATTTTAACAGCAATTCATAGAAGTGAGATCTTGATGTATATTATATACTATAATTTGCCCTCTTGTGAAGTCATGAAGTATTTTTCCTCTCCCCATCGTCAAAACTTTATACGAATTAAACAACTAAATGAATGAGTATCTCTTTTAAATGATTTGTTAAATGATAAGAAAAATATCCACCAATAACGAGCTGCGATTTGGTAATATTTACAGCGATCTTATCATTTTACAAAATACAAGCATTAAAATAAATTTTCAAAAGTATATAGAATGTTTGTAAACTATTGCTTTAATTTTCATTAGAATCCCATGTATTTCATTTTAACGTAACTATTTTTGCATTTCAATCGCAAATTCGAACTGATTGCTTTTCTTACGTGTCGTTCCTATCATTTTGATTACCCTGTACATTTTCAAATAGGGTGCTACGGCACAGATTTAATCTGTTGTTGAAACTCAATAACTATGCAAATGCTTTTGTGATTATTGATCATGCGGATTCTGACAAATGAATGCTCATTTTATACTTCATCTAAAATTCTTCTGACACCCACGGCTCTCAAGGAAATGGGGAAGAATGCCCAATGTAAAAATTCTAAACGTGACATACCGAGCGAATCTGATGACGAAAGTGACTCTTCTGTTGTATTTCTTATGATGATAACAAAGTGATAATGATGGGGACAATGATGAAGGGTGCCCTATCTACTTGAAGCGTTTTCTGAGAATAAACATAGAGCTTCAGTCCTTACAATTCTGCACTTGACCACATGAAATACATGCTCAGGCGATTAAAATAATACAAAATGTATATGTTTCTCATGTTTGGAGGGCTAATGTTTCTTTACGTTATTCTTCCACTGATTAATAGTACAGTCGTGGAAAAAAAAGTAAACACCCCCAACTAACTCCTCAACAAATTTTTGTAGAAGAAAGTTACTGGTACCAAACGATTGGAAATAATGTCTACTTTTAAATGATGTATATAAATTTTGCTTAGGGGGCCATCTACATATTAAAAAGAACCATAACTTTCTTTTTTCCAATAGCAGTACACAATTCTGACAGCATAAATGAACTCTACACCCTTCAATTAGTCTAAAAACAAATTTTTATGCAATTCGTAGCATAAGTTTCGGAGAAATTAATTATTTTAAAACGAGCGTATTTTAAGGGATGTATCCAAATTGAAGTTCTGTACTTGATTGTTAACCGAGCGAGCTCCCTTCTTGATCAAGGCACCTTAAGCAGTCAATCAAGCCTGTTAGATTACAGGATAGCGTAAGAAATTTCAAAATATTTAGTCACTTCTATCATAGACGGGCCCTTAAACCATCATTTTGCCGTTTTTTAAGCATAATTTGAAAACTACTTGGAAGAAAAATGTGAAATTTTGGATTTCCATAAAGCAGGACTTAATAAATCTGAATCTATCAAAAAAATGGTAGATTGCAATTCATAATTTTTTTTAATATTAATTTCATAATTCATAATTCATATCAGAAAATTATAAAAATTGCAAATTCAACGTACTTATGTTTGGGTACATTAGTATTATTGCTACACAAAAAATTAGAACATTAGGATCATAATTTCAGAAGTTATAAATAAAAATATGAAACTGTAATTTAACATTAGAAGCACTCAATTTTGAATGTTTATAAGTCAAAAACTTATCATTCAAATGACTTGAAATTTGGTGTCTAGGCATAGTTTGAACCAAAACTTTGAAATATCTCGTTAAAATTGGGTATTGCCATTGAAAAAAATGAAGTTTGTGTTCATTTTAATATGTAGATGGTCCCCTAAGCAAATTTTACATACGTCATTTAAAAGTAGACTTTATTTTCAATCGTTCGGTACCAGTAACTTTCGTTTACGATAATTTGTCGAGGAGTTAGAAGGGGGTTTACTTTTTTTTCCACGACTGTACATTTCTTTATGACTTAATATAAAGTAAATTAAATTACTTACTCATTTTGAAATAAATTTTGATTTTGTTATAAGTTAAGCCTCGGCTTTTTGTATTTTTTGAGGGGACGAAATTGAAACCTTTTTTTTTTCTTTTGCCATACATAGATATTTTTGAAAAACAATTTTTCGCATTGTTAAAAAAAAAATACGGGATTTGCCTATCTTTTCTACCTTACGGGATTTCCCTATGTGCGTGGGTAATTGGCCAGTGGAAAATCCAAATTTGGTAGGTTTTTACTGAAAATTAAAACTTCCAAGGCCTACATGTGACTGGGAGGACGGAAATAGGGCATCTTTCATTACATTTTCAATTTCAAATTAGTCATGTTATAAATTGAATATACGTATTCATTAGGTTGGTCACAAGAAATCAATTGTCGACTTTTTTCAGGGGGACCCCCCAAAAAGTTGCCAATTGGCTAGAAAATGAGATTGGAAAAGTTTCAGCTCATTTAGATAATATTAACCCGTGCCTCATTGAGGTCAAAGTTCGGAAAAAACGTGATTTTTCGCAAAAAATGCTGTTTTTTACTTCATGAAATGAATACAATTAAACCTATAAACATAATGCTGATCTCATTTCATAAAAAATAGTTTTGCTTTGAAAAACCACTCTCTATTTTTTTGTAAAAATGTATAGATTTAAACATATGCGCGTTTTTCAGGTCCAGACTTGATCCGAATCCTAAAAATTGGCTTTTTATGAAAATGGGAAAAAACAATGCAACATTCCCTTTCATCTGCTTTCAACATTTTGTTTTCTATGTTTGTTTGGGTTTTTTTTTTCATTTTGTATATAATAAAGGGTTTAAGTATGATAAAAATTGAAGTTTAAACTGAAAGATTTAAAAGAAAAAAGGGGCAAAGAAATTATAAAAATGAGAACAAAAATTTTAAAACGCATTTTATTATGAAAGTTGTGTTACAAGAAAGGAAGCATTATAATGAAAAGAAATTACTATTCCTTACATCATATACCCCGTTGTCATGTTAAGGTGGTAAGGTGGATAAGGTCTGTCTTGAAATGTTTTTCTACATTCAGATACAACTTTTAGGTGAAACGTTTTTGTTCTTCGTCTTTTGTTAAACAGGAATTGAAATCATGGATTAATTTTATTCCCCTTTCAACTGTGTTACCTTAAAATCATTCAACATTTTTCTTGATTTCAAATAATGTTTATTTTCACACCATACATCGGGATCAGTATTTAGAAATTGTATATTAATATACAATCTAATAAAAAAATCAGCTTGATATTAAACAAAAATATCGACATATTTGTTCAATAAATAATCCACTTGGTTGAAACCTGTTGTTGCTCTTACATTCCTATTATCAACATCATTTTCTTTTTCAAATAATATTAATTTTACAGCCATGCTTATTTTCACTTTTTTCCCTGAAGTATTATAAAAAAAAATGAAAATGCAACTTGAACAGAATTCAGATACCAAAGGTGGTTTATCATGTTAGCGAGTTCTTTGTCTTCAAGCTATTTATAAATTTTTCTGCAATCAACAAGTGATTTTAATAATTGCAGGACTTGATTGTGGGGAAGTGGAAGCGTTGAACCATGCTTTTATATAAATATTGATTATAAATAATCAAATGTCTCTAACACCTTCTTTTCCAAATTTGTTAATGAGAACTGATCCCTGAAAAGATATATTTTGAGAGAATAAATGACCTGTGATACACATCGTTGATTAATTGAAATTTGGAGATCTTTTGGAGGTAGATGTCCTGTAAAAATTAAATAAAATTAGATAAATTCTTTATAATCACCCATGGGCTATTACTTTTTTAAATGTTCTATTAGAAAGCTTGAAATTTCTTCTGAATTATGTATTTTATATCTAATATTTTACCATCAATAGCATTTTCATACTTTATCTGGTCCAACTTGGGCCTTCCAATCTGAATCTTATTTTAAACAACTGGTTGAAAACAGCTGTAATGTTAATTTGTAAATTATGGTGGCGACATGGTAAATACAGAAAATTTTACTTTAATAATTGATATAGATATATGCTCTCTGAGGCGACCGGTGTTTACTGCAGTGGTATCAAAACACATTGCCTGGTTTTTACCAACTTCCACCCACTCTTAAACTGCTGAAAATACAGTTTTTGCCCGAGTTATTCCGATACTAGTTTTTAAGGTGAGGACCTCTTATTAAGTGTTCCTCATTTCCACAACTAATTAAGACTGCTATCCACTATCAACTGCTATCTCTTTTGAATAAATAAATTGTAAACATTTTCTTTATTCAAAAAATGAGGAAACATTTTCCATCATAGCTAACAAAAGTTCCCTGTAAATCGGAATTGTGAAATCTGTTTTTGATGAACTCAGTTCTTTATTTTCGAAATAGTTGTTTGCGAAGTCCTATTACACTTCTACTTAAAATTAAAATTTGCGGTTAACTGGTGGGTGTACTGTACGTCTAGCAGCTTCCCCGGTGTTCAGTTTAACTTGTGAATATTATGAAACAAAATACATAAAATTTGACAATTACTTGATTACTTACTGCCGGTGATTTGATGAGTATGTGACCTAATAAAAAAATCTTGCATTGCTACCATGTTACCGAAAGAGAGGGTAGGGGTTGAAATGTTTCGTCGATTTAAAAAATAAATAACGGTAGCAGGTAAAAAAAAACAGCCTTGTAATAAAAAGAGAAATTCAGATGTTCAATTTAAATGCGCTTCAACTGCAATACAAATTGGGAATTCTTTCCATGCACAGAACTAGATAACTAATAATTAACTATAATTCCTTAAATATTGTTAAAATTACAAAACTTGTCTAATTTCTTTTGCATTTTGATGCAAATAATAAAAATAATAACATCAAATTTAATAAAAATTATTCATTTCTCATTTTTCACTTATTTTTCAAAAATGCAGAGTTTGAGGGTATGGTTCATAAGCTGACTTGAAAAACACTAAATGTCATTAAATATAAGCTTTGATGAGAGTAAAAGTTCAAGGTAACAACATTGTCTATGAAATAAGATAAGAATCAGGTTTCTAAGACAAATAGTTTTCAATTAATGAAAGAAAAACTACGGTTTTCCGCCAAAAATCGCAAATTTTCAAGAATTCATCCTCAATGAGGCACGGGTTAATATTATTCTATTGAGCTGAAACTTTGCCAATCTCATTTTCTAATTGATTGGCAACTTTTAGAGGGGTCCCCCGGAAGAAAATGTTAATTTTTTTTCCCCATGTTGCTTGTGACCACCCTAGTATTCATACAGTTTGTTTTCTTTGATTAATATTATATTTATAGAAACTTTTAAAGAATATAAAAAAATAAAATATTACTTTTTTCAGCCTTTAAAATTGATGAATCCCCGTAAATGTGACTTTTTAAAAATAAATAAATAATTAATGGCTTTTTTATATTAATGCTTCTTTTCTTTTAAAATAATAGTGTTAAAATATTCATTATAAAATAAACACACTCACACACACATATGTTAAAATATTATTAAGTTGATTCCTATTAATTCATAACGTTTTGATTAGCCATCCTGATAATAAATATCATAAAGTAATAATCTCTTTTAAATTGGAAAATTTATTTTAGATATCTCTATAAGAATGACAGAAATCTGAAGTTCATTTGCGATTTCGTTCGTGATTTCGGTTATAAATCACACCTATTAAAATCGCATTTGCATTCATTATTTATGGTAATATAATACAAAGGGAGAAAACCTTTTCGACATAATTAACTTCTGTGAACTCTATCACAAAATCATTTTAGTCATACACAGGAGGGTCTCAAATGGTTCATTTATGAAATATGACTTATCAAATAAGAATATTCAAATGTAGACAGAAAGATTTTATTTGGCTTTTGGTTCATTGGAATACTGAATGACATTGAAAGAGCTATTTCGGAAAAGATTTTTGAAAGGAAATAAAAAGTAAAATTAGTCGGATTCACTTTTGAATTACTGAAATTTATTTTAACAGGTTTTCTGAAAGTAAAATTAGATGAAAATAGTTTTGGGAATAAATTAATTTTCAAACTGGGAATTTATTATGTATCATTTTCCAATCACGATCTTAATGTTTATGGAAAATTGTTCAAATTATTTTTCAATAAAAATAAAATAAATTTCTTAAACCTAGAGAACAAATACAATATTTGTATTAAAAAAAAGCAATCCCATTAGTTTCACAGCTTCTCCGCAAGCAAAAACTAACAGTAATAATGCAATGAACAGAAAACGAAAGAAATTTTCTACATTTTGATTGCAATGACTTTACAAGATTAATTAGTACTCTGTTTAATTTATGTTTTGCGAACTGTACAAAATGGGGTTTCACACCTGTATAGCTCCAGTTCTATTTGTCATTGAAACAAACATCTTGTTTCTGTGTAATTGGGCATGCTAAGGCAAGTGACGATGTAAGCAACAATAAGGATTAAACCGACGAATAGGTTTTTAGTAAATTCTATTTTTAATGTACACACTTTTACATTTTTTAGAATTCTTTTTCAGAAAAAAATTCTGCTCATAACTAACGAGATATGTAATTATCGGATTATTATGTGTTTTATTGAATTTTGCTTGTTATTTTTATCAGTAGTTCCAACTTTTGTAGTTTTATGCAAAAATGTGAATTAGTTTTTGAGTTATATCAGTTTAATGCATTGGGTTCCTTTATTTACCAATGAGTAAATAAATACTAAATGGCCTAAATCGTCACAAAATGATCATAAACATACTATATTGAAATGTGTTAATACAAATGACCCCAGTTAAATCCGCCTATAGCAAAAGAGTATTGTAGACGGTTACGGTTCGTTTATATAGTCACTTAAAATTTTTTTGAATATATTACAGTCTATGGATGTTTACTCAAAATGAATTCGGTTTGTTAGTTTCGGTCACAGTTTGATTGAGCATCTAGATAGAAGATTTCAACTTTACTAATGATTCTAGCATTCATATGAACACGATTCCTTTTTAAAATCGAATACTTTAGAAACTTTATACACCAGATTTAGATCGAATCTAAATGAAATTGCATTTCGCATGAAAAATCAATAATTATTGACGTAGGTGCTACGTGTAACGATGATGTCTGAAAGCCCCCTACGGGTTCGAGGAGAAGACAGACTATGACAAACGATAAGGCAGGATTTCAGGGTACAATTTTGGTGTGGTACAGACGTTCTCTACATATGTAGAGAATGTTCATTTTAGGGTTGCATTTTTAGTTACAGAGATGCACGATGGATATCAAATACACGAATCCTGTAGACGGTTTCGATTAAAACACATTTTAATGTTTGATTTTAGACTCAGCTAGATTTACGTACTTTGAATACCTGAAGCGCCAGGGTTGGAAAAATTCAAACACTTAGAGAATTATTTTTTAACTTATGCATTAATATTAGAGAATTTTTGATTATACAGAAAGTTTCATAGAAATATTTAATAACCAACGGCTTGGTGATTCAGGTAGCTTTAAAATAAAATTTTTTAATAATTGTATTAACAAGAGCTTTATTAAACGAAATACAACTCCACGCAGAATAAAGATAGATTAATAAAAGTAGAGTAACTTGATTCGAATTTGTCTCATCTTTGCAATATACAAAATGATTTTATATAACAATCTATCATGTGTGTTTAACATTAATTGTAACATTGAACTTATTTATGCTCCTGTTCATACGTTTGAAAGGTCAGATGAAAACAATCATCAATACACACAGAGGCATATATATATATATATGTATAATCAATGTAACATATCTTTACAAAATAAGTTAAACTATCAACTTATTATTGCAGAATTTATTTTTAATCGCTCCCAAGAAATGAAGTTAGGGGAGAGTAGTCCACAGTGAGACATGGTACACAGTCAGACAGCAGTCACTTTGACATATAGTTGTAACTTTTTCTCCAAGCTGGCACACACACATAACGACATCATCGTATGCAACACATGGATCTAGTTTCGGCTCTTCAGTTACTCGTCCGACAAAATAGTAAATAATTCTTTATTTTATAGTGGTTAAAGTTACATAAATATCTATTTTAGAGTTACTTTCCTTCAATATGACATATATTTACTTAAACAAACCTAGCTATATCTAATAATAGACTATTTAGACTAAACGACATAAACTTTTTAAAGCGATGAAATTGATGTAAAAGATGTCTATATTTTATATACATTTTATTTTCATCGGGCCTGTTTTCTAGTTATTTTTATAATTTTTTTTAAGATAAGTAGATGCATTTTTAGGTAATAAAATTAAAGTACGATAAAACCTGAGAAAAATAACCTGCCATGATGGAATCCCGTGTTTAACAACAACAAAAAAAAAATATGTTGATCTATGTAAAATGTCTAATGTAAAATGATGATATTAGTACTTTAAAAAGAATATAATGCATTTACAACAGAGATTAACCTTCTAATAAGGGAACCTGCTTCAAACGGATTTTTCTTCTTTTCTATGCAAGTCCGTCTTAGAAGATTTTATTGTATAAATTTTTTAAATCTCCAAGCCATAGAATGTGGATTTACTATATTAATGATTCTATTGTAAACTATATTGATTTTATAATGAATCTCTGTTTGTATGTAAATATCTGAATAATTACTAATACCATTAATTTTTTATATGGCTTCGGAACTTGAAAATCTGAAAAATTTTATGTAGAAAAACTTTCCTAGACGGAATCACATACGAGAGAAAAAAACTTTGTTATAGTTAAGTTCTTTTTTTAGCAGGTCAGTCGTCTCTAACAAATTTATTGTGTTTTTTTTTAACGGATTATTATATCGAATTTGCACCGATAAAAAAAAAAAAAAAAAAAAAAAAAAAAAAAAAAAAATCCATTTAAAATACGATTTTGTCGTACACAGTTCCGTATCCCCATCCGTATACATGTATATGTACTATTCTTTAAAAAAAATTTAATTGTGGTATAATGGTAGCTTAAAAATATTTGTGTTTTAGGTCAAACTGGGACCGGGATATCGCCGGATTTTTGAAAATTCCGGATTTTTGAAGGAATATCAAATGTACTTCTGATATTCTTAATTAATTCAAAGCCAAGTGATATTTATGTTAGAAAAGAAAATCAATGTTTTTTTTTTTAATATTAATTTTTTTCCTCACATAATGGTGCATTTATGAATAAATGCACCATTAAGAATATCAGATGTACATTTGGTATTCTTTCAATAATTTGGAATTTTCAAAAATCCGGCGAAGACCCCGTCCCGACAAATGCCGGGTTTTCGAAGTTATACGGTACATAATCGATCCTCTAAATTCTTCCTCTCCTAAATTTTATGATAACATCTCATACAGTTCTTCGGTCCTCCAGCACACAATTTGTCAAATGGAACATATTTTGTTGCTAACGGCGGCGGTGAAATGGGGAAGATAGGGGACAGTGTCCCACTCCCCATCGAATAAAATATATTATACAGGGGTGACGGCAATACTACAGATGGGTGACAAAATAATACGAACACCTTTGAAATAAGAGAAAAGCTTTATTAATAGAGAGTTGGACCATCATTTGACTTAATTACAGATTGTATGCGACGTGGGATGAGTTCATAGAGGTCATTAACAACATTTAAAGGAATATGAAGCAGTTCTTCCTGGAGAGCAATCTCTAATTCCAAAAGCGTAGATGGTGGAGGAAATCGAGCACGGAGTTATGACGCCAAATATTCCCACAAATGTTCAATAATGTTCAAGTCAGGAGACTGGGGGGGGGGGGGGGGGCAAGCAAGATGTCCTACTTCGTCCTCATGCTCTTCAAACCAATTTTTGGACGATTTTAGCAGTGTGGATAGGAGCATTGTCGTGTTTATAAAGTGGGCATTATTTTGGAAATAAAGTCTGAACAAAAGAATGCACTTGATCCTCCAGAGTATAGACATAGTGAGCAGCTGTAACCTTCCCATGCTGAGTAACAAGCGGTCCAAGGCCACGCCAAGATATCACATCATATACTATAAGAGAACCACCTCCATGCTTCACAGTCAGGAAGAGGCAATCAGAAAAAATGCTTCTGTGGACCTTCTGCACACATAAAACGCATCCAGTTGTCTGGAATGTGGTAACTATTGATTCATCAGATTAAATTACTTGTTGCCACTGTTGAAGAGTACAGTTTTTGTAAGATTTACACCATTGGCATCGATGAAAAGCATGACGTAGTGTCAACAGTGGCTTACGAATTGCATCTTTTCCATAAATGTTCGAAGCATGAAGTTCCCTTTGGACTGTTATTGCTGAAATGGGATTCTGGAGATGACTATTTATCTCTGACGTTATCTGGGATAAAGATTGCCTGCGCTTTCGGACCGCTATGCGGGTCAACTCTCTTTTATCCCTCCCAGAAAGCTTTCTTTTCCGTCCACTGTTGAACTTCGCAGACGACATTTTACCGCCTTTCGTGTACGTTGTCACAACAGTTGACACAATACTCCTTGCACGCCCCAAATAATTCGCTGTTTCGATCACGGAACAACCTGCACACCGCATTCCAACAATCATTCGTTTTTCAAACTCTGACAGGTCAGTTATTATTGAGTTTTCCCAAGCATATGGTAAGCGAATGCAACACCCATGACTGATGTTGAGCGACTGATACCTTACCTTTCATAAACACTGGGTGGTAGAATTGAGTGCAAAGTGACATGCACGTTCTGCTTCTTTGAAATAGACCATGCCTTTTTCATGGGTGTTCGTATTATTTTGTCACTCATCTGTACTTTGCAGAAGGTTGGCGCCGGAGCGGTAGTTGGGATCAATAAAAGCACGTCAAATTGCATTGCCCTAGGATAAACTAGATCGGCCTAGGATAAACTAGAATGTTTTGGCACCGGAGCGGTCTTTGGGATCAATAAAATCATGCCAAATTGTATTGGCCTAGAATAAACTAGTTCCACTAATTCCACTAGTTAAACTAACCAATGAATAGCAGGCTAAACTGCTTTATTCTATTTACGTTAGGACAAACTAGTTTGGCCAAGGAAAAACTAGTTTATCCTATGGGCGTTAGGATAAACTAATTTGTCTTAAGAAAAACTAGTGTATCCTATGGGCGTTAGGATAAACTTCTTTGGCCTAGGAAAAAATAGTTTATCCTATGCGCATTAGGATAAACTAGTTTGGCCAAAAAATGAGGTTTGGCCGGTAACAGAAATAACTTTTTTTAAACCATTTATACATTAATGTGCAGCATATTTGTGTAGCTTAAGGATATAGCAAAAATATTTTCAAAAGAATAAAAATCATCGCCATTCGTTAAGTAATAATAATTTTCGTCTCATTGTGTACTAACCTCCCCTATATAATTCATTTGTATCTATATATGTATATATATATACATATATATATATATATATATATACACACACACTATATTGCCATTAACGACCGGCAACTTTCAATTTTAGACATTTTGTCGAATATTTAGAAATATACTTGACAGATTCTTCTGGAATTTCAGGATTAAAAAGAACAGGTATGATTTCATATTTAACAATGTCGATTTGATAAGGAGGTCAATTAGGAGGCCAACAAAAAATGAAAGAAAAAAATAATACTTGGGATCACCCTGTAAAATAAAATGCACGAAATGATCTATCGCTACCGAATATAAACAAACAGACATTGTGCAATATGTGTATTCTTTTCTGTAAGAATAGCACGTATATTAATAGAGATATAGCGATTTATTTATAAAAATTAAAAAATTCTTTCATGTTTTTTGCTTATAACATGCAGGGTTTCCAACCAAATTTAAAGCCGGTTTCAGAAAAATTGACAAAATGTAGTAGAAACAATATAGTGTAATTGGAATTCCAGAAGAATCTGTCAAGTATATTTCTAAATATTCGACAAAATGTCTAAAATTGAAAGTTGCCGGTCATTAATGGCAATACAGTGTAGTATATATATATATATATATTACCATTAATTAAACATAACCTGCCACCGTCAATTATTATGAATTAAAGCTGTAAGTATTAAAAAAAAAAAAAAAAAAAAATATTATAAGAATTATTATGGAAGAAAAAAGAAAAAAGTGGACACCAACAAAAATTGAAAAGCTTATACATTGAATTACGTTATCGAGGGCACAGAATTCAATGATATAAGCAAAATGGTTGTTTTCTGTGGGAGAAATAAGCTAAAGCTAAAATTAATTTTCCCCTGTGCCCGAACAACCACTAAAATCAAGTGAATTGATTAAAAATGAAAGCAGAATAGAAACAAATAATATGAAATGGAAGAATCAATAAAACGTATTTAAATATTTATAGGAAATAAAATAGAAATAATAAACACCATACCGATTAATATTTCAGTATTTTACAAAAATCCATGTGCACATGTCTTCCAGAATATCAAAAAGATTAAGGTGAATAAAACAGTTAAGAAATCACAGTAAATGATACCAAAGGATGCAGTTAATACATTTTGAAAAAATATTTGAAATACCTTGTAAAACAAATTTAATCTAATATAAAATATATAGAAATTAATTACATTATTTAAAATGCACTATTAAATTAATAGATAACAGTTTAACAATATCGTCAAAATTTAGCTAAAAATACACCCTGGTGTATAAAATATAACTAAAATGGAGCTAGAAAAATTAAAAATAAGAGCAATATGAAAGATACAATTTTAGTGCTGCCATCTATTAATAATTAGATTAAACATCTATCGCAAGATAAAAATTTGCAAGCTTTTGAATGTAAATAACTGTTTAAACAGCAAAACCAAACAAATCCTTATATATAGAGAATTATAGAACAACCACTAAAAACAAGTGAATTGATTAAAAATGAAAGCAGAATAGAAAGAAATAATATGAAATGGAAGAATCAATAAAACGTATTTAAATATTTATAGGATATAAAATAGAAATAATAAACACCATACCGATTAATATTTCAGTATTTTACAAAAATCCATGTGCACATGTCTTCCAGTATATCAAAAAGATTAAGGTGAATAAAACAGTTAAGAAATCACAGTAAATGATACCAAAGGATGCAGTTAATACATTTTGAAATAATATTTGAAATACCTTGTAAATCAAATTTAATCTAATATAAAATATATAGAAATTAATTACATTATTTAAAATGCACTATTAAATTAATAGATAACAGTTTAACAATATCGTCAAAATTTAGCTAAAAATACACCCTGGTGTATAAAATATAACTAAAATGGAGCTAGAAAAATTAATAATGAGAGCCATATGAAAGATACAATTTTAGTGCTGCCATCTATTAATAATTATATTAAACATCTATCGCAAGATAAAAATGCAAGCTATTGAATGTAAATAACTGTTTAAACAGCAAAACCAAACAAATCCTTATATATAGAGAATTATAAACCTAATATAAATCACACAGAGTATTTAAAACTATTGTTAATAAAATTTAAAAGCATACAATATGTTCTATTAGCTAAATTATTTAAACTAAATTAAGAGTTTAAATAATGTTAGAACATTGATAATATATAGCATATATCTATATGCTATAAAACAAAATAAATTCAGTAATAATTAATATAAATAATTATTAAAAATTATCTAAAAATTATTTTTTAATGAATTATATATAAGATATTTATAAAATGAACAGGAAATATCAAACATGTGGAAGTATATAGAAGGTTAAATAATACTTAAAATCCCATTACTTAAAACGCACAAATATAGAATGTGGATTATTTTCAGACATCCATAAAAATCCATAAAGTATGAATATGGGACATTCAAAAACATTAAACTAAGAGTGGCATACTATTAGTAATTAATATGATATTGTCCTTATTAAATTAGAATTTATTAACAAATAATTGTAAATTAGATTAATGAATAATTAAGCTAATTATAATATTAATGAAAATCTCCAACTTACATATAAAATATCAAATCAACATCCACATAAAATACATAACAAAAAAAAAAAATAGTAATAATACAAGATATATATATATATATATAGGGTTCCGTACTTAAAAAGTAAAAATGGAACCAATATAAAGTCTGTGCCTATCTCTGTCTGTCTGTCAGTCACAGCCATTTTACTCCTAAAATACACTATTAAAAATATTCCTGTAAAATTATGGGCAGAGGTCGGCAGCAGAGATTGCAGTCATACCCCGTAAAAAAAAAAAAAAAAAAAAAAAAAAAAAAAAAAAAAAAAAAAAAAAAAAATGCCCATCATTTTGTGTCAACTCGTACATGTAAGCCCTAGGGGAGGAAAATGTATGTGGTCGTATCGTATTTCTTTAGTGGATCAGACCGTTTTTAATCAAATAAGTCTGTTTCCCGTGAAAATTGAAGACTAAATATACAGTTTTTTCTGAGAGTGTATGAAACGTGGAAAGTTCAAATTAGCTGAAATAATAAAGGCTATTGACCCACATATTACTAGATTATTAACCATTCACAAATATATTTAGGAATAGAGGGAGGATAATTAAATAACTTA
Organism: Maratus speciosus; assembly: GCA_963932465.1. Taxonomy (NCBI): domain Eukaryota; kingdom Metazoa; phylum Arthropoda; class Arachnida; order Araneae; family Salticidae; genus Maratus; species Maratus speciosus. The sequence goes on from OZ010787.1 coordinate 244,754,502, forward strand.
AAAAACAAATATTTTATTTGCAAATCGTGTGTGGTATCTGTTAAAACTTTAGTAACGTCGAACTCAAAAATACATTTTTTTTAAATTTTAAGTGTTATATTTTCAGACATATTGTAAAAATTGTATTGCAAAAATATGTCTTACCCTCTATTTCCGAACCTACCTAAGCTAAAATTATGAAAAAATGAGGGGTAGTAGAAGTTAATTTAAACCTTGCAGAAAAACTATAGCGATTACCCTAAGTCACATAATTTTTGAGAAAATCGCATTTTCCGTTACACACAAATTTCGATTTGCGGGCGTTCAGAGAAGGAGTTGAGGAGCGCTAGAGGTACCCATCGTTTCAGAAGTACAAAAGAATTATTGATAAGGATTTTTGAAAAACAATTGTCGGTAATTATCCTAGATATGAACTCTTAAAGACACGGACGGTTTGTGCATACATAAAGACACGGGGAGCGTACTTTTGGCGAAATAACTTTGCCATTGTGACAAGATTATCCTTGTCAATAAATTATTTCTTCCCCTGCCACTCCCTCTCACTTGGATTTTCATGAAGCATATTTTATTTCTAAAAATTCTGATAATCTTGTCAATGATCTTTCATTATCTCCTTTCTTCTCACCAACGTTTAAATTACTTTTGTAAGTCTTTTCTCCCGTCTCTTGTTTCTTTTCTTTTTATTTAGCTTAAAAAAGCTGGTTCTTTTGGTTTTTTTCTTGTTTTATTCTTTCATATTTCTTTATTTATTATTATTATTTATATTTATATTTTTTTAATTTACTTCTTTTATTTTATTTTTATTTTGTTTATTTCTTTTATTTCCGTTTTTCCCTATCAATTTCTCTTCTATCATTTTGACAACACTTTCGTCTTCTGCATGTTCTCCTTTCAGCTAGCGTCATCTGTCGCATTCTTTGCACTACTCTCGACCTTTCAGTTCATATTTGACCTTGTCCCCTTACGGACACGTGTTTACTGTAGCTGATGACGAGCTTTTAATATTTTTTAGCTCGAAACGCGTCCTATGTATAGTTTTTATTTTATGGTGATTTTTTACAAAGATTTATTATTTTAATTGTTTCATTTCCCCAGTTTTCGGTGCTGTTTCGCTGTTTAAAATTATGTTACATAGAACAGACATGCAGATGGATAATCGACTAATCATGCAGCCATATTGGCCCGTATACAGTGGACGTTCTTGCTGGTCACAAAACAGTTTCCATTTACTGTACGAAACTCGGAATCATTTGCAATAATTATGAATAGTGATAAAATGGCAAATGTTTTAAGTTCATAATTTGGCGAGACCATTTTTAATACAGTCATTCAGGGTAACTTTGAACCATGGGGTGTAACTTTGCACCACCTCCTAATTTTCAATATTTTTCACTCCAAAAGACTAAATAAGCTCCAGAATTGTGTTCTGTTGGCAAAGTTCTAAACTGGGATTTCTACTATTTATTTCAGAAAATAAATTAGCAACATTATACGCAATTAAATGCATCATCTAACTATTTTTGTGAAGTACTGTTTTCAAGGTAATTTTGAATGCTGTTTTGAAATTGTTGTAATCCAATTAAATTTTCATAGTAAGTAACCATATACTCATTTATCAGACATATTATTGTCTATTTGTTATAAATGTAATAATATTTTGTGATTATTTATTTATTAATAGTTAATAAAATGTAAAATAAGAAGGCACTAACATTTTACCACATTTCCAGGGTAACTTTGGGCCAGCTCAAAGTTATACTGATGTTTATAATTTACTAATTATAGGAGCTACTGTCAAAAATTTCCCATATTTACACGTATATTTTATCAATTAAAAAAACCCTTAGCTTCTTAGCTAATTAAAAAAAAAAAAAACTTAAATTTTTTTACGTCATAATATCCATTTGCATATATTTCGCTTAGTTTGGATACAATGACGCAAAGAAATCACTTACATAAATTTTACTTTTGATTTTGGATAGCGTGGCACAAAAGATAAATCAATTTATTCATATAAATACATTACAGTGCATTGTACAGGTTCAGTGAAAGTGGTATTTTTAACGGTGTATTGGAAAATTAAAAGTTTTGGATAGATGTGTAAATATATTTAGCCAAATGAAAATAATTAAAATTGAATTTTAAAACAAATTGTTTAAGGCTACATCAAGGCGTCACTTTAATTTTGATATCATATCTTTTAAAACTCATAGTTTGAATTTATGAAAAATGTCAATGATAACGCATCAATGAATAAATTTTTATACATCCTTTTAAATTTAACATAATTCTTACGCATGCAATTATAAATAAAACAAAAATAAAATGATAAAATAAATAATATAGCGTCACTTAAAATTTGATATCATTATTTTTAAGTTCCATATTTAAAATTCTTATAGCAATAAGATAAAGTGCTGCGTCACAAACTTTTAACCCGTTAAGGGTTTCTTTAATTGATATCATTACTTTTTTAAAGTTAATAATGAAAAGATAAAAAAAAATAATAAAGGCTAATGATAGGAACTCACAATCGTGCTTTCCATTCACCTTTGATTAAACCCCCCGTCAAAAAAGCATACCTGATACTTATATTGTAAAGAGTGCTGTGCTATTTGATTTTTTTAAGAACTTTTTAGTAAGATATAAAAGTAATATACAAAATGTGTGTGTGTGTGTGTGTGGGGGGGGGGGGTTAATGGTTTGTTTCACAGATATAGAAAGCTTTGTTAAAACTTACTATGTAAAAAGTTTACTTTCTTAAGAAAAATATAAAGAAAAATTACTCTTTAAACCTTTTTTTTTTTAAATACAATAAAATTGTAAGCAAAGAAATACTTTCAAATAAAATTTATTTGGAAATTACTGATTTTTTATTTTTTAAGAAATAATTTCCCATCATGTAAGTTTTTAATCTATAGTTGTATTGGGGTGGTAGGTTATTAGATTTACTGGATACAACTGTATAAAATGCATAAAATACATTATTATTGCTCCCATTACTGAAAAGAAAGTTTTATTGCGATATCCCCCCCCCATTTATTGTTAATGCTGAATTTAGGCAATAGATGGCGATACCATGCAGAGAAGCATTTACTTATTGATTTATTTAACTAATCATGTAACAAGCTAAGTAAATTACTTGAAAAACAGATTTTAATTATATTTTGTACCTAGAAATTTTTAATGCTAGGCAATGGTTTAATAATTTAGTTAGCCAGCTGAATTATTTAATTTGAGGTTTTATTTCACTTAATTTTTTCTGTGAATACATTTCCCATTTATTGTTAATGTTGAATTTAGCCAATAGATGACGATACCATGCAGAAAATCATTTAATTATTTATGTATGTAACTCTCAGACACAGGAAAGAACACTAGACTCAGCAACACCAATTCAGCGTATGTTAACGAATGAAGTAACTGAGAGCGTGATCTAGGGACGTTTTCTGTCCCTTCCAATATGGCGGCCAGTGCGAGAGCGGTGAAACTCAAATTAGTGATTATTAAAAATAAATTAACATGTATGCAATCCAAAGAGTTCTCGATTATTCCTGTTTTCATTTATGAATAATACTATTAGTTTCAAGAGATTTCTCAACTTTTATTTAATATTTATTGAGGAAATCCTTACTTGAAAATCTGAAAGAATAAAAATATCAACTTTCTAGATTGCTGCTGCTGCCATCTGTTGAACCAAACTTGATGAAGTTGAATAAAAAAATCTTTAACAGTAAAAAAGTTTAAAAAATATGCTAGATTAAATGTTATTAAATGATACTGAAATACTCGAGAAAAATGTGTACATTGAGTCTGAAGTACTAAAATACTTCAGTTTTACTCAGTAATAAGCACAATATTCCTCCATCATTTATTTACTTTAGAGTTAAAATTCCAGATCTTGATCTAGGTTTTTTTTTTTTTTTTTTTTTTTTTTTTTGGCATTAATTTCATTAGTGTTAAGTATTTTTATATATAAAAAAAATTAAGAATAATAAAATTTAATGACAAAATTAATTATTCCCCCCCCCCCCTCTCAAAATACCTTTTATTATTATTAATTTTATATCACATTAAATCAAAATTGACGTTTCTAAATTCACTAGATTTTGCCTATCAGAAAATTTAATAAAATAAACGTCAAAAGCCTGTGTTCTTAGATTTTAAACAGTTTTTATTGCATTAATTTCGTTACCTTAAAAAATATTTTTTTAGAATTCTCATCATTTTTTTAAAGTAAAATTATGAATAAGAAAATGCAAAGACAAAATTAATTACTATCCATCCCCACCCCAATATCTCATTTTTCATAATATTATTCATAATTATAGTTCACGTTAAATCGGAATTGACGTTCCGAAATTCACTAGATTTTGTCTACCAGATGGTTTTTTAAATAAACGTCTTAAGCTCTTAAGCGGTAGTCTTCAAATGACTAATCAGTGAATTAACAACAAATTTCTGCCTGATAAGTGATTTTTAATTATTTAAAAATTAATTATTTCTCAAAAAAATGTATATATATATATATATCATTTGTTATGATTCGCAAATTATTAAAATGCAATAAAAGTTTAGCGATAATAAAAAATGCTTCTATATTTTTGATAATAAAGACTTTTAAAATAATTTTTTATACTTCATCATCCCTTGATTATTTTTCAGCTTTACAAATCTTACTGAAGTATGATTTTTATAAAAGTAATGCAATTCATTTAAAACACTAGTAATAATTTTAATGTAGGTTCTATATTTTATTATTTTTTGTTAATAAAATTCTAGATTTAAACTTCAGCGTTGAAAAGCTTCCAAATCAAATGAATGATTTTTATAAAAGTAATGCAATTAATGCAACTCATTTAAAATATTTCTTATAAATAATGCACTGAGGTGCAATATATTGCATTTACAATATATATATATATATATATATATATATATATATATATACGTAATTAAGGTACACATACATTCACCAACAGATGCAACTCTTAAAGAAAAAAATCAAAATAAATAAATACATTTTTATAGAAACATGAAATCAAATTTACCTTGATAAAAAAAACGCTTACTGTTTCAAAGAGGACAGACCTCGCGACCTATCTATTGCCAGGCCCGCACTTAACCGACTGAGCTACGGAAGGCTCGTAAACTTTCCACTAAACGTTGATCAGAAGAAATTAAGCGCATGAATAAAGTAGACGCAACTTCGGTGAAACTCCCATAAATGGTGGAAAAATATAGTCCGATTTTTCATGCTTATTATAAAACGAATAAGAGTCTTCCTGGAAACACACATGGTCGTATTCGGTTCACCTAAAATAGGTTCATATATTATATATTAATTTTAATAAGATCATTTTCGGAGGAAAAAAAAGGTGAATTAAAATGAAAATTAGAGTTTTCCCGGAAACAAATATTATCTTATTCCCTTCACATAAAACAGGTTCCTATTATATATCAATTTAAAGAAAATCGTTAGTACCGTTTTTGAAATTTTGAAATTAGGAACTTCTTACATACCGTACCAACGCTTTCGCTTTAAAAATAGCTATTTAGATCTCAAAATATACTACACGCAGAAATGTAAAAAATTCAGTATACGATTAGACTGCAGATATAAGACTGTTCTAGAAAAATCAGAACAATAGGAACTATATCTGCTGAGTTATTAAAAGGCGGCTTTTCGCGTTTTCTTTGATGTCGAGTTAGCCGTATATATGAGTTCCGCCATCTATGAATTCTACGATACGATATTAGGCTTAATGCTGCGTCACTCGGAATACTACCGTCTTCCATGATATAAATGCCGAAAATGAACATTAGATATAACATGTAACTATTTTCACAAATATGTGTAAAATACATGCAATTCTTTTAAAAGCGTTTTTCGGGGCGGAGCTACTCAAATTTGACATTTCATACATTGGGCATTTTTTATTCTTATTCGAATAATACTAGTACTAGTATGTTTTACAGTAACTATGGATATATTATTGAGATAAAACATTGAAAATTGTTTTCCACGGCATTTTTATTTTTTATATGAACAATAAACAGGTTTTTTTTTTATTTCTAGATGTTCATGGTTCTCTTCTTCCACTTTTCTTATGCCTAATATTTGTTGTAATATCATAAATTATACAAATCTTGTGATGTTGGGAAATGTAAATTCGGAGTCTTTGCATACCTGAAAACATTTTTGGGGGTTCAAACTTGTCCTAACTATAACACTGTTTTATAATGAATTATTTTAGATAATATTTATCAAATGGTGCAAAGTTACTCTAAATGGCTGGGTAACTTTGAACCAGGATAAAAATTCATTTTTATAGCTTTTATCATTATTATTCCTTAATTTTTTATACTCATACAATAATTTAATATCATTTCTTCTCTTTTATTCCCCTAGTTACAACAATAGTCTTAAAATAAGAGTGTGGCACATGAAAATTGAGAAAATGCGGATCAAAGTTACCCTGAATGACTGCAATCTTTTCAATGCGATATATTTTTACTGATGTAAAATAAAACCTACTTGTTTAGATAATAAATCAAATAACATTTAAATATTGGGAATAAATTTTCTAACGAAACTACGAAAAAAAAAAAAAAACAGCAACAACAAGTAACACGCAAAGTGAAACAAGAAATAGTTATAATCCTTTTTAACATTGGCATTGTAAACGTTTGCTAAGAAAATAATCATTATGAAACATTGCCATTGCAATGTATTTGCATTGCCATATACGTGATTGCAAAAATATCAGAAAGTTAGTACATTTCACACTAAGATTCACTGTGACAAAATATGGATTTGTTTTTAATACATGTGGATTTCATAGAATTTCTTTTTGTTGTAGCACCTTTATGGCTCAAATTATTAACTTAAAAAATAATATCTCACAATAATTTTCTGTTGTTATAAAAAAAGTTCAGAAGATTTATACAATAATAATATAAAATTTAAAAACAATTGGGGGAGTTAATAAAATGAATCGGTGCTTCCAGTACCGTAGGTCCAATATAGTAAAAATATCTGACAACTTAAAAAAAAATTAAACTAACAGACATTATGTTGCACTTTTTTAATAGCGCAAAAATATATCTATTTTTTATGAAAATTAAAAAAAAAATTACCTTTAACCATACAGGAAAATTGCACATAAACTAAATTTTGCTATGTAAACCAACAATTATACAGGCCGGCAAACTATTATTTAAAAAAATTTTCTGTACTATTTCATACGTTTCATATATTTTTTCCATGTGCTAAATTATAATATGGCGCGCTGTTTCCGCTGTCATGTAAGGTTGTTTGAAAAAGTGAGGATATATATTTACGAAAATGACACGCATATAGAGGAGTAAGAAAGGGTTTTCGAGAAAAAATAAAAAGTTATTTTTATCTTAAATTTTATTTCGTTAAGATTGTCATAATTGCCACGACATTAAATATTGCCATAATGTGATTTCTTGTCCATGAAAAAAATATCCTCGCTTTTTTAACACTTTCCAAAATAATTAAAAAGTTTTGATGACTGCGGTTTGTCTGCCCATCTCTAATTCTCTTAACTATGCTCGAACTCAATTTGCAGGTCTCTTGGCTGTCATTTGACTGAGATAGGCTGATTTTAACAAGTTGTCGAACTGCCGTCTGGTCAAAGTTGACTCACAAACGGCCGAGAACGCTGAAATACTGCAGCTGGTCTCTTTCGATTTCTGCGGTACTACAGGTTTGAATTTTATTAATTGTAGACTCCTCCCATGGGTGCCTCAAAAATAGTTTATATGTAGTATAGCTTTTTTTAGTACAAAGTCGTTTAATTTAACATGTAATAATTTAAATCAATAAATGTGAAATGGGTGTACAAATACAGTTTCTGTAGTCATAATACAGAATGCTTTATATTATGAAAATATATGCCACATTGTGTAATCGAGAAAACTGTGTTTATGTATTAATAAAGAAAATAATTATATGCAAAATTGATTTCAAATTTATATTTTGAATAATATGTTAAACTATAACTTTTCTAAAAAAAGTAAGATGAAATTATTTTGAATGACTTGTAATCTTACTCATATATTATAAGTTACAGAGAATGTTATTTAGAAATATTTATTAACCACCACTTAAGTAAAATATATAGAATACAATAAAAGGGAAAAAGAATAATAAATACTTGGCTATGATCATTTTAAGAAAAGTTTTAAACAAACATACTTTTAAAATAACTTGCAGCAGGTGCTAAGCGAAAGTAATATATTGCCATAGCTCTTCAGTAACGAGGAGTAAGAGCTTTTTATTTGAAATAGTTAGAAAGTATTTTTTTACGAAAAATATTCATTGATAACGAAGTAAATCTTATATCATGAAAGGTAGAACAATTTTACTTTTCTTCTCAGCTACTGCCATAAAAACAAATGTTAATTGTACTTTAAACCAAACGTTAATTGTACAGGATGTTCACCGAATAAGACCCTGATTTCGAAATTAAAGTTCTCAAAAACAAAAATCAGTAGAATTATGCGGTAAACGGTTTGTTTATTAGCTAAGCTGTAAAAATGCTATACAGAAGTTAGTAAATTTAGTTGCAAAAACCGTTAACAGATGGAGCTGTAATCGCAATGCCTATAAATTGTGCTTCGAATTCCAGAGCACTAGCATCTCATTCCTTAATGGTTTCCTTTGAAAGAACGAAAATTGTGAAAACCACTTTTTCGTTGGGATGATGGTGAGAAGTGGAGACATCTGGTCACAGAATTATTGCATCTGCTTTAATTTTAGAGAATTTCAATTAATTGAATTTTCAATAAAAATTTAGAAAACATTATATAAGAACTTATTAAAATATTTTATTAAATTCAATTTTTAATGCCATATAATTATTTAAATCAAAATTCATATACAGTGTGTCCACGCATAACCTGACCGACCTTTATTTTCGCAACCGTTGGTCCTAGATGCATACTTCCAATTACAAAAATGGTTTAAATAAGGTAAAGAATTATTTTTAAAGCGAAAAAAAAATTAATTAAAAAATTACGAAATTTAAATTTTTATACGGTCCCCCGGTCCTATAAGTGATATTTAGTAAAAATTTACTGTGACACTAACAAGTAAGACAGAAAAAGTCCCATTCATCTAACATTGAAATTGACCGAGTTATGAAACTTTGAAATGCATGACTTATACCATTTTTTTATTTTTTTTGCATATCAAAACAGATGATTTCGACCATGCTTTCAGGGGTCGTATATAAAGTACTTAAACATATTTCAAGATATCTGTGGTTTGAAAGAAATCGTACAACTATTATGATTGAATTAACTTTATTAGTTAAGTTTCAGATTAGTTAAAATAATTGTATTTTAACATATGTTGTATTTTGTAAGAATTTGAGGCTATGATTTCTTTTAACAAAAATTATGTTATTTTCATAAGGTTTTATTTAACTTGCAACGATCGTCTTTCCAGTTTAAAATTTGTACTCGAACTTTAACTGACATTCAAATGTCCGATCGAAGTTAAAATTTTACATACTGACTTAAATCCGATTACAATGTAATATTATTATGATTTATGATGCTTAGCATCTTATAAATACTTATATTCGAGGATAACACAAAAAAATTCGGATAGATTACCGTCAACAAGTTTAAGAAATGGTTTTAGATTAGATAACCTAAACCTGCGATGGTTGTATTTTTTAACTTTTATAATTAAGTTTTATGTTTTTTTAACGCTAAATAAAAAAAGTACCTTCACTTTTAACTATCATGTCAGGGCTTTTCGCAAATCGTAAGTTTCAAGGGTAAAAAATAGCGAAAAATATGATACTATAAAACAGATGTAAGACTTTTTTTATTCAGTTTAATTTTATTTAATTCAATAATTTATTCAATTTTGTGGCTTATACTGAGTTTCTTACAGCTAAACAGCTCAGGGTTCCGATGAGGTTGGGAGGGGAGGATGGATCAATTTTAACTTTGAAGTTTGCGATTTGAGAAAAATCCTGACGTGATGGTTTAAAATGAAGGTCATTTTCGGATTGAGCGCTGAAAAATACATGTGAATCAATTTTCAAAAGCTAAAAAACATGACACAACCCAAAATTTGAAACACGGTGTAATCTAACAGCATTTTAAAATATGTAGCATTTTTGTAAAGAATTGAGGCTGTTGTTTTTCATCCTTTTATTTAACAGAAATTCTGTTATTCTTATCCTCTTATATGTTCTGTACAAATTGTATATTTTGCACTAATATGTCAGAATGATTAAGAATTTCAAATTTATATTGCAATGCTAATTTTACTCTCAACCATTTCTTTAATATATCTGACGAAATTATATTTCTACTAAATTTGTGAATGACCCCTCATTTGCAGCAAAAAATATGCTCCAACTTCAAACAGCTATTACTCGGTCAATTTTAATCGTAGAATAACGGGACTTTTTTTTCCTTACTTGTCAGTGTAACAGAGAAAATTTACTGAATATAACTTATAGGTCCGGGGGACCGTATAAAAATTTAGATTTTGTAATTCTTCGCTAAATTGTTTTTTCGCTTCAAACTTTTTCTATCTTAACTCTGTACCTAATTTCGACCATTTTTGTAATTGGAAGTATGCATCTAGGACCAACGGCTGCGAAAATAAAGGTCGGTCAAGTTATACGTGATCACACTGTATAAGAAAAATAAATTTGGACTTTTATTTATTTTTTATATTTTTAAATCACGACATAATATTTTGGTATTATTGTTTATACCTGGATTATAATAAATAAGAAAGTAGATTTGCATTTTTCATTGATATTTTTAAATCACACCATAATATTTTGTTTTTAGCACAACACATATATTTCTTTTCTTTGTAAACAAAGTTTTAGGGACAGAAATTATGCATTAAATTATTTCATTTTTACAAGGAATTGATGATAAGTCATTTCATCAAAGTAGAAGCAAAAGTATTTTGGAGGCTGCGATCCTTTCCAAAATTTCGGATCACATCGCTAGAAGCTGCACCATACATCTGTGCTCAATGTTAAAAAAAATAAAATGAGTTTTTAAAATTAAACTGATTTTTTTTAACTTAATTAAATTTTTAAAAATGGAAAATTTGTATTTTTTCATTCAAACTATTTTCTACAATAAGAAAAATGATTTATGGATCATTACTATAAATGCTTAATGGTTTTTAGAAAGGGGGTTTCTTTTAGCTTAATTAAATTTTAAAACAATAAACTTTGAATTTTTGTATTCAATTTTTTTTTTCACAATTTAAAAAATTTTAAAAAGTAAATATTTCCATTTTTGTGAATTCCTCCTCTGCTTGGATTCCATTTCACGATCTACCAATTAGGAGAGAAAAGACATACCACAGAGATACTGGTATCCAGACCGAAATAGCTTATAACAAAATTTGAAACAAATCTCAATTCTGTCAACACATGGCTCCACTCCCGCACATCACCCAAATAAAAGGTTTTGATAAGTTCTTATATAATGATTTCTAAACTTTTTATTGAAAATTCTATTAATAGAAATTCTCTAAAATTAAAGCTAATGCAATAATTCTATGAACTATCACATAATTATTGCATCATTAATCAGGTGTATTGAATTATTAATCAGGTGTCTCCACTTCTACACATCACCCCAACGAAAAACTGGGCTTTCTTAATTTTCGTTCTTCCGTAGGGAATCATCTAAGAATGAGACGCTAGTGCTCCGGATTTCGAAGCACAGTTTATAGGCATTGCGATTACAACGCCATCTGTTAATGGTTTTTGCAACAAAATTTTGAAACTTCTGTATATCATTTTTACAGCTTAGTTAATAAACAAACCTTTTACCGCATAATGCTATTGATCTTTGTTTTTGAGATATTCAATTTTGAAATCAGAGTCTTATTCGCTGGATAACCTGTACATAAAAACAAACGCTAATTGTAGAAAAAAACTTCTGTTTCATTTTACATTTGATTGGGCATACAGTTCTGTTTTAATCAAAAAAGTATTTTATATTATTTTCATTCATAAAGAATTACATTATGTTAATATTTTAAGGGGTCTCAAGACTCTTAAAATTTGAAAAAACGAAAAAAATGACCAATTGCAACATTTAATTTCTTAAAATATTTATGATTTAATTTTTTTAAAATTCGGATGAAAGCTATAAGTGCGTTCTTTCAATTCATGTATTTAAAAAATTGCAAAATGCAGAATTAATATTTATAGGGGGCTCCAAACTTTCAGACATTTCTCGAGCAGAAAGTTGGTATGACAGCTTATGCGCTGGATTACAAAATAAATTTTGGAAATAAAAATACATTTTTGTGCCTAATAATACTTCAGATTATAATAATTACCCTGATCCTAAATAAATCTTCATTTAAAGCATTTTTATATTTTTAATACAAAGTTGTATTTAGCTCATACAAAAATTTTGAAAATTTCAACAGTATAATCACCTAAAAAAATATTTTTCTTAACAATAAAAATGAAATTTTAGGTTCAGTTTATACAGACTAACATGAAACAGATGTTTTGAAAATTTCATGAAAAAATATTTAGAATTTTTTGAGATATCCTGCGCGTTATGCGAACGCCATTTGGAGTAAAATGACTTCAAAGTTTCGGAAATGCCACGTTCGTTATTGCGCGGGTGGAATTCTAAAAGTCATAACTTCTGTTATAACGATAATTTCAAGAAAATAATTACATCAGAATGTTTAGAAAAATATAGGAGGAGACATTTTTTAAGCAATAAGAAACTTTAGTTAAAATCTAATAAATGTATATTTATAAATTGATGGTAACTACAAATGAAATATTTTAAAAACTAAACTTAAACTAAAGTGCTGTCGAAGTCGCTATGATAGAATGTTTATTACTTCTATTTATATTTCTTTTCATTCTGAATAATAAAAAAAAATTAAGTTATTTTAATAGAAAAAACTTTATAATTGAGAGTACTGAATACATTTCTACCGTAAATGCAGAATTTAATTTCTATAAACAAACTATTTAAATATTACAAGCAGGGATGACAGAGCTAAGCTCAGTCAAAATTAGATTTGTGTTCAACACGATATAATCTTCTCAGTGTATAATTTTCTCTGCATTTTTTCCTATAAAGCTTGTTATTTTATAACAGTATTATTTACAAAGACAATCAATAGGGCTATGCACGTATATGCTTCTAAATTTTACATTCTTTACACATTTACTACGAAAGGACATCAGTCGAAATTACATTTTTTGCTCAACTCTGATTGGTTTAACCACGCGTCTCGAGTACTATTAAAAATTAAAAAAAAAAAAAAAAAAAAAAAAAAAAAAAAAAAAATACTTTACATTCTGAAAGCTTATTTTTTCGCAAAATAAAGCAAATTTAGTGACATTTTTCATTTGTTTCCAAGTACGTGTTTTGGCATTCGTGATCTTTAAAGTCTATTTTTCGGCCAAATGTCTCCAATATTTCACCAACTTTGCAGTTTCGTGAGCCTGACCCGCAATGGCCCAAAATAGCCCACAAATCGAAATTCCTCGAACATGTGACGCAGCCCAATAGTTTTCTCGTGCCCCAAAAGGGTTGAATACAAAATTTAGTGAAAATCGTTTAAGCCGTTTTATAGATAAAATTAGCTTGATCTGCAGCGACTCCAAAATGATCCACTAACCTAATATGTGATCTAACCCAATGACCTTCTCGTGCCAGAAAATGGTATAATATAAAACTCTGTCAATATAGTTTGAGCCGTTTTTAGATATAATTAGCTTGACCGGGACCGATAGTAACCCAAAAGGACCCACTAATCAAATTTTCTCGAACATACGAACTAACCCAATGGTTTTTTTCGATCCCGAAAACAATGGAATACATAATTTAATTAAAATCCTTACAGCCGTTTTCTAGATAAAATTAGCTTGACACTTAGTGACCTCAAAATGACCCACTAATAGAATTTTTTCGAACATGTAACCTAGCCCATCTTCTCGTGCGCGGAAACGGTGTAAAGTAAAATTTTATTAAAATACTTTGCTATGTATTTTAGATCCAATTAGCTTGATCCTGACCCATTGTGACCGAAAATGACCCACTAATGGAATGTTCTTGAATATGCGACCTATCTCAATGGTATTCTTGTGCCCGAAATCAACGTAATACAAACTTTAGTCAAACTTGTTAGAGCCGTTTTCTAGATAAAATTATCTTGACCCGTAGTGACCAACTAATCGAAATTTCTCGAATATGTGGACTAGCCCAATGATCTCTCGTGCCCGGAAACGGTAAAGCAAACAAAAAAAAAAAAATTTTCAAAATTGTTTGTTCCGTTTTTTAGATAGAATTATCTTGACCTTGCCCCATTGAGACCCAAAATGACCCACTAATCGAATAATCTTGAATATGCGACCTAGCCCAATGGTTTTCTTGCGCCTGAAAACGGTAGAATACAAAATTTAGTCAAAACCGTTAGAGCCGTTTTTAGATAATATTAGCTTGACCCACAGAGATGCAAAAATTACCCACTAATCGAATTTCCTCTAACATGTCACTTAGTCCAATAGCCTTCACGTAATCCAAAACGATAGAATACAAAATTTAGTCAAATTTGTTAAAGCAGTTTTTTAGATCGAGTTTGCTTAACCCATAATGACCCAAATATGACCCACCAATCAAAATTTCTCGAACATGTTACCTAGCCCAATAGTTTTCACGTGCCCAAACACGGTTGGATACAAAATTTATTTAAAATCGATTGAATCGTTTTTAGGTGCGTTCGTAATTATATAAATACACAGCACCTATAGTCGTCGTTCAGTCCCTCTGTCTGTCGGCCTGTCTGTCCGTCCGCATATAACAGAGCAAAAACTACCCAACCGAATGGTTTGAAATTTTAAATATATGATTGTTGCAAAATGTTGTCGAGCCATTTCAAATTTTATGAAAATCGGATGTATAGTTTAATTACAGGGACAATCAAAAGTTTTTCTTTACATTACGGCCAATGGGAAAAAATTATTGCAATGCATTTTAATGATGTTATTGGCTTCCGAACGGTCTGAAATTTTAAATATATAATTAATGCAAAATTTTCTGGAGCTATTTCAAATTTCATGAAAATCGGATGCATAGTGTAATTACAGGGACAATCAAAAGTTTTGCGTTACATTACGGGGAATGGGGGAAAAAAAATATTGCAAGTGCATTTTAATGATGTTACAGACTATTCACTTGTGAAGTGCAAAAAAATATACATTCAGTACAATATGGGGTGCAAAAAATAATTATAAAAATAGTTATAGTACGAACGCACCTCATTTGCCAAGTTTGAAGAGCAATTTCCAACTTTTTTAGTTATAATTAGCTTGACCCCGGCCCTTTATGACACAAAAATGACCGACTAATAAACATTTCTCGAACATGTGACCTAGCCCAATGATCTTATCGTGCCCGGAAACGGTATAAAGCAGATTTTTGTCAATATTGTTTGTTCCGATTTTTATATACAATTATCTTGTCCCTGACCAGTTGTGACCCAAAATGTCCCACTAATTGAATGCTCTTGAATATGAGACCTACCCCAAAGGCATTCTTGTGTTCGAAAACGATAGAATACAAAATTTAGTCAAAATCGTTAGAGCTGTTCGCTAGATAAAATTAGCTTGTCCCACAGTGACCCAAAAATGTCCCACTAATCAAATTTTCTCTAACATTTGATATAGCCAATTGTCTTCTCGTAATCCAAAACGAAAGAATACAAAATTTAGTCAAAATCGTTAGAGCCGTTTTTTTAGATAAAGTTTGTTTGACCATAGTGACCCAAATATGACCCACTAAACGAAATTTCTGGAACATGTGACCAAGCCCAATAGTTTTTTCGTGACCAAAAACAGGTTGGATACAAAATTTATTCCAAATTGATTGAGCCGTTTTTTAGAAAAAAATAGCTAGACCCTGACACATTATGACCCAAAATGACCCACTAATCGAATTTTCTCGAACATGTGACCTAGCCGAATAGTTTTCTGGTGCCCGAAAACGGTACGCTGCAAATTTAGTCAAAATCGTTAAAGTCGTTTTTAACATAAAATTTACATTCACACACATACATACACACAGAATTCTTGCTCGCATTATAGTATACGATACATTCCGTTCATTGTTTTAATTATGGGATTTTTTTATTAATTTTGCAGAGACTGCAGTTGCAAGTGGTAGTAGATCAAATTCCTTTAATTTTTTTTTTTAAATCTTAGTTCCTCTAAAATCGCAATTTCACCGGCTATGTGGGTGAAACTTTAGTATAACAACTGAACAGATCTGTCGCAGTTGCTCGAAAAATGCAGGTGATAAGGATTTCGTGCATCATGAATATGAATCTTTTATCAATACAAATGGGGAATGTTTCAGCACTCCATGTACCCTGATCTGTAGTATAATAGCGGAATCTGTGGAATTCGAAATGAATGCCACAACACTCCAAACTACAAGCATATCCATTCTCATTGGGCTTTTACAGAGTTATTTGTTAGTTTCATTCGTATGGATAACCAAGAATCTAATATCGTTAACGCATTTATTCCGAATGGCAGAAACACATACCAAATATTTTCAGGATTCATACCACTAATTTCAAAAAGTAATATTTGTCTTATTTAAAGACAGCATTTTGCAATTAAACAAGGGGATTTCAGATTTAAATTAGCGGTATTTGAAAGTTAAAACAGTACCAATCCATTTTTTGTCCATGCTTCAGATACATAGGATATTAAATGAAACTGCAATTCATTTCATGCCAAGTGGCTTTCCACTATTACAATACTACCATTGCAATACTTAGATTCTTATTTTTTGTATTGGAAGCTACAAAAAATTATTGCTTGTTCGAAAGTGAATTAAGCGAGAAAAAAATCATATTACAAATTTTAAAATTACAATTTAATGACTTATTATCATCTAAGTTTATAAGATTTATATTCGCATTTTTTGCGCTTTGTTATTTCAACACAAGATATTTTTACAAAAAGTGAACTAGACATATAATTATAAAATAAACTGTCAAATGCAAGTATTACTCGCATACAGAAGGTTCCGTAGAATAAATATATGAATTTGTAATTGTATTATTAAAAAAATCGTTGCTAAAAGAATACTAAGACTTTGTATTGTATTACTAAGATTTGCATTTTGACCTTCTTTGTACAAAGTACGATTGGATATAACAGAACATACTAGAAAAATGTAAATGGATGTACCATGAAAGTTCAAAGAGATATGGAACCTAAATAATATGAAATATAGATATTCTGTATAACTCATTTTTAATTTCTTCTATTTTTACAAGAAGAAAGTATTGGATTCGTGAAAATTTTTGAATTCCGGTTTTAGACGGATTTATACATTTTAGGGGGCAGAGATCACGAAAACTTGTTTTTAGAAAACTTCTGTCTGTGAGTCTGTCTGCCTGTCTGTGTGTGACACAAATTTTGTGGGTGTTCTATGTTAAGAACTGTTCAATGGAATTTAATAAAACTTTAGATTCAGATAGTCCCTGATATAAATTGGTGCTGATTACTTTTTGGTATAAATCCCCAGCAGCTGCCGCTGCTATGCTGCAATTTTAATGATTTCCGCAATAGCTATATCTGAAAAAAATTGAAGCACGGATTTTTAGAAAACTTCAGTTTCAGTTAGTCCTTGATATAATTCGGTGCTGACAACTTTTTGGTGTAAATCGCCCAATAGGTGGTGTTGTTATGCTGCATTATTCACGATTATCGCAATAGCTCTATATCAGGAACTAATGCACGAATTTTCCTCAAACTTCAGATTCAATTAGCCCCTTATATAAATTAGTGCTGTTTGGTTTTTCGTGTAAATCGCCCATCAGGTGGCGCAACTCTGCTGCAATTTTCACGATTTCAGCAATAACTGTATCTCAAGAACTAATGCATGAATTTTCATCAAACTTGTCTCTGAAATCCAACTAGTTTAATATTATCTTAATCTGTTTCTGATGAACATAATTCGGCACTGACAATAAAAGCAGTGCATATTTAAACTTCATTTGGCCTTTCATTTAACTAAATTTCGCGAAATAATAACATTTCTTCTACAGTGTAGCTAAAACAAAACATTCGTTCAAAGATTAAATTTGGCATTGTGCTAAGCTAAGCGCGCTTCGAAAGAAGGTTACAAATTTGAAACGCCGCCTTGGTCCGTGTCGCGTTTTTCCAAATAGTTTTGTAATTAACTTTTAAACTCACTCGAGGCGTATTGAGAGATCCATTCAATTCTAACTAGTTGCGAATCCCATAGTAATTATGTAATTCATTCTAATAAGGGGTATCAGGGCTCTTAAAATTGGAAAAAAATCGAAAAAAGAGAAAATTTTCAACATTTAATATCTTAAAATGTATATGATTTTAAAACGCAATTTTTATTCAGATGAAAGATATAAGTACGTTCTTTAATTTTATGTATTTAAAAAAAATGCAAGTTGCAGAATTAGCATTTATAGGGGTCTGCAAACAGTCAGACATTTGACAAGCAGAAAATTGGTAGAGCAGCTTACACGCACGATTAGAAAATAAATACTGCAACTAGAATAAAAATTTTGATGCGTACTTATACTTCATATTATAATAATTACCCTGAACCTAAATAAATTTGTATGTAAAGCATTTTTATATGTTTAATACAAAGTTGTATTTAGCTAATACAAAATTTTAAAAATTTCAACAACATAATAACTTAAAAAAATATTTTTTTGAACTATAAAAAGAAAATTTTAGGTTCAGTTTATACAGATTAACATGAAACGCATGTTTTGAAAATTGCATGAAAAAATATTCAAAAGTTTTTGAGATATCCTGCGCGTTATACCCAAAAACGACATTAGGAGTAAAATGACTTCAAAGTTTCGGAAATGCCGCTTCAGCTACTAAGCGGGTATAATTCTGAAAGCCATAATTTCTGTTCTAATGAGAATTTGAAGGAAACAATTACATTAAAATGTTCAGAAAAGATAGAAGATTAACATCCAAAAAAATTAAAAATAATTTTTTTTAAAGTTTTAAGAGTCTTGAGACACCTTAAATTAGTTTTATTTAACAATTTGACGTTTATTGCTTTTATACTGTTACTGGCGATTGCATTACACATATATATATCATTAAAAGGTGTTAACTAGGCTTTAAAAGCCGATGGTACATAGAGGACGCCGCCCCTGTCATTATGTTTGTCCAAACTGTCCGTATCTTTAAGGGTTAATTTCGCGGCGAATTGCTGGCGATTTTTTTCGAAAATCATGATCAACAATGCTTTTATACTTCTGCTACGATAGGTACCACCAGCGCTGCTCAACAGTTTTGCTGAATGCCCGTAAATCGAAATTTGATTGTGACGGAAAAATGCGATTTTCTCAAAAAGTATATGACCTAGGGTAATCGCTATAATTTTCCTGCAATGTTTAAATTAACATCTACTACCTCTATTTTTTCCATAATTTTAGTTTCAGTAGATTCGAAATTAGATGGGGGGGGGGGGCATATTTTTGCGCTACATTTTCGACGACATCTTTGAAAATGTAATACCTAAAATTAAAAGAAATGTATTTTTGGATTTAGCGTTACGAAAGCTTTCACATGATACCCCACACGATGTACAAACAAAAGATTTTTTTTTCAAGTAACTTAATTTGCCCCTCTACATTTTTACTAAATACATTTATAAATGTTCAATAAGCAGAAAATATGTGTGTCACTATTCTTTATTACTTTCCCCAGTTATAACTTTCCACGTTCCATACTTACGAATAAAATGGCTGTGACAGACGGACACAGGAGTGATCTCATAATGGTTCCGTTTGTACTTTTTAAGTATGGATAATGAGAGATTGAGACTATTTCTATAGAAAAATATGTTCTTTAAATCATTTTTGTACATGTTAGAAGTACGCATTAAAATTGCAAAATAGTTTTATTTAAAACTATATGATTTTCGTTAATGAATATAATCGTTTTTGTTCTTTTCCTTTACAATTTTTTATGCACGAGGTTTACTTTCTAAGATGCAGTATAACAACTCGATCTTAAGAGATAAAAAAAAAATATATATATGAAAAAGAATAGAAACGTAACTGAATAAATTAAGATAAAAGAATGTTTACACACCTGGGATATATCTTACGAATAGTATCTTTTTTTAAGAAGATTACAATTCTTTTTAGTTAATATATCTATTAAAATACATTTTTTTCTTGTTTTATTTAAAATAATTTATATATGTTTCTTTATGTATACCTCTTACCACATACAATAAAACTAGACACTGCAAAACATACCTAAAATAAGAAACTGATTATTCGAAAGAAAATTATAATAGAAAATTCGTATCACAAGAAAAAGAGAAAAATAGAAGAAGAAGAAAGAAATACATAAAAAATTATAACTATAAGAAATGCAATGCCTCTTATTATCTGTATATTATCTTTAGAATTTTTGTGTTTTTCGCATTTTTTAAGCACTTGATTCGATTAAAATAAGAAAAAAAAATAGTGATATTAGGTGAAAAGTATTATTATTAAAGAAGGAATATTTAATTTAAATCACGCTTCTTATAACGAGAAAAACAATACCTCCACTATAAGTTTAAAGAGTACAGTTTATTTTATAAAAAATAAAAAGGAATTCAGATGCAGAAATATTGTTGAAAGAAATCCCATATACTTTCATTTATGCTGCACTCTCAAACACACGCACACCAATGTTTTTGTACAGTAATTTTTGTCAAGTAATTCTTGGATCAACTAAATTTATTTAAAAACAGAATTAATATTTAAGAATGCGTAACATATTCCTTCATGGTACTTATTTTTTCTTCAATTATTATGTATAATTCGTAGTTTAAATCTTGTTAATTTGATCCAGAGGTTGTACACTGGAATTTACAGCAACTCATTTCAGAAAGGAGCACAAAATACGAAAAAAATATTTTAAACAGATTGCATTCTTTTAAAATCCTAATTTTAATAGTCACTATTAAAATTACACTGTATTCACAAAAATATGCTCATGGTTTAGCAAATTTGAACACAAAATTAGATCCAGCAGTGCCATGAGTGACAAGCGGTCATATAGACGAACTCCAATAATAAAGTAAATGTTTGGGGGTGGGGAGAAGGTGACTGCAGATACAAAGATCACCTGACATGTCTTGAAATTCAGTGTTATTATTTATTAACACAATTCAAATAAATTCAAAATAAATTATTTAAAAAAGTCTTTGGCACTTAGCGGTTCCTTGCCATCCTTGTCCCGTGTGGAACTTATGGGTCATTCTAAGAAAATAGCCTAACATCACTATCACTAAGAAATGCAGAGATTTTAATAGCTGATCAATTAATCAAATTTCATTATATTATATTCCTTTGTATTTTGCGGAAATACTTTGCAAAAAATATGGGCAAATTCATTATAAACAGTTTACCAATAAAATACGTTATTTTTTAAATGAAACTGATTATTATAATAAAGTAAACAAAAATTTGTTTTTTCTCGTGAATACCAAATCAAAAGAAAGCAGATTTGTCTATTCTTGCGGCGCAAAACTTAGCGTCATATTTTCCCGAATAATTTATATTTTCCTGACGAATCTGCATGAAAAAGAATTTTTCATAGTTACACTGTTAAAAATCTGCAGCATTTGCTGCATAGAAACTCCCACGCTTTCATAAGAAGATGTTATTTGACTATATTATGGAGCATTCTCATTGGTCAGAATAGAGACATTCTATAAAAGCGGTGGAGTGACTATGCAGCAAATGCTGCATATTTTTAATAGTATAAAATTTTCTAGAGCCAGGATTTTGCGGTTGATTCAAATTTGATAAAACACGACAATTGGATAAATGTTTCCTTTTTTTAAAACTCATAGTAATTTTCAACGATCTATCTATACTAATAAAAGAACAAATCGCTCTGTCTCTCTGTCTGTCTGTGTGCGATGGCTAGTAAAATCTACGGCACGTATGAGGTTCAAAATTTTTTTGAAAAGACTCCAAGGCCTCTTCTAATGCACCATATCCTCAGAATTTAAATATTCTAATTATTAGCTGAGTAATTCATTAATATTCGGACTTCACTCTCATCAAAAGTACGCCTTTTCTTCCTCATATTACTTCGGCTGGTTGGTTAATAAAGCATCGCTCATCGAAAATACGTTTGTTTGTTTCCGCTTGCTTTCGGTTGATTGGTTGTATAAAGCTTTCGCAGAAATAATTAAGTAAACCGGGATACAATTAAATAAACCAATTTAAGTGCTTAATGTTTCAAGAGTGACTGTTTTTTCAACTAAACATTAAATTTTAGCATGAAGGTGAAACAAAAGCTTTGGAAACATATTTAATAATAATGAGTGTTTAAGAGAAGGGATTAGTTTCAAATGACGTCACAACCTAGCAACCATATGACAACCTGGCAGGCTTTTTGTTTGCCACAATGTTTTCTATTTTTTTTCTACTTTGATTGGTTGAGCGATTATATCTGCTAAAAAATTGGCGATTTTGATTGGTTTGCGGAAAATTGGAGGTGCCTGTTTGATGCTGATTTATTTAGATAGCAAGAAGTGTGTTTTTTAAACGTTAAAAAAAGATTAGAATACTCCTTACTGGCACTTTTACTACTAGAAATTAGAAATTGGCAACAATAAGTCCTTGCATTCTAATGCTTTCTGAAAAAAAAACAGAAAAATGTTCCGATGATACAGAAAAATGTTCCGAATTTATCGCCCGCCTACTATACAGTGACGCAGGCAGTGGGAACTCATGTCGGATGTTCGTACAGAACTTTTTGCACCCTTAATTTATGCGTGGGGGCCCTAATATCACTAATTGGTTTATTTCCTTTATATATGCTTATTTTAAACGGTATTCACGTTACGTTTTATTGTAGTATTTTTTCAGAACGGCATGCGATTTGTAAAAATACAGCATAAATGTTACTTATTCGAGATAAAAATTTCAGAAGTCTTGATACCACTATTTTCGAAAAGTAATTTCAGCAAATATCTTAAATTCTTGGTTAAGATCTCGCCCCCCATCCATGTATCTACGGGTAGGTTGCGTGACGAGGTTTCGTTCATATACGCTTTTGTTAAGAATAGAGTGCGCTCCCTGGTGGTGGAATGTAGATCTAACAGACCGCGATTTCCTTTAAAGTAGGGAATCTAACAAGGCGATCTGTTTGAAACTTCAAGATAGTTTATAACACATTAGAAAAAGTTTAGATAAGAATGGCACGTGAAATTTCGGGAAGGTAGGGAGAGGAGGAGGGGCAATAGACTTCTTTTTTTTTTAACTTTTGCGTTTCTTAACATTTCCGGTGCGGTTTTTTGACGGACTCCTGAGATAAATGAGTCTTATTAAATATAAAAATGTCAAAAGTTTGTTACCACTATTGCCGAATAGTAATTTCAAAAATATCTTAATTTCTTGCTTAAGACCTCCATCCCCTCGAGTAACATATCTACTGATAGGTTGCGTAACGGAGTTACGTTCAGATACAGTTTTGATAAAAATACAGTGCGCTCCCTGGAGGTGGAAAGTGGAACTGAGAGACCACGATTTCATTTAAAGTAGGAAATCTGACAAAACGATCTGCTTGAAACTTTAAGATAGTTTATAACACATCAGAAAAAGTTTATAAAAAATGGCGCGTGAAATTTCGGGCAGGTGGGTGGGGGGAGGGGAGGGGAAAAATATTTCTTTTTTTTTTTTTTTTGCCTTTGCGTTCCATACCGTTTCAGGTGCGGTTTTTTGACGGAGTCCTCAGATACATGCTACTTAGTACATATAAATGTGACAAAAGTTAAGTTAGCACTATTTCCGAATAGTAATTTCAACAAACATATTAAATTCTTGCTGAAGACCGCCACCTCCTCAAGTAACATATCTACTGATAGGTTGAGTAAAGGAGCTTTTGTTAAGAATACAGTGCGCTCCCTGGTGGTGGAATGTAGAACTAACATAACGCGATTTTGTTAAAATTAGGAAATCTAGAAAGGCGATCTTTTTGAAACTTTAAGAACATTTATAACACAAAAGATAAAGTGTAAAAAAGAATGGTGCGTGAAATTCCAGGGTGGGAGGGAGGGGCTCTAGATTTCTTTTTAAAAAATTAGCGTTCCTGTCTTTTTATATGCCTTTTTTGAGGGAGTCATGAGATATATGCTACTTATTAAAAGTTACAGACATTATCTCTGCTTTGAGAAACACCTACTTTTATTTTGGAGAGTAGATAAAAACCATCGGGTATAATTTTAATGAAAGTTCAAATTTAAAAAAAAAATTTAAAAATACACCATTTACAGATGTTAAACTTTAGCTTCTCGGCCTATATTTGTAGACTAATTAAGAGTATATAAATTAAAAAAAATGATTCAGATCTTTTTGTTCTAAATGGAAAAAAATCGACTTTTAAAAAGAAAAAGAAACGCTTTTTTTTAATAGAGAATGAACGCGAATTCGTTAAAATTTGGAAAATGAACTAACTGATCGACTTGCAATTTTCACGTAAGTTATAACAGCCTTTTGAGCACCGTTTCGTAGAGTAATATTTGTATAGAACATATTGCACTCCCTGTCGGTGGAAGGTTGCACTACCCACTATTTTCGAATAGTAAATTAAGCAAATTTCTTAATTTATTATTTTAGTCAACGTCCTTATTTTAACACAATGTTTATCGAATTATCTAAATAGACCAGATTTACATCTATAAAAATTTTGAAACGTTCAGAGGGGTTGAAATATTTTTTACAAAACGAAATGTCTGAAAATGTCCACGAAACCAGTAAAAACCTGAGTGTTTTGTCGCAGTTCCGCTCGCTTTCGGTACGCATAGACTCCCAAAATTAACTTACGCAAAATAGTACGTATTTTCAATTTAATATTTTTTTTACGATTTTTTAAATTTAAAAATATAAATTCAGACAAAAAGGAATTAAAGGTACAAAATCATACAAATTTGAGGTTCATTCATCACGGGCCCGGCAACGCCGGGTGGGTCTGCTAGTTGTTTAATAAAAGTCAACGAGATGATTCTCATTTTTCGTTGTATTTTCGTTTAAAGAAACTGAAATTTTTAGGAACATGTTGTATTCCTTAACCTTTAATTTGCGTAATAAAATTTTCCAGCACAACTGGCATCATGGTGCCATTTCGACCCAAGCTATCACTGTAAAAATATCCAGAAACATTCCTGGGGGGGGGGATGGGCAGTTAATGTGCCTATTATTTCAAAGAAACATTTCTTGAAAATGACTGGGACTTTACTGTATCATTTTAAAACGTTCCGCAGAAAAGCCAGTAAGGTTCCTATGAAATACCAAGAAAGTTTCTGTTGACAACAAAAATATTACTAATAGCTCACAGGAAACTTACTTATTTTCTATAGAACGTTTCAGAAATGTTCTGCAAGCTTTCTGTTATTTTCCAGAAACGTTTGGTATAAATAATGGGCAACTCAAATGTCCATTATTTCCCAGGAACATTCCTAGATTTCTTTTCATAATGCAGGAACGCTTCATATATTAGATTTGACTAAATTTTCTAATTTTATTTTTTATGTATTATATATATATATATATATATATATATATATATATATATTATTTATTTATTTATTTTTATTTATTTATGTATTTTATTTATGCATTTTTTTACATCTGGGATTATTATTTATGTTATTTTTCCATAGATTCAGTAAAAACGGAATTCCTCACCCCTTCAACATTGTAGACAAGATAAATATAATATTATTTTCAAACCGACATCCCCCTCTTTATGAAATTTTCCCATGTTTCAAAAGTAAATCATAAAAAAAATTTCGTATTTCGTTTATAATTCAAGGAAAATGTGCACACTCACATATCCGAGAACATTTTCATAAACAAACATTTGAAGCATATTTAAAATTTCTGATAACACTGAGTTTTTTTTGTTTTTTTTTTTTTCTGTAAGGTGAAATTAAAATAAACATTTACGTATGATATTATAATTCAAAATTATCTTGCTGTAACATATTAAGATCACTCAAGAAATCATTTTATGATAGAACAGTTATTAATGTGTTTGTTAAACAGGAGTAAATGTTTAAATAATTTTACATTATTTCAAATTATTATTAAATTTCACCTTTCATATATAAATATTTTCCATTTGATACTTAGAAAAAAACTGAAAACATTGCATGTCTTTTTGCTTCCATGTGACATATAAGCACATTTAATAATTAAAGTTGTCAGAATTTTATATATTAATTCATTCATGTTTCCATCGGAGGGTAAAAATGTCATTTAGTATAATATTAGTTATGATCTTAATTCTGTATCCTTATGTAACTGCAAATTTGCTTTTTGCATATTTACAGAATTTTCTTAAAGCTTTGTTTTGGTTATAAATATTGCTAATGATTAGCAATAAATGACATAAGAATTAGGGTCATTTTAAGTTTTGAACAATTTTTATATTTTATACACATGGATTTTGAAAAGGAAAGCCGTCTTTCAACTTCCTTTTACAAAATATTAATAATAATAATAAAAAAAAGCTTACTTAATTCAGTGTGTTTAAACAATAAAATAAATGTTTACGATTATTGCGATAATAAAAGTAATTAAAAAGAGACCATTATTTTTTGCACAAAAATAAATAAATAAATATGATTAAAGTTTTTTTTATATAAGAAAATAAACTGTGTAAAAACACCGAGTTAAACAATACTGTACTGCATTTTATAGTACGAAAAAAAAAAAAAACACAGAAAGCAATAGCGTAAATATGGATTGATATTAATTTAAAATCTTAGACATAAATGTATACTTTATAAATGGAACCTCATTAAAACATTAGATAACAGTAATATTTCTTAACATCAAATTTGTTCTAAAAATAATTTAGCATATAGAAAACATTAGGGGAACACAATGGAGTAGTATATTTTATAAGTCACTTACCCTTTTGCGTAGTATACATTTTCTAGTAATTTAAATTCCTTTGTTTAGATGGAGGAAACATTTTTTATGTCCAACAAAGATTTCTAGATAACCGATTAATATATATTTCATTTAAATTAACCAGCTACCATAGAAAACCCAATTAGACTAAAGTCTTAGAATTACCACAAGGCTCACATAATCTGCGTTTCTTTTACATGTGCCACTGCATTTCACAGAGGATAATCTGCGCGGTCAGAAAGGGTATTCCATTTTAACATGAAAGGTCTCGACAATACAGATTCAAACGTTTGTCCACTGTTCATTTATTCGCATTTCACAGTGATTTTTTGACATTCATAGAAGGAAATCGCTTTCGACTCACGCACGGCACACAACAACAAATATTAATGGCGGGCGGCTGTGGTATGTTGTTGCCAATTTTAATTATGAACTGTTTCAGATAGGAAAACCAGAATTTCCCAGGAAACTGCTAAATTGTTCTAGAAACTTTTAAAAAGGAGAAACATTTATAGAATTTACATGGAACGTTACATTTTCTTTTCTTACAGTGAGTATTACTTAAATAAAAAGACGCAAAAAAATCAGTTTCTATATTAACAATGGTATTTTTTCCATGACTGTGGTTGTCAGATGAATAAATCGGTAATTTAGCAATTGTATAAATTTTCAACCAAGAATTTCATTATTTAGTGATAGATTTCTAAAAAATAAAATATAATTTTCTCCCATATAGAAATTACATTAAGGGTAAAAAAAAGATCATAATGTCTAAACTGTCAAAGGGGTGTAAAACCTCAATTCAAAAACATTCTCACCGATGGCGCTACATCCCAAGCTACCGAACACTTACGGTACATAAATACAGCACACACAAATACACAAATACAGCCACATAAATACAGCATGCATAGCAAGATTGAATTTTTCATCAAAAGAATGACAACTGACATTTCAGAACTTAGCAATGCGATTGCACAAGCGAGATCTGTCAAAAACGTTATCTTGCAGATAATAGCTAAAAACCGATTCCTAAAGTGAAAGTGCTCTAAAAAAATACTAAAATCGAATAAGTATGAAACTACCCAGTTAGACATCGACCTCAGATATCCTATGCATAAAAATCAATTAAAGTTATTGAAAAACAAACTAGAAGTTTGAAAACATCGCTGATACTAGCTTGAATGTGTCTTGGCGTTACTATTGTAGGCTCTTAAAAGTGTTCTTAGGTTAGCTAAATAAGCAAAAATTTAAAATTAACTTAAAGGCATTCTTAGCCATTTTTGTTATATTAAATTTTATTTTAACAGTCTGGCATGAAAATATATGGGAACAGAATATAAAATGCAATGACAATAATTTTGTATTAAATTTATGGCAGTTATTCCTCTTTATAATCAATTCCGCAAATAAAGATGAGAATAATTTGAATCAGATCGTTGTATTTTTCACACAGAAACAGATTCAAATAATAAAAGTATCTCAAGTAAGGAGATGCTTCAAACGTATTGGGATATTTTTTTTCTTAATGTACGAGTTAGACGATAATGCTATTTCAACTAGTCCCGTTTTCGGAAAGGGAAATAAATACTTTAACTGCTTCATGGAATATCATGGAATTCATAAAAAATTAATTTTACCGCGATCTAGAAATGAAGGATATATTTCTTTTCCCATAGCATTATGTGAAGATTCAGCCAATGTTATATAAATTTTCTTTTTCAGAAACGAACATTTATTTTTTTACTTCTTTAAAATAAAATCGTTGAATGGATTTAAGATGTAGTCATCCATCCAGTTATACATTTGTTTAGGAAAATGTTGTCTGAACGATACTTTCTTTTTAAATGTGCTGTTATATTGCAATTTACTTCTTTTAACGATTTCAGATTATTCGGAGATAAGTGCATTTACTTGTTTTGCCAACTGCATTAGGTAATAAAACGCTTATATTAAGTCTCAGGCTAAGTCAATCTAAAAATTATTGAGATTTTTTATTTAAATAAATCAACATTTATAATATAAATTGAAAATATATTATTAAATGTATACACAAAATTTAGTACGAAAATATAAATACTTTTTAAAATATTATTTTTTAAAGCAAAATAAAATAAATTTTCACGAAAAATATTTCTTAAATTCTTTCGAATTTCCTTAAAAATGAGTATTTTAATAAAAAGAAGTGCATAAAATATTACCAAACTTGTGAATTGATAAAATTCCTTTAAAAAAGTATTTATGGATGATTGAACTATTTCTTGCTATTTTATATTGAGACCTACGCAAAAGGATTTCTGATCAAAATAATAAGCCTTTCATAATCACATGTAGATTTTGATAACTGTATATTATATGACTTCGGCAGATCCTCACTAATGCCTCAATTCGAGGTAAATCTTATTATCTCGTCATGATTAGCTAATTTGGCATTTAAGGAATATTGCTTGAACTTTATTAGGTCTTCTTTGATATGAATATTTATATATTCTATTTTTGATGGAATATTTCATTAGGCATCTTATGTAGAAGATTTTGGAACTCCGTGATTACTTTTATTATACTGAAAAAGAAGATTTCACAACTTCGATCTTAAATAGCTTATTTTGCATGTGTTCTTGAAACATTTAACTATGGCTGGAAAGCTACACCAAGACTTCCCTGCTTGCATCGATTTCGGTTTGCGAAAATTCAACGAAAACCAATGTTAAATGAACAATATTTAACCAAAGGAAAGTCTTATAGACTAATACTTGATATTAAAATTAAGGTCATTATTAAAACATAGTAAATGTAAATTTTGTTTAGTTATTTTAGTATTCATATACGTTTATTATTTTTTTATTAGTTTCCAATAACTATATAATGTGACGGAGAAAGAAACTAAGATATGTTTTTCAGCTACGAAGACAAGATGTCTATAGATATTTCTTGAAGAATAATAACTTGGACTGGTTTCCGATCATTACACCAACACTACCATTTTTTGTAAGAAAGGATTATTTATTCTCACTGCATAAAAATGAAACGATTATTAGCAATAATACATTTGTATTATAGATTATGAACAACAATATGCAATAAAGAAAAAATAATTATATATCAATTTATAAACAGAAAAATTGTGAATGAAATTTAAACACCAAAGAAAAAATTATCCAACCACGCTTTGATTTGGAAAAAAATAACCGATCACTGTAATCAATATTTAGTAAATCCACCTTTAGCTCAAATGGCAGCCGAAAGTCTTTGTGAAATGGACTCAATAAGCTTTTTACACTCATTGGGAGCAATTTCACACCAGCAATCTCTTATAGATTTACGTAGTTCTGTGGCATTTGTGAACTTTCGAAATTCGATTTTTCTTTTTAATATATTCCACAGATTTTCGATGGGATTAAGATCCGTACTATTGGGTGGCCAAGTCATGAGTTTTAATGGGATTATTATATACATTTTGTAAAAATTTCTTCACTGATTTGCTGTGATGGGTAGTTGCGTTGTCATCTTGAAATAAGAAGTCATTTTGATCCCCGAACCATTGATCGACGCTGGGAATAAAACAATTCACTAAGATGTGAATATAAACTTCAATGTTTAATCTACGTATCACAATGCAGAACTTGCCGACGCCTTGTGATGTCATACAAGTCCAAACTGTAAATGCAGGTGAAAATAATGTTTCTCGTATTGACAAACTTATCATTGAACTTTTCACCAACTCTTCTCCAAACAAATGTTCCACAGTCATCACCTATTCCAAGAGATATGCGAGATTCATCGCTAAACACAACTTTATTCTATTTATCAAGTGGCCAGTGTGCATGTTTTTTACACCATTGCAAGCGCTCTTTTCTATGCTTCTTTGTCAAGTAAGGTTTCGTTTTAGCATTACAGAATTTAAATCCTGCTGCATTTAGACGCTTACGTACAGTGCGGCCACATACGTTTACGTTATACTTAGACCATTCGGCATTGAGTTGTTTTGAGGTTGCTCGCCGCTTTCTTTTCGCTATATCCACAAGTTGTCTGTCCTCCATAGGTGTTGTCATTCGTGGACGTCCACTTCGAGGCAAATGTTCCACGCTTTTTGTCAACTGATATTTTTTCCAAATATCGCATACCATACTTTGAGCCCAATTTAACAAAGCAGCCCGTTTCCTTTGTGAATTTCTCTCTTGCAACAATTTAATCATGCGGATTTTGAAATCGCGAGACAGGTTTTTCACACGAGCCAATGTTCAGCCCTTCAGAGCTACGTTTTATCTCACCTCTGGAAGATTTATTCTTTTAAATAGGATTCAGATATTGTAGGCATGCGCAGGTACTCTTTTCTGTCTTCAATATGCAAATTTCAAACTTGTTTCCTCAGTGACCGATTACTATTTTTCAACTTCCGTCTTGATCGATTTTTTTTCCTCACGAGGTAAATTTTTCGCCTGCAGTATAATTATAAATTATATGATTGTTATATTGAATTCACCTTTCTTTTATATTTTAATGCGTGTTCTTTTATTTGATTATAAAACTACCCTATGTTCATGAATCGCGAAATATGTGCTTCGAAATGCAAAAATCCTAAACTTGATAACACTAATCGGAAGCTTTTTACCAAGGGTTGTATTTTGGGGGATCGCAGCAATGGAGCGGTGCATGGAGGTGTTTGTTGCCTTGTGGTGTTAATCCCTTCCCAAGTAAATCATCTTTGTAG
This sequence comes from Maratus speciosus, assembly GCA_963932465.1. Classification (NCBI taxonomy): domain Eukaryota; kingdom Metazoa; phylum Arthropoda; class Arachnida; order Araneae; family Salticidae; genus Maratus; species Maratus speciosus. The sequence goes on from OZ010787.1 coordinate 244,786,241, forward strand.
ATTTTAAAATGGCCTGAATGTAATTATTACTGACCCAATATGGGTCTCGGATTTAGGGGGAAAATAATGTAGAAGCGCACTACTGTTTTCATCAATGAGTATAGTGTTTCTAAAGACGTACTTTATGACATTATTAGATTCTTATTAACGATATCTTGAGTTCTGTTGTTCATTCTTCAAAGAGCATATTTTTTACATAATGCTGCTTGTTACACGCATCTTTTGATGTTCTTCGTTTACTTAGATTCTTGGACCCTGAACTTCATATTAAGAGATGATTTTTTCTAAATTGTAGCATATCTATATTCCTCTTTACGCTTGTTTAATTTCGAAGAGAGTCCTTTCACGAAAAAGTTTTTAAGCTGATAAATGTGAATAATTTTCATACAAGTCTGAGTTTATTGTACTTAAATAAATCTTATATGTTAACATGTGCGTTTGATGTACCTGTGCAGTGCTTCTTCGTCACAGGGATATATTTCAATTTCTATAGAGCTTGTGTTTTTTATTATGATCAAGGGACCCATTATTAGTTTATTTTGTGATATTCTGCATGTAAATTTAATGTTAGTGGGTGCTAACTGTGATATATGGAAAGCATAAGTTTTGTCGAATATCAATATTTCATGTATTTAATTTAATCTATGAATTTAATTAATTGAAATAATATAATTGTTTAACAAATTATTTTAAGTAAATCAAAAGAAATCGGTGTGAATATGTTAGAAAGTAATACTAAATTTACTATGCTTTGTTTGCATATCCGCCTAAAGTGGAATTTGGTATATTTAAAATGCTTGGAGTCGAATGATTCGAAAGTTTTCTGAGAGGTAACTTTCGTTATTTGATGGGGGGGGGGGGTTCTTTTGTAATAAATATTTGTGAATAAACTTTATTTGGTTAATGGTTATTAAGTGTCGGCTTTATAATTTTTGCATCATGTGTCTGAGTTAATTTAGAATTACTTTTTAATCGAATGATTCCAAAATTTAGTACGTGGTAGTTTTCTTAATTTAAAGTTTTTGGTTTTCTTTTATTTTAAATGCATGTATTTGTAAATATACTTTAGTCAGTTAATGGTTATTACGTGTCGTCTTTATAATTTATGCATCATGTGTCTGAGTTACGAGGCTAGATCCAAAAAACAAGGTTACAAGGGTGAAAAAAATATTTATTAACAATAGACAGAAAATACAAAAAGGAATTAAGACACATAATTAACTATCACTTTTCCACATAACCACCAAATCTATTCTAGCTTTTCTCTGAATGCAGGACCAACTTGTTTAACCCGGATTGATAGAAATGAAGTATCTGCCAATTGAGCCAGTTCTTGGCAGCTGTTTTCACAACAATGTCTCAAGAGAACCTTGTTCCAGATAAGTTTTCCTTCAATTTTTAAGAAAGAAAATAGTCACACGTTGTAAAATCTAGGACATATCAGGGGGGGGGGGGGTTAGCTCCAGGCTTCCCGCTTTAAATTGTGTATCAATTCTTGAGATTGGCGAACAGTATGTGGTATGGCATTACCATGCAAGATGATGACAGGAAGAATTTCAGTTGCGGAAACATTCTTTGCCGATAAGAATCGAATCACGGCTCGCACCCTTAATCGATCACAATTTTCTAAACTTTTTGCTATTTGAAGCCCTTTGATGCGTCTGCTAACTTGCACTACCTAACCCCGCAACCACTGTAAGTAAACTGGTGCCATGTGACTCTGCTGTTGGTGAAAATATTGCTTCCAGATTAATTACTTTTCAAATGCTGCTGCTTGTAGCCTTTTTTATCCACCCTCATAATTTATATTAGATATTAGACGATTTTGGACTGTCTGAATTTATTTTGTTTTATTTAAGTAATAAATACGGGAGTAAATAATATAAGTTAAGTAATATAAATATTTTCTACGTACACGCTCACAACACGTAATTTGTAATAATTAGGTAATTAATATTTTTAGAGTAATTGTTTTAATGATAACTCATTCTTCCAAATTCCGACTAGATCTCTTTATCACGCCCAATTATATTAACAAATCTCTAATAGTAACCGCTAAGGACAAAATCAATAGTTGATTTTGGGGTATATTCATCTATAAAACGTAAGAAAATTAGAGTGCGTCTGGATCTTCACAGAAGAATCAGTATAAAGTAGAAAACAACTTTATTCTTTCTGTTTTGGTGATATGAGTAAGCACAATACACAAGAATAATACTATGAAGGCATAAATTCTTATCCTGGGTTAGTCAGGACGATCGAATTAAGAAGTTAACTACTACATATCAGCGAGTATCTGATTAAAAAATGCAAATGATTCACCGACTGCCGTCAATCTTGGCAGGCACACTCATATCGCTAATGCATGAGAATCGTGTTTAAAAAAGGTTACGCTTTCATATCTACAGAATCTAAAATATTTAAAAACACAATGCCAGACAATCGTATCTAAGCTAAGATGCCAACAGTACAATAATAATGAATATTGATGAAACTCGAAAACAAAACTAAATAACGAATAGTATTTGAAGGTATTTAAAATAGCGACTGTTGACTTTCTATCAAAACGAAGTATTTGAAAATGAGCATATTGAGTTTTATTGCATCTCCAAAAATTAATTGCAACCAAAACATAAACTTAGTATTTTTATTTCTTTCTGTATTAAGACGAAAGAGATGAATAACTGAGTAAGCGTAAAATTCAATAAGCGTGAAAATACATTTACAGATAATAAAAATAAGAAATAAAATTTAAATTTATATATTTTTGAATGAAATCTGGGATAATTAACGGTTAAATTTAGCCAAAAAATATAAAAAGTTAATAAAACAATTTACAAAAATGCATTTACATGTGATTCAACATGACGCATCTGGCATTTGGCACTATCCCCTATAGTAGAAAACTTTAAGAAGGACATTTTTAAAAATGTGACTTCTTGTAAAATTGGGAAACTTTTCAATTAGTGTGCATGAAGGATTCAATTTTTTAACTTGCTTACGGTTAGTATAAAGTTTTTTTTTTTTTTTTTTTTTTTTTTTTTTTTTTTTTTTTTTTTTGTATGAGCCTCTTAACTCTCAAAGGCTAAATGGAATCGACGGTTGAGACTATTTAGCTTATTCAAATTGTTAAACTTGATATTTTCTGAAAGTGTGTAATCAGTTGTTTCATGTATAAAAAATTCTCAAATTTGTAAAAAGTTAGTTTCTGATTCAATCGCGATATTCATATTTTAGATTGTCACTCGCTGTTGTGTAAACAAGGAGGGACTGGGGGGGATCGATGAAACTAAAATTAGATAATAATTTTAGGCTTATTTTTATTTGAAAGTACTGATATCCGTGGGCCCCTCTCTTTACGTACGTACATGGTTACCTGAAGGAAGTGTGAGTTGTAAAGAAAAGCTGGGATTGATTGAATTCTGAGTGGGTTTTAAATAATTATTATTGTGATTATGAAAGAGGTTAAACTCTGTTTCGGTACGGAGAATTTAAGTTAAAAATTAGCACATGTTGTACTATCCGTAATCAAATTTCAATAAAAAAACCTTGTTCAACAAAATTGCTTGATTTGTTGCAACAGATACGACAAATCTAAATAAAGTAGTACAACTAACCGGATTCTCAGCTTTTGTTTCCGCTAAAGAGCAAAAACCTGGTGTAGCGTGGCGTGCCACGCAACAGCAGCAACAGATTTAAACTGCAATGCAAAAATATACATACCCCTTAGAATTTGGCGATTCTAAAAAATGTTGATTTTACTGAAAAGAGAAAGCCATTAGATGAATGTAAGTGGTAATTGAAACAATACAAAAGGAAATAAATGCAGATTTAATTATTAGCATAGGTAAATATACAGAAAATGTGGTTTCTTATCAATGCAAATGTATACATACCTTTTTGTAACGACGTGCATTCAGTCTGAATCAGTTATTATATGTGTATTAAAACTGGTGATTAACATCAGGTTTTTTATTTTCGCTAATATATACACGAAAACAATTCAAACACATATTTTTAAACAATTCCTTCAACAACACTCAGTTCAAAAGTCATAAAATATTGGCTACAGAAAACCCCGTCTTGCATCATCTCTTTCGTTCCCCGCATATAGAATCGTGCACTCCCGATACGATACCGAATCCAGCCAGTCACAAATAACTCCAATTCAGGAACAAATTCTGCTTCCACATCTTACGGAATAGTATAGTATACCTGGTTTATTTGAGGTTTAGAATTTTAATTAATAGCATGGAATGCAGGGTTTATTTAGAGTCCTTACGCAATAACACTTAGTCATTTAAAAGAAACGGATAAGGAATAAACGTAGTTAGAATTTGACGTAGCGATCATGCGACACAGAACGGTACTTTCTCATTTTGAAAATGGCCAAATTCACAGCCTTTCGATCCGCTGATAGAGGTTATAAGTAAAACTGTCTGCCGGTGCAATCCAAAATTTCGTGACGACACAAAGAAATTATGGACTTAAAAAGAAAACAGGACATCATCGAAAACTTTCAAAACGTGATGAACGGCAAATTGTTAGGGCTGTATCAAATGAAATGAAAACTGAAAAGGAAGTGAGGACAGAAATACAGATTAACGTTTCAGTGATACCGTTATTCGAACAATCAAAGGTAATTGAAGTCTCCTTTTTTGCAAAAATGAAAATTATTCCACGTCTGAAACCTACACAAAAAGAAGCATGTTCGTATTTTTTCATAGTAACTTGGCCACAAACTGGAAAGGGGACTCTCTTTCTTCATCGAATAAGGATTTAAAATAAAAATATTACAAATGAATCTTTAATGTTTCAGGTTATTTTTAGTGACGAAAAGAAATTCGATCTCGAAGGACCATTCTGGAAGGATTTCGCATATTACTGACGAGATTTGTAAAAGGAACACATGTACTTTTCTAAGAGAAACTTTGCAGGAGATAGCTTAATGAATTGGGAAGCATTTACTACTCGTGGTAAGCTTCAGCTAGCCTTCACAATATCGACAAGTCAAAAATTGCACGTTAAGCGTGGCAAATGAGTTGCGTTTGTACTATAACTAGTTTTACAAATATTCAGATCTTGGTGCAATAGATGTTGCACTCTTATGCAAAAATGCATGAATGCAAAATGTATTACAGTTATATGTATTACTTTCAGTAATATGGAAATAATATGGCTCCATCTTAAATATGACGTAATCAACATGGCAACATAGGTTATTCACCTATCATAGGATATAATTGAATTAATTACGTTTGAGAGGATTTAATAGAATGAAGAGAACTTTTATTAATAACTTTTTAAGTTTAGATTCGATTTTCATAAAATTTGAAATGACTCAACACAATTCTGCAACAATTATATATCTTGAATTTTAAACCATTCGGTTAGGTAGGTTTTGCGCTGTTATATGCGGACAGACCAGACGACGGCTATAGGTGCTACTTATTTATATAATTGCGACATTTCCCCATAGGCCATAATGTAATGGAATAATTTTGAGTATCTCTGTAAAATAACATATGAACGCTACATACTTTATTTTCAATACCGATCATGGGATAGTAAATCTCAGTAACATATATCAATTACAAAGCAATCCAGCTATATTAATGCAAGTTAGATTTCGGACGGAACCGAATTTCAACACTTTTCAACTATTTTGGAAAGTGCTAAAAACGCATAATAGGTTGAAATTTCCTTCATACCAATTGACGGACTTGAATACTTGAATACCAAGTATTCATAATGAAATTGAATACTGAAATACTTGAATACCAAGCATACTTGAATACTTTTGCACAACCAGTATTTTACCTACTATCTTGATATACACGACACTATTTAGCTAAAATTTAATTAAGAGCAAAGCACGCTTAAATCTACTGAAATCACACTTCCAGAGATTAAAATCCATAGACGGTCATTTATCCAATACCTTACGTGGTCTTGTATATCATTTTGCCTATACATTACAAATGTATCTTAGTATACTGAATGTGGTTCAGCGTAAAAATGGATAATTCATTTAAAAACCACATTTAAGCTATTTTCATTCATACTCAGTAACCCTTACGAATTATTTGTGTAGCCCAGTACATGATCTACAGCATTTATACTCAAAACGTAATATGCAAAAATTTCGTTCTTCTTAAAAAAAAACATATGACAACTAAAAATGCACTTCCGGCAATCTAATGTATATAATGATATATATTATTTTAATCTAATATATAGTACCGCGGATACAGTACATTATCAGAAATATTTTGTGTGTCCGTGTAAATACTATGCACTTTCTATTATCCAGGAAGTAACTTGTAGTAAACCTCAGCAACATATATCAATTTCAATTATATGTGAAACACATTAACATAAATAAAATACGCCGCAAATAATGTTTCCCCCTTTACTATTATGTGACGGAATAATTTGTGTGGCCCTATAAATGACTAATAATTATATTTTGCACCGCATATTCTACAGAATGTATATTTTATTTCACTTCATAAATTCATAACAATTTCATTATGTTCGAAAGGGTGTAACGTCATTAAAATGTACGTGAAACTATTTTTCCTATTGGTCTTTATGTAACGGAATAACTTTGATTATCCCTGTATTTGAACTATACATCCAATTTTCATAAAATTTGATACCAAAGACAAAATTCTGCAACAGTTATATATCTTAAATTTCAAACCATTCGGTTGGGTAGTTTTTGCGCTGCTATATGCGGACAGACAGACAGAGGGACGGACCAGAATACGACTATAAGTGCTAAGTATTTATATAATTACGAACGAACATAAAAATGGATAGTACTGAGTAACAACAGCGTAGGAGGTTGCTTAATGGTATGGGAGCATTCACTGCTCGTGATAAGCTTCAGTTGGCCTTCACAATATAAAAAATCGATACCATTGAGAACCAACAGATTTTGAAAGACCATCTTTACGCGTATCTCCGGAAATTAATGAAAGTAAACTTCATTTTTTAACAGGAGAATGCCTCAGTTCATAGCTGTCACAGTACATGTGATTGGTTGAAGCAAAAAAAAGTTAATGTTTTGAATTTGCCACCTTGTCCCCCAGACTGCAATCATATGTATAACCTGCGGCGAATTTTTGTTCGCAAAATCTATGCCCACGAAAATCAATATGAAGCAAAGACGAACTCCGTAAAACAATATTAAAAGTCAGGGTGAAATTGACAAATCTGCGTTGATAAAACTTATTGAAAGCACGCCATCTGCAATTTATGACATCATGCGGCGTCACGGACGTCCTTTTTATTTTTTGTCTCTTTTATCTACAAAATCAAACATTAATGTATTTTTTTATTCCCGGTATGCATACGTTTGCAATGGAAAGAAACCACATTTTCTGTAAGTTTTCCTATGCTATCAAATAAATGTGAATTTTCCCCCATTTGTATTGCTTCAATTACCACTTACATTCATCTAATGTCTTTCTCTTTTCTCAAAAGTCAACATATTTAAGGTTTCTCAAATTCTAAGGGGTATGTATATTTTCGCATTGCAGTGTATGAACTAGGGAATTCCTCATATTTACAGAAAGCAATGAAGCAAAGCACAGTATAGTGTTGGATCTTGCCCATTAAAGAAGCATCAAGCCACTAGGTTGAATGTTCTTGAATATCACAAAAAAGTATTAAAATTTAGTTTTATCTTTGTATCATAATAAAAATATTATAAATGTGAATTGAAAATTTATTTTTTAAATAAATGAATTCTATAAATATTATAATTTTATATTATGTTTGTATTTTTAATGTACTCTCTATCAAAATTATCACATTACTTAATTCAAATTCACAATAAATGTACCATTTCATTAAAACGAAATTATCAGTGTTAAGTTTACACTTTTCTTAACAAATAGTTTAAAATACGTTATCTTGTAACTGTTTTTCTCCGCTAGCATTTAACATTCTCTTATTGATAATATCATTTAAGAAGATAATCAGTTTTCTTTTCGAAGCATTTCTAAATGTAACTGCGAGTGACAGAATATTACTTTAACTTTTGTTGATGAAAACAACGATACGTTTCATGATTTCCCAAAGGAATATAGTAGCATTATGACATAGCTTTTATTGCAGGAATGTAATTTTTGCTTCCGATAAATTTATTTTCTTTAAACATTACAGGAGTAATTGGATCTAATGTTGATAAATTTAAAACAATAATAAATCAATAAGTATACGTTTCGCTCTTGGCTTCGTCTGTTATGTATTAGTGAAATTATATTTAAAGTATATTTCGAGGAAGGAGAACCATTTTTCTTACGTTATTTTTTTATTAAAAACGAAGTGCTTCAATAACTGAGAATTATTGTTCCATATCATCAAATCTAAAAATTATGTGGAATCAGATAATTTTTAGCTAATATATATTTTAGTGATTTAAGTATTGCAATTTTTTTGCAAAAAAAAAAAAAAAAAAAAAAAATACAACGTTAAATATTATATTGTGATTAAAAGTAATTTAAATATATTTAATTTACATCATAATATATCTCTGTCATAATTAAAAGCTGTAAGGATTTTCAAACTACACTGCTCAAAAAAATTAGGGGAGCAAGCAAAAACAATGAAGAGAACAGCGCAAGACAGCCATGTATGGGCATAAAATGGATAGAACCCATTGTGTATCAAAGCGCAATACAGAATAAAAGACGTAAAAAAATTTGCAAGGGAGCTTTTATTCTTTGAAAAGATGAAAAGAACATGAAAAGATGGTTTAAGGCAACAATTTGATTACATGTAAATGATAAAAAATGTATTGTTTAGAAATGATGAAAGATTTTTAATATGGCGTATGGTCTCCTCGAACAGCAAAGACTGCTGCATACCTGTCTTCCATGGATGCGATGATATTATAGATAAGGTTTTTGGTGAATACTGTTCCACTGCTAAAGAATTGCAATCTCCAATTCCCGGACAGTAAAAGGAGGCCTTGGTCTCGCAGCAATGCGAAGTCTGAGTGTTTCCCAAACATGCTCGATCTGATTTAGGTCAGGAGAGCATGCTGGTCATTTCATACGCTGTATTGTTTTAGCTTCAAGCATGTTTTATACAAGATGAGCTGTATGAGGTCTGGCATTATCATGCATGGAGAAACAGAAATTACTAATTGCTGCAACATAAAATACGACATGATGTCTCCGTATCTCGTGTGAATAACTTCGGACCGTCAAAGTGCCATTTCGAATGATATTCAGGCCCGTACGTCCACCTATGCTGATTCCAGCCCATAGCATCAACCCACCTCATCTGTAATGTGATCTTTCACGAACGAATCTAGGTTTGTTTTAGTGCCTCTTACTCCCCATGCCAAAACACATCAGATGTCACACCCAGACTGAATCGGGTCATGTCTGTAAACAGAATTTGACTCCAACAACGTTGCCTGCAAACTCGATGTTCAGTTGTCCACCTTCTTTTGGCCGCACATTTGCTTTAGATCAGCCGAATACAGACCATTGGCTAACGTGTATAGAGACCACCCTGATGAAGCCTATTTCGGACTGTTTGGCTGGACACCCTTCGTCCTGTGAGCAAGAACAACTGTGTTTGCAGCAGCGATGACAGCGATGACCACCTCGGGAACTCAGCTTTCGCTTTAGAGTGTTAGTGCAATCCCGAGGGGTAGACCACATCCACTCCTCCCGACTCTCAACCAGAGTCTGAGAGGGAGCGTCGGGTCCCTGATCAAGCTGCTGAGATTTATTTCGGTTACTGTGAGATTTACAATTACAATCACAATTGGTTACCCAATTTTTCTGGGCGAACCGAAGATTTCACATCGAGATATATGACTGTATGTAGTGATTACATGAGGATCATTTCACCTAATGTGATTTCATAATTGTTTACAATTTTCTTGGATATATATACGTCACAGTACATTTAACACACAATATTTAACATGACAATTAGAAACACATTACAACACAATATCAAACACCTACTATTTACATGACTGTATGTAGTGATTACATGAGGATCATTTGAATGTGATTGCATAATTATTTACATTTTTCATGGATTTACAGGGATTTCACAGTACATTAAACACACAATATTGAACATCACAATTAGAAACACATTACAACACACCTACTATTTACAATTTGCGCATACAAGAGTATGGAGAGATGCACAAGATAAAAATTCAAAAGTGATAGAAGTTTCTGGCACCCGCTAATAACCCGTTTCTCCCTCTATGCTACACCCTAGTGATGGAGTCGGGCTAGAATGGCTCTGGATTTGAAAAGATGTACACGTTTGTTTCTATAAACCTCATGCATTGTATGATCTTGTTGAGTAGTTGTGGTTTCTCTTTTACATCCCGCCACCAACTTGCTAAATTCATACGTGTGTGTTTTTTGAGATGATAATGCGATGTTAATGTACAGTATAATACATAGTGTAACGATGTTGACGGCAAGCCACAAACGCATAGTGGGGAGTCTCTTTTGTTAATTTTGTATAAGTGTTCCTAAAAGGGGCCGTGATTTGTTAAAAATATGTGTAAGTATCTGTTGTTTACGAAATACTTGTGGTCAACCAATGGCAAGAATTCCTTCGTATATCGGCCTGTGTCTGAATCCGTCCAGCGTTTTTGCCAATTTTTTAACAGATTCTGCTTTGTCTGTGATTTTAGTGAAGAAGCTGGATATGGTAAAAATGTATGTATTAGTGTTTCATCCGTTACTGCCGATTTTGCCAGTTGGTCAGCTGCCTCATTGCCCTCAACACCTGAATGTCCTTTTGCCCAATTGAAGTATATGTCTTTTACTGTTGTTTGTAATTGTTGAAGAATTTTTAGTATTAAATAGTTTGTATTGTCAAAATTGTTTAATGCTTTTAAACTTGATAGGCTATCCGTTATGATTAAGTATTGAGAATGTTTGTTCGACTCTATCCACTCTAATGCTGAAGCGATCGCGAAGAGTTCTGACTGGAAGACGGAGTTATCCTGGGACAGTTTCGCTCTACAAGTATAGATTTGCTCGTTTTTTTCGTACACACAGAATGCCGAGGCTGTGCCTTCGGACATTTTGGAACCGTCCGTGTATATTGTAATTTTGCCAACATAGTCGTTTATTTCACAAATTTGTATTTCACTTGTTACTGGTGATGTTTTGTATTTTGAGCATTTTGGATAGTATAGTGGAGCAAAAGCCTTTTCTGTTGACTTGCCGAGACGAATCGTCCCCGAATACTCCGCCTCCGCCTCCAACTGCAAATCCAGTGGGGGCAGACCTGTGAGGACCTGCAGGGCGTTTGTTGACGTATTGCGATATGCTTTCGTTATCAGCAACAAAGCTTTTCTTTGTGCCGAGAGCAAATGTCGACGACCGTGATATTGCGCCATACGCGGAAACCAGACAGCACACACGTAGGCCAGTTTCCTTTGTAAGATCGCCGAGTACCAAATCTTAAAAAATTCCGGAGGGAGTCGACCTGAGATTGATGAAAATTTATAAAGATTTTGAGTTATTTTTCCGATTTCTACTCTCTTTTGTGCCACATGTGGGAGAAATGATAATTGTTTATCTAATATTACCCCCAGGTATTTTAGTGTTGTTTCTGATTTTATTGATTTACCTTGAAGTTTAAATGTGGGGCCCCGCTTAAGGTGTTTGGGTTTGCCAAAAGTTAATGATGAGGATTTTTCATGTGAAATTTCTATTTTGTTGGTTTCTGCCTAATTCTGAATAAATTTTAAAGCTTTCTGACCTTTTTGTTCAAGTTGCTGTCTTGACTGTGCCCAGATCAGTAATATCACGTCATCCGCGTATGCCACCAGTTCACAGTCCTGTACATCAAAGGTCCCCAACAGAGTCTCCAACAGAACCAACCAAAGAAAAGGACCCAGACACGATCCCTGCGGGCAACCCTTACTAAAGAAGTACAACAAAAATGGTGCCATCCAGTCCACTTGAGCTCGCCTACCCGAAAGGAAGGAAACGACAAGATTAATGAGTTGTTTAGAAATACCTAGTCTTTGCAATGCTAGGATCACCTGGTCCCAAGGGAGGTTGTCAAATGCTCCTCTGAAATCCAGTGACACCAGTGATGTGTATTGTTTATTTTGTTTGTGTTGTTCTACTAATGAAATCACTTGCTCCAAAGCCGTTTCCGTAGATTTATTTTGCGTGTAGCCGTGTTGCTTACCCGATAGGAAATTCGTTTTGTCTAATGCGTGATGTATTCGTCTTAGAATTAATTTCTTTAAGATTTTTCCGAATATTGGTAATATAGTGATGGGGCGATATGAAGAACTCTCATTCAAGGGTTTTCCCTCCTTTCTAAAATACACGAGCTCTCCCAATTTCCAGTCATCAGGAAAATAGTTTAACTTTAAAAGACTGTTGTACATATCCAACAGAATATTAGGAATTTTTGAAAAGATGCACCTGACCATCCTGTGATCAATTTGATCAGGTCCTGGCGCCTTGTTAATATTGAATGAGAAAATAACATTTCGCAACTCTCTTTTCGTGAATTTTGCCTGGTCGTGCGAGTTTAGTCGCTGTGGTAGTTGCTTTGGAGTTTCATCGCCAAAAATGTCTCTCGTTAGTTTTTAAAGGGTTGATGACCTGGAAGTGGGTGACAAAGAATCAAATTGGTAACTGATATGTGAGTCCTGGAATCGCTGGAAGGCCAACTTTTTCGTTAAACCAAAAGGATCCGTCTCTCTGCGACACAGGTTTGTCCAAGCTTTTTCCTTCTCCGATAAAATCTGTTTTTGATAAATTGCCCTTTCCCTTTTGTATTGCTGGTTTATATTTGACTCGTAGTTTGAATTTTTTGCTCTTTTTAAAAGAGCTGCTACTTTATTTCTTTGGGCCCTAAATTGTGGAGACCACCAGGAAATTTTAAATTTCTTGAAGGGGGCTTTCTTTTTAAAGGAATTATTGGCTTGTAATAATATTTCTTGTTTAAAAGTTTCGTATTCTTCGTTAAACTGGTCTATAGTTTCTATGTCATTAAAGTTAATCTGTGAGCAGTTTCGAGTTAGTTGTTCGGAAAATTGTGTCAAAGGGATTCCCTTTGCTTTGAATCTTCTTGGTAGTTTGGGTATTGTGAAATTTAGCTCTGTTTCTATTGGGTAGTGGTCTCCAAAAAGGGAAGGAATTACTTCCCAGTGTTTTATGTGTGAAAACATAGCCTGCGTGCAGATGGACAGATCCGGCCTCCCCAGGTTCTTCCCCGACGAGTAGAATTGCCCGTTCCGTCTCGGCGAGCTGTTAACAGAATATATCGGTCATCGGTTTCTGTGGTAGCGCATATCCGACCTTGCCCGTGTCGAAGTCTACAATTCCAAGTGTCTTGGAATCGAATCCACAGCATTATTTTGACACTTCTTGCGACTCAACCAGCGTCCGCTACACTTCGCTGTGTTTACCCAGATTCAACTGTCCTCATAACACACTAAGCCATGGACTCTGGCAAATCACAGTGTTGTGACATTTTCAAGTCACATTTTCTCAAAACATAAGCTGAGCAATTGAATTTTACAACTGAGACAGTGAATCAGATGTTTCTGGAAAATCCTGATTTCAGAACTTATCTCCTTTTCTAGTTTTTGACGTCATAAACTTTAATTTTCATCTGTGGTTTCATTTATCTCTTTTCTACTACGCTTTAAATTATGGATGTTTACTTTACGTCACTTATCGGTGTAAATATTTGCGTAATTCCGTTAAAATCATGTGCTTCCCTAATTGTTTTGAGCAGTCTAGCTTAATGGGTAAGTTAACTAAGCATTTTTCGAATTTACACTTTTACTGTCTTAATTAATATATTCTCTTTAATGTCTAAAAGGTTCTTTACGAGGTACAGAGTGTTAATAAGTTTATGAGTATGATTATCCTTTGCGTTGTGACTGTTCAAAACTGATTTTAAGTTTTATATATGAAAATATATAAAAAGTATACAGGACATACTGTATATAAGCCTTTCCTCCTGCCTGAAGTGTGCATTGAATATGTATTTTTCTTCTTTTTTTAATGCAGAATAAATTGCGATCGTATCTAGAAAATAAAGTAACCCACAATCTCACAGGTCCATATACCTGTTTAATTTAAACTTAGGGGAGACCGGGGCTATAACGGTTTTCCCGTTATATATTCATTTAACCTCCTCTCCCCTCAAAAATCAACATTTAACTTTACTGGTTCATTATAAATTGTCATTATTCTAACCCCCCCCCCTTCAAATAAAATATTTAGTTTAAATTTGATATTTTAATACTTAATTTCATATGTCGGTATTCATTGACTATTGTAAGTTTCTTTTATACTTTAAATGTACGTTTTAAATGCATGCATCATTTAGCAGTCAGTTCCTTCTTTTCTTTCACTTTCACACGAATAAGAATATGTCTTAACCTCAGTGATTTTCCGTTGAGATAAAATAAAAGAATAAAATATAAATGAGTTTCGTTCGCCTCTCAGCCGACAATATGTAATGCATATTTTATGTATAACACAACTGCGCATTAGATCTTTCTCACCCTTTTTGGGCGTGCATTCTTATTAATTGCCACTCTTTAGTTTCTCAGATAATGACCAGATGCCATCCTGACAAATACAGACAGTTGTTCAGTTCTAAAGTACATGTAATATCACGTGTTAGCTATGCCTTCAATTACCCCGCTTTACCGCAGGAATTTTAAAATACTTGTAACCATATAGCCCGCCATGGCGTAGGTTTTAGTTCTATGTAATACTTCGCGATTTTCATGTGAAATTTCTATTTTGTTGGTTTCTGCCTAATTCTGAATAAATTTTAAAGCTTTCTGACCTTTTTGTTCAAGTTGCTGTCTTGACTGTGCCCAGATCAGTAATATCACGTCATCCGCGTATGCCACCAGTTCACAGTCCTGTACATCAAAGGTCCCCAACAGAGTCTCCAACAGAACCAACCAAAGAAAAGGACCCAGACACGATCCCTGCGGGCAACCCTTACTAAAGAAGTACAACAAAAATGGTGCCATCCAGTCCACTTGAGCTCGCCTACCCGAAAGGAAGGAAACGACAAGATTAATGAGTTGTTTAGAAATACCTAGTCTTTGCAATGCTAGGATCACCTGGTCCCAAGGGAGGTTGTCAAATGCTCCTCTGAAATCCAGTGACACCAGTGATGTGTATTGTTTATTTTGTTTGTGTTGTTCTACTAATGAAATCACTTGCTCCAAAGCCGTTTCCGTAGATTTATTTTGCGTGTAGCCGTGTTGCTTACCCGATAGGAAATTCGTTTTGTCTAATGCGTGATGTATTCGTCTTAGAATTAATTTCTTTAAGATTTTTCCGAATATTGGTAATATAGTGATGGGGCGATATGAAGAACTCTCATTCAAGGGTTTTCCCTCCTTTCTAAAATACACGAGCTCTCCCAATTTCCAGTCATCAGGAAAATAGTTTAACTTTAAAAGACTGTTGTACATATCCAACAGAATATTAGGAATTTTTGAAAAGATGCACCTGACCATCCTGTGATCAATTTGATCAGGTCCTGGCGCCTTGTTAATATTGAATGAGAAAATAACATTTCGCAACTCTCTTTTCGTGAATTTTGCCTGGTCGTGCGAGTTTAGTCGCTGTGGTAGTTGCTTTGGAGTTTCATCGCCAAAAATGTCTCTCGTTAGTTTTTAAAGGGTTGATGACCTGGAAGTGGGTGACAAAGAATCAAATTGGTAACTGATATGTGAGTCCTGGAATCGCTGGAAGGCCAACTTTTTCGTTAAACCAAAAGGATCCGTCTCTCTGCGACACAGGTTTGTCCAAGCTTTTTCCTTCTCCGATAAAATCTGTTTTTGATAAATTGCCCTTTCCCTTTTGTATTGCTGGTTTATATTTGACTCGTAGTTTGAATTTTTTGCTCTTTTTAAAAGAGCTGCTACTTTATTTCTTTGGGCCCTAAATTGTGGAGACCACCAGGAAATTTTAAATTTCTTGAAGGGGGCTTTCTTTTTAAAGGAATTATTGGCTTGTAATAATATTTCTTGTTTAAAAGTTTCGTATTCTTCGTTAAACTGGTCTATAGTTTCTATGTCATTAAAGTTAATCTGTGAGCAGTTTCGAGTTAGTTGTTCGGAAAATTGTGTCAAAGGGATTCCCTTTGCTTTGAATCTTCTTGGTAGTTTGGGTATTGTGAAATTTAGCTCTGTTTCTATTGGGTAGTGGTCTCCAAAAAGGGAAGGAATTACTTCCCAGTGTTTTATGTGTGAAAACATAGCCTGCGTGCAGATGGACAGATCCGGCCTCCCCAGGTTCTTCCCCGACGAGTAGAATTGCCCGTTCCGTCTCGGCGAGCTGTTAACAGAATATATCGGTCATCGGTTTCTGTGGTAGCGCATATCCGACCTTGCCCGTGTCGAAGTCTACAATTCCAAGTGTCTTGGAATCGAATCCACAGCATTATTTTGACACTTCTTGCGACTCAACCAGCGTCCGCTACACTTCGCTGTGTTTACCCAGATTCAACTGTCCTCATAACACACTAAGCCATGGACTCTGGCAAATCACAGTGTTGTGACATTTTCAAGTCACATTTTCTCAAAACATAAGCTGAGCAATTGAATTTTACAACTGAGACAGTGAATCAGATGTTTCTGGAAAATCCTGATTTCAGAACTTATCTCCTTTTCTAGTTTTTGACGTCATAAACTTTAATTTTCATCTGTGGTTTCATTTATCTCTTTTCTACTACGCTTTAAATTATGGATGTTTACTTTACGTCACTTATCGGTGTAAATATTTGCGTAATTCCGTTAAAATCATGTGCTTCCCTAATTGTTTTGAGCAGTCTAGCTTAATGGGTAAGTTAACTAAGCATTTTTCGAATTTACACTTTTACTGTCTTAATTAATATATTCTCTTTAATGTCTAAAAGGTTCTTTACGAGGTACAGAGTGTTAATAAGTTTATGAGTATGATTATCCTTTGCGTTGTGACTGTTCAAAACTGATTTTAAGTTTTATATATGAAAATATATAAAAAGTATACAGGACATACTGTATATAAGCCTTTCCTCCTGCCTGAAGTGTGCATTGAATATGTATTTTTCTTCTTTTTTTAATGCAGAATAAATTGCGATCGTATCTAGAAAATAAAGTAACCCACAATCTCACAGGTCCATATACCTGTTTAATTTAAACTTAGGGGAGACCGGGGCTATAACGGTTTTCCCGTTATATATTCATTTAACCTCCTCTCCCCTCAAAAATCAACATTTAACTTTACTGGTTCATTATAAATTGTCATTATTCTAACCCCCCCCCCTTCAAATAAAATATTTAGTTTAAATTTGATATTTTAATACTTAATTTCATATGTCGGTATTCATTGACTATTGTAAGTTTCTTTTATACTTTAAATGTACGTTTTAAATGCATGCATCATTTAGCAGTCAGTTCCTTCTTTTCTTTCACTTTCACACGAATAAGAATATGTCTTAACCTCAGTGATTTTCCGTTGAGATAAAATAAAAGAATAAAATATAAATGAGTTTCGTTCGCCTCTCAGCCGACAATATGTAATGCATATTTTATGTATAACACAACTGCGCATTAGATCTTTCTCACCCTTTTTGGGCGTGCATTCTTATTAATTGCCACTCTTTAGTTTCTCAGATAATGACCAGATGCCATCCTGACAAATACAGACAGTTGTTCAGTTCTAAAGTACATGTAATATCACGTGTTAGCTATGCCTTCAATTACCCCGCTTTACCGCAGGAATTTTAAAATACTTGTAACCATATAGCCCGCCATGGCGTAGGTTTTAGTTCTATGTAATACTTCGCGATTCTTCTGATTCCTTTGTCCACGCCACCCATATTCATCGCCGATATAGTACATATGTTCCTATCCATCTCGCCAATGAGTGAGTAATTGAAATGGATATTTAACCACTACTGCCTCTGATCTCGAATGTGAAAGACGTCACCCTTCCCCCTACGGGGAGCGCCTTAACGGGCAGTCTTGTTACTTCTCCCCGTCTCTTTGTACTTTCACGGGCCCCCGTTTAAAAGTTATCATAATTAAAAGGTTTAAGTCTCCTAAAGTATTGTGTTGGACTTTTTCTACATATTCATGAACCTCGGTACATAAATCACCTTCACAGGGGCAAGTTTTCCATCTTTTCATAACTGTATTTTTGTAATTTTCATTTTTACCTATTTTGATATCTAGAGGATATCATTGTATTCCCTAGACCTCTCTGTAAAAACTGGCACAATTTTTTTCAAAAAATTAAATATACTTTTTCACAAAAAATGGTTAAGTCTACCCATGTTACGTTGGAAAATGTGCCCCGTATGCGGGGCAAATTTTCAAGCCTACTAAAAATGATCAGAGGTAAGTTTTCCAATTATACTTCAAGTGGTAAAACACAGGTAAGAAATCTTGCTTGTTAATTAATAAGTATTTTTATTGTGAACTAAATGCACAATAATATAACAGTAACATAAAATACAGTTTTAATATATTTTACATTTCAAGACGAAGGTCCAAACAGCCCCCAGGCCGGTATTGGATTTTGCTTTTTCTCGTCCATTTTATCTGATTCCTTTTTCCAGTTACCCTTTTTTAGATGAATCTTTTTTTCCTTTTCAGTTGATTTTTAACAGGATAATCAGTCAGTATAATACTTCCTATTTTTCTTTCCATGCCGTTTTTGCCTCCTTAGTGCAACCTTCGCAAAAGTCAACATCTTCTGGTGTAGGCGAAGTTTGTTTGGATGTAGAAGGAACGCTTTTTTCATAAGCAATAAGGGAAAGTTTGAGTAAAACTTAAGGAACAGCTTCTGTGGATATGCTAGCCTGCGTTGGTGCAAAAAGATTAGTTGCTTTTGCTGTTGTTGTTGTTTTTCTTTTCATTTTTTTTTTTGGGGGGGGGGGGCAATCTGTTTTTGAGGAAAATTTGAAATCGTTTCCGGATTGTTGGTGCTTTCAAGATTTGGTGCGGCAGGAGCTGGTCTGTCAGAAAGTAGAATGGCATAAAAGCAGAGACTGTGAATATTTTAGGATTCAGTGGAAAAATTCTCGAACGTTTAAAATGCGCCATAATATTGGCTGTGGATTAACGCCAGTGGATCAGCTCTAAGCACGGTTAATTTGCTTTTTGAGGGGTCCATACACACTGCGATCTCAGTGCTGTACCTTATGACGATAAAGGCATAATTAACATAAAATGGATTTATTAAATGGACCCATTTTAGAAAAAATTGACGTTTAATTATATTTTTGATTTTACCTTGTTTTTTATATTGGTAGTTTTACAGAAATGACTAAATGATCAAACGGTTTTGTAGTATATATGGTTATTTGGGCGATTTTACTACACAATAAATACATTTTTGATACAATAAGACTAGCTTATTTAGGAAGGGGGACGTTTCCCAACGAGAAACATGTTGGAAAATATGTCCCGCATGTTGTTGGAAAACCTGCTCCGTCGCATATTTAAACTTTTACGCTCCCTAGACGAATAGCGGTGTAAATTATTTGCGAAACAAACGCATAGTTACTTGAAGAAAGAAACCCTTTTTTATTGCATTCAATATCAAAGCAGTAAGTTTAGTACGTTTATTTTGTGTTTTAATAAAGGCCTGAAATTTTACTCACCGTTGAAAAAATGAAAAAAAGCAGCTCTCCTGACGAAGTGACAGCAGCTACTAAACTATAACTTTTGTAGATGGTGTTTAAGATGTTGCCACTTCAGCCAGTTTACTCGCTAGCGTCACATAGCGGCACACTTAAAAACTAAAGAGAGTAGGAAAACTTGCCCCTATGGAAAATGTGCCCCGATCTGCCCTACTGTTTGGAAGTTTTTCATAGTGCAGTGTAGCTCATGATTTCCTGTTGGAAGTCGAGTTGGAAGAAAAGCTCCATTACTGATAGAATCTGACAATGGGAAATGTCACATTAAATGTAGTCCGCGGGGAAACGAAATCCATAATTAAAATCTCATGTTACTCAACAAGTTATACTGGTCAGATAAAGGCAGGTTAGGCCTTTCGTTTGGCTCTTTGTTTTCAAAATATTATTATTATTATTCATTTTGTATTCAAGTTTTTCATGGCAATTTTTGATTCTAAAACTTTCCTCACTAATTTCTTTGTATAATTGCTAATATTGTGCACCGCTTTCACAACAAAGGTGTTTTTCGCCACCCGATTTTTTTTTAATGAAAATAGATTTCGGATATTTAATACTAAAACCTCTGACAATTGCAACATCCTAAAACAGCAGCCGGTGTCATTTAGACAAAACTAATTAAATTATGCAAAATGGATGCTACAAGTTCTTTTTTAACACTATGTTGGATCGTTCTACTT
Organism: Maratus speciosus; assembly: GCA_963932465.1. Classification (NCBI taxonomy): domain Eukaryota; kingdom Metazoa; phylum Arthropoda; class Arachnida; order Araneae; family Salticidae; genus Maratus; species Maratus speciosus. The sequence goes on from OZ010787.1 coordinate 244,806,622, forward strand.
TAATTATGCTCTTTTGTTACACACATATTTTCACAAAACAACCTTGATTTATTTTATAGAAAAATAGATTAAATGATATTAAATTGCACACTTAAAGAAAAGGAAGCAAAGCTATTTTTTAAAAAAGTGAAATAAATCTGATATTTTCTTCACATTTTACTATAAGCATAAGTTATTTAAGCATAAGTTGACATTTAAAAAATATTTTATATCAAATACATACCTTCTTTACAATTTTTGCAGTAATAGGCGATTTTTTGATATATTTTAAACATACCATTTATAACTGCAAGCATTTATAACTTCAATGTCTAAAATGTTGCAGATTATATGTATAGGCCATCTCCTTGATCTAGATTTTACAGAATATTTTTTAGCAATCTCATCTAATATGTTTGGCCTGACACTATTACAAAAATGACACCATGATTGGTTATTTTGTTACAGTTTCTGGTGTTTTATTTTCGTTACTTGCAATTGTAACGTTTGAATAAAGTGTGATCTGCTTAGCACAACGATTTTCTTCGAAGTGTGGTACCTGTAGTTTCGTGTTTTATATATATTCGTAGAATAAAGACTGTCTTTTTTATTCTTCAGGCAATCTGAAATTTCTCTTCGAGCTCGATTCTCAGTTCCTACCACATTTGTTTCACATTTTATAACATCTTTTGCTAATTCCAGTAAAATAAAAAAATATATCAACTCTCATATTGTGCCCTTTATATTTTCATGGTTCCATTAGTTTTAAAAATACGAATTCCGCTATCGTTTACCGTCAGGTCGAGATTTATTTTTACCCAAATAAGGAAATAAGTCATTGAGTCCGAAAGGTCAGCATCATTCGATTCATTTTAGGATAATTGCCTCAATAGATTTCCAATTTCTTCGAGACTGAGACCTTTTTGCAATACATAATTCCGAAAAAAAAAACCTATGAAAGTATAAAATATCTCCTGAATAAAATGCTTTTAAATGCTTTCAGATATTATAATAAACACAAAGTAAGTAACTGGAGACATTTAGTCGGCTGAATAGGCCTAAACCATTTCACCCTTTTACGAGGGGTGAAAAGTATAATAGACTTTCCTTAACTGAAAGAGAATGAAATCAAGGTCACATGAACTGGAAAGAAAGTCACAAGTAAACTATTTTTTTTTTTTTTTTTTTTTTTTTTTAACATTCTGCTTCGTTTCAAAATAACACCAACTCACGTTGTATGTGAATTTAGCTGTAAACGTTTTAAAAATACAATCACAGAAAAGAAATTTCGACAGTTTGCAACTTACGTAAAATAATTAAATATCAATAAATTTGTAGAATATAGGTGACAAAATATGATAGTGAGATAAGTCTAAATTCGCTTTGGCGTCGAAATGACGGGCATTCCAGTGTTACAGAACAGGTATCTGAAATACAAAGACGTCTTTTTTCGAATAGTTTTGCAAACAAAACATTTTTGTAACCTATGAAAAGGCTCTTTGTTTCAAATTTATTTTCTGTAAATTTGCGAAACAGATTGATACTGAGGTTTTTATGTTTCTTTTCTTATTATTTTAGGAAGTTAACGAAGTCATCACACTAAAATTTTATGTAGTTGCACTACATTTTATCAGACTTTTATGCCATAATGGGAAATATTTAATGATTTATTTTACAGTGTATCATTTGCTTTATGTAAAAGCTGCAGCCCGAAAACGTTTGGGCACAAGCATATATTTACATAAAGATCGTTATTTAATCTGACATTGTTCCTTTTGTATGCGCTTTAGTTTTTACTAAACTCTTATGTTAATCCTTAACTGCTCTTAGCGGTCTCTCGGACCGTCTGCTTATTCAAATTTTAACATGTTAACATGCAAGTTTACATTAAGTATGCATACTGGAAAATTGTTTATGGTAGCTGTGCCACATATTCTGTCACAGATTTTAAGGGTTAAGGTTGAGAACACGACACAGTTTTCCACTAATTACAAGCTTTTATTGTTCTAATTACTTTTGTGGTAACTTTTTATTAATATAAATTTGTTAACATGTAATATCCAGTCATATCTTGTGAATTTCAGTTGTTTACGGAACACCTGTATCCTTTGAATTTTTTTTAAATATCAGTAACTTATTCCTTATTGACATATTAGATGGTCTTATTAAGTAAAATTATTTAATAAAAAACTATGTAATTCCTATGGGGAAAGTTTCAAAAAAACTTTTTTTGGAAAATTTAAGAGTTCTTATAAACTGTTTTTACAAATACATGCTTTCCTTATAATTAGTTTTAATATGATAGGAATCAGATTTCAAAACTGTTCATTAGTTTAATACAAAATTAATAAAATGTCATGACCTTGTAAAAAAGACAATAAAGAAAACTATTTAGTTAATACTTTTATTTATTTATTTTTTTTTTTGGTAAATAAACTATTGATATTACTGCAAATAAAATCTCTAATTTTATCAAATTTACCTTAAAGTTCTTTTAAAAATGACCAGTGAAATAAAGAGTGCATGTTCAAGGATGCACATATTGATACTTTTGAACTATAAAGTCTTTAATGTTTTTTTATAAAAGCCTAGCGAAATTCGTGCTTCAGAAATCGAGATTTATTGTCAAAAGATATAAATAGCTACGAAAAGAAACCTACAGAGCCTATGAAATACTACACTTATATATATATATATATATATATATATATATATATATATATGTATATATATATATACAGACGAGTCTCTATACAACGAAATCCATCGTTTCAGTTAAAAATTCGTTATATAGAGAAATTCGTTACATAGAGAATGAGTAAAAATTCCCATCTAAAGTGTAAATTTTGAACAAAGATTATTTTTGAGGTGTTTAATTAAGAATTTCACATGTATGCTATCACACTATAAATATTTACCTAATATTGTATTTCTTAATTATTTAAACAGTTTCAAAAAAGAGAAAACAGACATTTGTTTGAAAACACAATAAAAATCACATAAGGAAAACTTACATTAATTTTAGACGAAGAAATGTGTAATTTTTTGCTGTTTTGATTTCAAAATTGTTACACTCTCGAAAAAATGTTCACACTTTAGCAAAGAATGAAAAATTGTATCGGGACACTTTCCTCCATTTGAAGTCCTCTCCTTATAAGATCAAATGAACTCATCATTTCACTGCGTGATAGATTTTTCTCTTGTTGCACATTTTCGTTTTCATGCTCATTGTCACTCTCAACATCATTGTTCATAACGCTGCTTAAAATACACTATTAGCAGGATACTGCGCAATAGTGAGATTGCCATCCACTTCCAAAAAATCAGAGAGAGTAACATTTTCTTCGACATTTCCGGGTTCTTTAATTAATTTCCATTTCTCTTCCAAGGCACACTTTCTTCGTCCACAGAATCCGCATTATTCTCCAGTTTAGAAAAGCCGGCCTTTTTGAAGCAATTGTAAATTGTTTTTTCCACAAGCTTTATAAATTTCCACAATACACTTTCTAAGACTAATGTTGTCTTGGGTGGAATCATTTTTTTTTTCAGTAGTTATGATCAGTTCTTTAAAAATTCTTTTCTTATAATGCACCTTTACTTTTTTTATTATTCCGAAGTCCATGGGCTGCAGTTTTGGTGTGCAATTGGGTGGCAAGAAAATAACTTCAACATTTTGCAGTTTTTCCGCATAGTTTTGTGAGGGAGCTGGACAATTAATTATCAAAAGCAAATCAATTTTTCGGCGTTGTTTTCTCATTTCATTGCCAAGTGCTCTTAACCATTTGTCAAAAATTTCGTTGGTCATCCAGGACATTTTATTAAAATCATAGTCCACTTCTGAGGACTTCACGACTTTAAGGATGTTCTCAATTCCAAAAGGGCAACTTTCTGACATAAGTTTTAATTTATTTTTGTTCGAAAATGCATTAAATTAGCTGGTGTTGTTGTTCAGAAACTATGTAATAGCTGTTTTTTCCATTTTTTGCAAACGCAATAGATTTTTCAGAAAAAGTGTCAATGTGCACGTTTAGAACCGAATTTCTGCGCGAAAGAAGAATAACCCCTTAAAAGCGGGCGAAAAACGTGTTTCCACATGATCAAAATCGCTTATAACTCAATAGGTAATTTATTGATCAAAAATGAAAAACATAGTTCGATTCTAAATTGCTTCCATGTACAGACTTTCCAATTTTATAGCTTTGCGATAAAAAATAAATTTGTAAATGTGTCAAACGTTTTGCGCTTGTTGAGCAGAGCAGTTAATAACAGCCTTAAAACACCGAAGAGATTTACTTTTCCCAATGTTTAGCATCTTTAATTTTTCTTTCCCTGTCATGTTAGCACACAACAGAATAGTAATCCTTTGTTTGCCGTCAAAACATTTATCTCCTTTAAACGCCAGAATCTTGTTAGGGAGACACGTAAAATCGTTTCGTCAGCATTGAAAATGTTCTCAGGAGCGAATTCTTTTCAAATTTCTGTTACTTTAAGACTCCAGTTCTTACATACTATCACCAGAGCATCTGCACTTTCACCACAGATAGTTTTCTGGAATAACCCATGTCTCTCCTTGAACTTTTGTAGCCAACTAATGCTGGCTTGGAAGTCAGAGTGCCCAAGAGATGAAGCATATTCTAGAGCCATTTCTAAAATGATTTTGTTCCCGAAAGTGGTAGATTCAGGTCCCTTATCCTTTTAATCCAATTAACATTGCTTCGTCTAAGTCCTCGTATTCGAACGTCCTGCTTTTTTTGCGTTTAACCAAGATCCGAATTCTGCTCGGTGATTGACTCTCTATTTTTTATGATTGTTGACAAATTGCTTGCCGGAATCCCAAACTTTTTTGTGACATCTTTTTTTTCAATCCCTTATTGATTCTTTTCAAAATCTTCACTTTATCACAGAGAATTATGCAGTTCCTAGGAGACATTTTTTGAAGAAGCAGTAAAAAAACGCACTCAAACAGATTAAGTTTTGTGAATGTTTCACACTAAAGAAAGCCATAAACAATAAAAATCTACTCTAATTGTAAGGGTTGACTGGTTTAGTTTGGATAGATGAAAACGTATTTAAAATGGTGACAGTCATCTGCTCTCGCGGCTGCAGCTGTCGAGGGAGAATTTTCCATTTGACCAATAGCGGCTTGCGCCTTCTTTCGCAACCGGTTTTGAGAAGGAGCGCATCAGGTCATGAGTCATATCAGTGGATCTCGGGAGTTATTTATAACACGCTTTCATCTATCCAAACTAAAGCTCACAACCCTTACAGTTAGAGTAGCAGGCACTGCCAGGAGGCAGTAAATATTACGAATATCGACTGCTGTGCTTGATTAAAGAGTGTTTATTTTTCTTATTTAACCTTCTGAATGATCTTCCATCTCATTCGCCTTGAATATCAATTACCCCTCTGATCCCGCTATTATATGTGTAACAATCCAGTTGACACTGTTTTAAGAAGGACGTTGGAAGTTGTGGGAGGGGTGGAGATGGATTCGTTGGACATAAAGAAAAAGGAGATTCAAGGTAGAAAAATAAGATAAAAACTCAGCACTGAACGATAAATCAGGAATCAGTGATGGAAAATTGATTCGATGTGATTTGGAAACTTTTTTTAAAACTGAATAAATAAAGAACATTTTATGAAAAAATTCGTTATATGGAGATAGATAATTCGCTATATGCAGACTGTTTTTAATGAGATCATGTGAAAAGGGGACCGTTCCTACTAAAAATTCGTTATATAGAGAAATTTGATGAATGGAGTTTCGTTATAGAGAGACTCTGCTGTATATATTAACACATTTACTAATTTTAAATCTTGTTTTCATACTTCTGTATATCGTAATATAATCCTTAATCAATTATATAGAATAAAGTGTTTATGTTCTTCTCATCTAATTAAGGGGACGGTGGACGTTAATTTTTTTTTAAATTTTCATCATAGAAATATAAAATTTTGTGCATACATACATTTCATCATAAGTATATAAAACACCTTAATAGCAATTTCCCATCTTATTATAATTTTAAGATTTTTTTAAAAAATTAAAATTTTTAAATGAAATTTTAAAATGCTCCGGGTGTCATAATTTTTTGATATGTCCTTGCTTTAGCATTTTAATCACATAAAAATATGAGGGTGTTGGTCTAGGGGGAAGAGACCAAGACTCAATTTTAAAATCAAACACTGAGAAGGTGAGAAAATTAGGGTGTAAAAAAGGCATAGCACACAAAAAGTTCAAGGGGCCCCGGATCGGGCCATATAAGACCCTAAGGTGCCCTAGGATTTTAACTGGAATATAAAAACTGGAAAATAACTAAATGGAAAAATGGTTCCAAAAATGGAGATCGGATTAAGAGATGAAATTTATTAATAATTTATGGTGCAAAAGCTTCAAGGGGCCTTATACCGGGCCCCAAGGGGAAGGGACTTAAGTGGCATGTAGTTTGGTATAAATACACTTTTTAGTAGTTTTTAATGCAATCTAAGTACGCTAGAGCTATGGTAAAAGAAATTGCAAGAAATTCGGATCATTTTTAAAGAATATGCACCAAGGGCCCTAAGAAGACGATTTATATGAAAAACTGGTGGTAGTTGAAGACTGAAATATTTTTTTTTTTTTTGCCGATCATGTAATATCTGGAGAACCTAACATGTTGTCAGAAAAAAGCTAGTGAATCGGACAATTTTTAAGGGAGTTTTAATATGGGGCCCAAAAGTGGCCAACTGATAGTTGACAAAAGACCCTAACATGAAAACATGTTATAACGTTTTAGTACTTAGCGTTTTACATCTTCAATTAGTTGAGATTAAGCATAGGGTACGAAATAATCATTAGAATATAATTTTTTTAAATGTTAAAAAAATTGGGGAAATGCTTAAAAAAGGGCCCTGGGGCACCAATAATTATATGTGAGTGTTGGTCTAAAGAAAAGAGTTCAAGACTCAACTTCAAAACTACGCATTGCGAAGGTGAGAAAATTAGAGTGTGAAAAAATCATGGCACAAAAAAATTTAAGGGGCCCTGGACCGGGCCCATGTTCTTAACTGGAATGTAGGTACGGGAGTATAACTAAATGGCGAAAGTATCCCAAAAATGAAGATTGGATAAAAAGGAAGCCATTTATGAACAATTTAGTGCACTAAAACTTCAGGGGGCCCTGTACCCTTGCAAGGGGGCAGGGTTTTAACTGAAATGTAGAATTGGGGTAGAAACTGAAAGAGGAATTTACCCCCAAAAAGATAAACATCGGATAGAAAAGAGGCATGTTATTAACAATTTAGTGCACTAAAACTTCAAGGTTCCCTGAACCAGGCCCCTTGCAAGGGTGCCTGGGTCTTAACTGAAATGTAGAAATGGGCCAGAAACTGAAAGGAGAATTCACCCCAAAAACGAAGAAGATCGAATAGAAAAGAGGCATGTTATTAAAAAATTAGTGCACTAAAACTTGAAAGGGCCCTGTACTGTGCCCCTTGATAGGGTGCCAGGGTCTTAACTGAAATGTAGAAATGGGGCAGAAACTAAAAGGAAAATTCACCCCAAAAACGACGAAGATCGGATAGAAAAGAAGCACGTTATTAGCAATTTAGTGCACTAAAGCTTCAAGGGCCCTGTACCGAGCCTCTGTACATGGTGCCAGGGTCTTAACTGAAAAGTTGAAATGAGGTAGAAACTAATAGGAGAATTCACCCCAAAAACGAAGGAGATCGGATAGAAAAGAGGCTTGTTATTAACAATTTAGCGCACTAAAAGTTCAAGGTGCCCTGTACCGGGCCTCTTGCAAGGGTGCCAGGGTCTTAACTGAAAAGTTGAAATGGGATAGAAACTGAAAGGAGAATTCACACCAAAAATGAAGAAGATCGGATAGAAAAGAGGCATGTTATTAACAATTTAGCGCACTAAAAGTTCAAGGGGCCCTGTACTGGGCCCTTGCAAGGGTGCCAGGGTCTTAACTGAAATGTAGAAATGGGGCAGAAACTGAAAGGAGATTTCTCCCCAAAAACGAAGAAGATCGGATAGAAAAGAGGCATATTAATAACAATTTAGTGCACTGAAACTTCAATGGGCCCTGTACTGGTCCCCTTGCAAGGGTGCTAGGGTCTTAAGTGAAACGTAGAAATGGGGCAGAAACTGAACGGATAATTCGCCCGAAAAACGAAGAAGATCGGATAGAAAAGAGGCATGTTATTAATATTTTAGTGCATAAAAACTGAAAGCGGCCCAGGGGCCCCGGCCCTTAAAAAATTAAAAATCCGAACCTCATTTGTATCAGGACCTGTCTTGGACTAATCACATCTGACTTTTCAGACTTCTACGTGCGGTAGTTTTTGCTATCCATCGCACACAGACACATACACACAGAGTGATTTATTCTTTTATTAGTACTAGGGGATCGTACTAGGGCTTCCCGGGTTAAAGAATATAGGTGAAAACATTTTTTTTAATTGAAAACTAATAATTTTTTTTATGCAGTAATTTTTTTAGATAGCCCACTTACATTAAAAAAGCATTTTTCATATGGAAAATACGAATAATACAATCAAATAAATTTTTGAAATTTATCAAAAGCGATATTTTCTTATTAGCCGCATGCTAAGAGTTATTTGACCAAGATTTTGCTACTTATGGCGTCCTTTTTATATTCTGATCGTTTCAGAGCATATACATGTCATCCATAACTTTAGAATAATACACTAATAATGTCTTATACATGTCTGTTATCTTTGTGTTTTATTTACATTATTTTATTTATTTATTCATAGGAAAGTTTTTTTTTGCGGATAATAGCCGTAAGGAAATGATGAACTCTTTATTTTGTTTTAAGGGAAAACGGATTAATCTTTCGTAATCGAGCTCCGCGCGATATAGATAAATTACAAAATATTTCATGCTTTAAAAGTGTTTTTAAAACCATAGACAATCAGTAAACTGAGATGAACTTTGGAAACAAATTCCATTTGAAAAAAAAATACTATTTGGTGATCTAAAAATTTAAATTGTACAATTACAAATATGTTAAATTTGTGTTTTTACAATATTATTCTTTTATTTGTTTATAAAAGAAGTATTAATTTCGTTACTTTGTCTCACAAATATTATAGATTGGTGGCTCCTTTAATATTATTTTTTTTATTTGTTTATAAAGGAAGTATTAATTTCGTTGTGCAAAAATAGTCAGAAGCAAATGCTGAACATTGTTTGTTGCTTTATGTGCAAAATATTTATTATTATTATGTATTGAAACCGGCACATGATAAGATAAACTTTTAAAAAAATCATGCTTAAAAATTATTTTAAAAATTACGATACGTCAGTCAATTAAGATACAGTTTTTAAACAAATTGCATTTGAAAGTAAATTTTATCCCTATGCGGCGAAAATTGAAAATGTACGATGGTCAGAAGATTAAAAAATTGCAGTAGCGAAAATTTCAAGACCGAAATTTGATTCGCAAAATGTTGCCATTCGCAGAATTACGCCAGCATTACGCACAGTTACGTTTGTTCTTTATAATATAGGTACTTAATCAGTAAAATATAATAAAGATCAGTTATTAGGATGTGGTTATCAATTGAGGCTCTTATGCTTGGTATTTCGGAATGAAAAACAGCAATTTTCACCTTCTCAATATTTGCATACGCACTTCTCATATCCATATTCATCATTTAAAGAAAATTTGTATTTTGTTTGATCATTTAAAAATCATTTTAACTCAAAACTTGAAGTCATGATTGTCAGCAACATCTTTTACGTGAACAGACGCACTCTTTACTCGAGATTCTAATCTCAATTCCGGAGAGTATAAATTTCCGTAATTTATATCTTTTAGATGCATTTGAGTTAAAATGTTTAGTTTATCTAAGAAAATGATCATTTTATTTTAAATATGACTTCATTTTCACTTAACTAAGCATTTCGCCTAGTGTCTGAAACTTAGCATCAGTACACGTGCAGAAGGAAAAACAATATAGAAAATTTATGAGGAAAAATGCGTGTTTTCAAAAGCAGTATGTCAATTTTCTGTTATTATGCCCCTAAAATAATATTCTGCTCCTAATGTGATTTTGCGCCACTAAATCCTATACAACAATTTTTATCAACAATTTTGAATTTTTATCAGAAAATAGCATGAATAAAGCTAAAAATACCTCATTATTTCTCTCTTGTCTGCAATAATGAAAGGTATCTAATTTTCATCATTTTGAAGAAATTTCATAAAATGCTTTTAAAATTAAAATATAAAAGTGGGGATATTAAAATAATAATAATAATAATAATAATAACAGATAGTGAGATCACATCTACAAAGGAAGAGCTTTCACTTTAAAAAAATATTAATAAAATTGGTCCAGCAGAAAGATCACGGCAGATGACTAAAAAACACATTTGTGTTTTAAATATACAGGGTGTCCGGTCTCAACGGTGTCCAATGGCTAATTCGTAAGCCGCTAGTCATAGACATATAGTTCCAATTACAAAAATGTTTTAAATGAGGTAAAGAAGTATTTTTAAAGCGATTTGGGTCAAGAAAAACATTTATATAAAAAATACGAAATTTAAATTTTTATATGGTTCCCCGGTCCTATAAGTGATATTTAGTAAACTTTTCCTATTCCTCTAACAAGTACGGCAAAAAAAGTCCCATTCATCTAACAATTAAATTGACCGAGTTATGACATTTTAAATTTTATGACTTAAACCACTTTTCTGTAACTGAAAACAGATGAGTTGGACCAAGCTTTCAGGGGTCGTACGCGAAGTGCTTAAAGTATTATAAAGGGCGTCCACTCCAAACGATGTTCAATGGCTAATTCCTAAACCGTTAGTCAAAGACATATAGTTCCAATTACAAAAAGGTTTTAAATAATATAAAGAAGCATTTTTAAAGCGATTTAACAGAAGGTGCTTCCCCCGTATAAATATCACGGTAGTGTTAATTTTTAGTAATGAACTTTCAGATTGGTTAAAATAATTGAAGATGTGAGTTTCAAAACTCGCCTTATCGAGAAAATCAAATTTTGGGAAATCGCGTAAAACCTTTAAATGCGCCCATTGGTATTCATTGAAAATTTGGAGATCGTAGTGTTTGATTGGTACAGTTATACCAATAGAATAGATTGATAGAGAAACACGATTTTTTAAATTTCGGATAAGGCCAGTTTCGAAACTGACGTCCTCAATAATTTAATATATGTTTTGATTTAACAATATGTTTTCCCTAATTTTTAATTAAAAAATAATTTTAAAAAATAACTGATCTAATGAATATTTGCTGAGGGGAGAGACAGTGGAATTTTCAGAAGGGGTAATGTAAAAATAATAACAATTATTATTTTTATCGTTACAATAAAATGACAAATGGAACAAAATCTTAAAAAAAAAAGAAAAGTTAATTAAAAACAGAGAATGTGGGCGGTTATATGATGTCCGACCTTTAATGGATAAATCTGTGCTCTATTAGAACAAAATATTAAAATATTGTAACAATTTTGTTATGTTTATTTAAATCATTGAAGTAATCGCACAGCTGGAATCATATAATTCAAATAATTGATGTTTATTGTAAAAGGAAATAAAAGTGATACGAGGATCATTTTAAAAAATGGACATATTAATTTCCTTAACATATTCAGAGCAGCCATTCAAAAGTTATGTATAAAAAAAACAAAAAATAAAAAACATTAAGATGGTACAAACAAATAACAAATTACTTAAAAATTGAGCTTTCTTGTGTCTGTGCTTGGGACGGGAAGAATGGGGGTCGGGAGATGTAACAAAATTTGGAGCGGAGATTTCAGGGGGAATTGATACGGCTGTTTAGTGTCCATTACTACAACAGATATTGCTGCATAAAAAAATGTAGTTTTCAGGATTATAAACTTTGTGTGTATGAGAGCCAGTGAGGAAATGTTTAAATTGAAAGTTCAGGTGGAATTTAGATTATGGATTACTTATTAATTATTTCAGCAATAAAAAAGGACGGACCTTTTTTTCCCAAGTTTTACAGCGTGATAATTCTTTGAACATCAGTAGATGTTCGCTTTTTTTTTTTTTTTTTTTTTTTTGAAGACTTCATCTAAGTTAATCGGCGCCTTAAATTTCTACTTCCCCACTTTTTGCTTCACCTGCACGCAAAGTTAAAAATCTATAGAGGTTTATATATATATATATATATATATATATTTACTATTCTACTCTATTTGTCTAATTAAATAATGCATCTTCTAAAACTCCACGCCCGTTAAAAATTTTATTTCCTATTGTCTTAATTATAACACTTGATTATTACAGCATAAAGAGGTAATAATTTTAAAAATTATTAAATTTAAAATCATTAAAAAAAGATTCAGAGTTATAATTTATATAAGCAATTATAGATTCCAATTATAATTTTATTTAAGTATAAATTACTGATTAAATTAAAAATATATTGACATACTCTTAAATTAAAAAATATATTAAATTTAAAATTATTAAAAATAATAACTTTATTAAAATGTTAGGAAATTTTTCTACTTTGTCTTTATAGTTAGTCATTACTTTATAGTTATAGTAAGTTACTAATCATCTCAATCCTCCCTAAAATTTATACCCTCCCCCACCCCCCCCCAACTTTTGCTCGGCCAATACATACTGTCTCAAATTATGTATGTATTTTTCCCTATATTTTATTTTATTATGCAAGAAATAACTAACCAATCTACCACATCAACCCCCCTAAAAATTCTACTCTCTCTTCCCCCAACTCACGCGAAAACACCCGTTCGCTGTTGTTAATCCATTGGAAGTATTTTTTTTTTTTTTTTTAAGATAGCTCGTCGCAGAATATCCCCCCCCCCCTTCTGTTGTAGATGATACAGATTACCTTTTTCTTTTGTTCGAGCGTGGAGGCGATATGTACACATTAAAAGTTCAAATAACGTAAGTTAATATTTAGAATTGATTAACTGGAATAAAAAAAAAAAAATCCAAATAGAAAACTAATTTATTACAATTCTATTAATTCTAAGATAGTTTAATTTTTCTAATTCTCCTGGTCCTCATACGAATCACTTTTTTTATCGAAAATCTATCCTCTGATGGCTTTCGTCAAGCACAATTCCCGCCAAGAATTGTCACTTTGATGCTGAAACTCTGACCAATCAAATTACGAGAAACAGCATAAATGGCAAAATGTGGTTGGAAAAAAAATATTTTGTTTTAATATGTCAGAATGAACAAAAATCTCAAAATATACTTGTAATGTTAATTTACTATCAATGTTTAATGTTAAATTTTATATCCGACGATTAATTTCATTTAAAGTAAATTTGTGACTGACCCCTATTTTGCAGCAAAAAACATACTCCAACTTTAAACATCTATTACTCGGTCAGATTTAATCGCAGAGGAATGGGACTTTTTTTGTCTTACTTGTCAGTGAAATAGGATAGTTTTACTAAATATCACTTATAGGACCTGGGGACCGTATAAAAATTTAAATTACGTAATTAAAAAAAATATATTTTTCTTGACCCAAATCGCTTTAAAAATACTTCTTTACCTCATTTGAAACATTTTTGCAATTGGAACTATATGTCTATGACTAACGGTTTAGGAATTAGCCATTGGACACCGTTGAGACCGGACACCCTGTATAGATTATATAAAATTAGGAAAAATTAAATTAATCAAATTATGTTATTTTATAAAATTATAGTAGAATGTCCTAAAGAATAGCATTAAAATTGTATTATTCGAGAGAATTTTCGACAAAAACTTCAGGAACACGATAATATTTGAAACCACGAATTATTTGTTTGCTAGTCTAACTCGGCGAAGCAAATCCATCCAGGCGAAAATCATCAATTTCTGTAATATAAATCACTATTATTTCCATGTCAGCTATCTTTTATAAAGACACTCTACATTGTTGTAAAACATTGCGTTTTATCAGTATGTGATTTCGATTACATTATTTTTAAAAGTGAAGCATTTTCACCTGTGAAGAATTTCAAAGCAGCTGGGCTGTGAAAATGACTTCTACAAACATAATTCACGTTTAAGAATTAAAATACACGCTTTTTTATAAAATGACGTCATTTGCATCCGCTAAAGCAATCCACTTTTATAATCCAATCTTAACCTTCGTCTATAGAAAAGTGTGGATATGACGTCATTATCACGGAATAACAGACAAAATTCTTGACATAGCCCATACTTTAATTTCAACTTTTTTTTCAGGTTTTACGAGAAAATGGCAACAAAAAGATACAAAATTCAAATATAGCCATGGCTTCAATAAATTTATTAACACGTTCACTCCGGCGCGGTGGGTCACACTCGACTGTCTCAGAGTTGTCAAGTCTCCGGCGTTTTGCACACTACTATTATTTTAGAGAAAATGTTGTTCCTTTAAATCACCCAATTGTCCTAATTAAATAAAACAACATTTTCTGTATTAAAATACTGGTATCCAATAACCCGGAGACTTGGCAGCTCCGTGACAGTCGAGTGTGACCCACAGCGCCGGCGTGAACGTGTTGAATAATTTCATCAAATAAATGTGTTTTTTAATTTAAATTTACGTTTTGAGAAACATGAGGAACATAAGAAATCGTTCATTGTCGACAATATAAATATACAAGTACACACACGCACACACACACACACACACACACATATATATATATATGGATATATATATACAGAAATATATACACTCATGTCCAAATTTATCTTTACATAAACAAAAATAATGATATTTCATGAAATATCCAATCGATATAAGCCATTTTCGTAGTAAATGTGTGAAATACAAGCTTAATTAGTATTATCCAATAAAAAGAGATCAAAAGTTTTCTGATGTACAAATGAGGGCGTTACGTCACGTGACGGTGAAGAAAGCGGGTTGCGCATAGTGAATATCGAAGTGAATTTCTGCAATGTAACGTTTAATTTCAGTGTGTAAGGACTGAAAATGATGCGTTATGACTTTGCAATATCATTTGGAAGAATCCATTAAGTTGCGAAATATCGGCCGTTTAGAACCAGGCCAGACAATCACAGAAGTAACGAGATTTGGGAATATTTCAAAGCAGACAGTCTGTTCATTGTGAAAACGATTTTACAACTCTGGCACTGTTGTCAGGCGGCTTGACAAAGGTCGTAAACGAAAAAGTCCTTCCGGCCAGTGCCGGGAGGAAGAGGTAGCTTTCATATTCCTTATTTTAAAAAAGCCAACTTATATTATTCAAACACACGAAGCTCAATTAAGTGGAAACCGAATATAGGAGATTCAATACTAATTTTTATCAATACTAAATCATTATAAATGAGAATTTCGCGAAATTAATCAGCTTTATGCAAGCTGCTTTTAATTAAAGTAACTTATATTTGGCTGCCAAATTCGGCGATTTCTTAAAGTGCCTGCCATTTTAAGACAACATGGTGGATGAGGCTAACCAGTGAGCTTGGTCGAGACCTTAGTAATTGCTGTGCACATGCTCACTCACATCGGAATCGGTTGATATATACGAGTGCTGTCGCAGGCAAAAAATCAGATTTTTCAAAATGTCACCCACGTTAGGAATTGAAACTACTATATCTGAGACATTTTTTTAAGATAAAGGCAAACAAAAAATGCTCCTGAATCCTTATATCAAGGTCAAATACTTAAGAAAGAAACCTTTTTCAATTTCTAATTTTTTTGCACCTCACTTTAATTATAATTTTTTTTTTATTTAATGGCCGCCATTTTGAAACAAGATGGCTGATGAAGCTGGCCAGCGAACTTGGTCGAGATATTGATGTATACTATCCACATGCCTTCTTCCATCGAAATAGGCGAATACGTGTGGTATCGCGTGACAAATACAAGATCGTTTCAAATTGTTAGTCATGATAGAAATTCAAAGTGCTATACTCCAACCACTTTTTAAGATATAAACAAAAGAACAAATTTTCAGAAACAAAAACTGCTCCGAATCTTTGTATCAAGGCCAAACACATAAAAAAAAATCTTTTTCATTTTCCAATTTTTTAATACCCCATTTTACATTTTAAAATACATTTAAAAAAAATCGCAACCCTTTTGAAACAAGATGGCGAATGAAGCTGGCCAACGAACTCGGTCGAGACATTGGTATGCACTATGTACAGACCAAGTAATATCCAAATCGGTTCATAAATACGCCTGTTATCGAAAAACAAAAATCAGGTCGTTTTAAAATGTCAGCCACAATAGAAATTCAAAATGTTATAACTCAGCCATTTTTTTAGATATAGACGACACAAAACCTGTTCCGGAATCTTTGTATTAAGGTCAAACACATACGAAAAAATCTTTTTCATTTTCCAATTTATTGGCATCTCATTTTAAATTTAAATTTTTTTAAATTTTTTTAAATGGCCGCCATTTTGAAACAAGATGGCGGATGAAGCTGGCCAACGAACTCTGTTGAGTTATTTGTATGTACTATGTACACACCAAGGTACATCCAAATCGGTTCATAAATAGGTCTGTTATCACGTGGCAAAAATCAGGGCGTTTCAAAATGTCAGCCACGATAGAAATTCAAAATGCTATAACTCAGCCATTTTTTAAGATATAAACGAAACAAAAACTGCTCCCGAATCTTTTTATCAAGGTCAAACACATAAGAAAAAAATATTTTTTCAATTTTCAATTTTTTGGTACCACATATCCAATTTAAATTTTTCTTAAAATTTTAAATGGCCGCCATTTTTAAACAAAATGGCGGATGAAGCTGGCCAACGAACTCGGTCGAGACATTGGTCTTTACTATGTATAAACGAAATTACATCCAAATCGGTTCATAAATACGCCTTTTATCGCATGACAAAATTCAGGACGTTTCAAAATGTCAGCTTCGCTAGAAATTCAAAATGCTATAACTCAGCCATTTTTTAAGATATAGACAAAACAAAAACTGCTATGCAGTCTTTGTATAAAGGTCAAATACATAAGAAAAAAATATTTTTCCATTTTCAATTTTTTGGTACCACATTTCAAATTTTAAATTTTTAAAAAATTTTTAAATGGCCGCCATTTTGAAACAAAATGGCGGATGAAGCTGGCCAACGAACTCGGTCGAGACATTGGTATGTACTATGTACACACAGAATTACATCCAAATCGGTTCATAAATACGAGAGTTACAGTATGACATAGGTCAGATATATATATATATATATATATATATATATATATTGATATATATATATATATATATATATATATATATATATATATGTATATATATATATCAATTTTGAATGGAGGGTGGTTTCGGGGTCTGGGGGTCATGATCGATGAAAATATACCAAAATTTTTTGAAATCGCTTTCCTCCGAACGGCTGCAATAGGTAGCTTTTTGTAAAGAAAGCTACCTAAAACAACTGCTTCGGAAGACCGATATTTGGCAATAACTGTCCGTCGTAACAGACAGTCTACTGCTCAGCAGTTAAGTTCAGAGCTTTCAGACAGCCCTGGAAGAGCCGTATCCCGGCAATCTGTTTAGAAGGCTTAATAGAAAAGGCCTTTATGCCAGAAAGCCAAGGATATGTATGTCATTGTCTGCACAGCACTAGAGGGATCCCTTGAATTGGTGCAAAGAACATCAAAACTGGAGTGAACACCAAAGGATCCATGTTCTTTTAGGTAGATTTCGTATGAAATACTACCTATTGGGATCGTTCCTATGTTGGAATTTCTGAAAAAATTTTGCAGATCTACATCGATCATGACCCCTAGAACCCAAAACCACCCTCAGTAAAAAACTTTATCTATCTATCTATCTATCTATCTATCTATCTATCTATCTATCTATCTATCTATATCACTTTCTTCTGGACACGATAACTTTCGTAATTCTGCACCAATCTCTTCCAAACTGATACATAAAATCAATGGGCATAAAATCTCGGTCAAGTTCGTTAATGGGTAAAATCGGGCCAAGGGGAGGGAAATAGGGAGGGGTATTGTGAAAACAGAAAACCCCCCATAACTTCTTAATTTTTGTACATATCAAATCAGTTTAAAGTTTTTATTACTTCTAAAAATAGGGCCAAAAATTTATGTATCACAGATTTTTGATAAAGTTAAAAATGGGCTCAAGGGGCGCAAAAAATAGGGTTTTTGGGAGAAAAAAATTCATAACTTCGTCAATTCTCAAGATATCAAATTCAATTAATTTTATTATAAATCTCCTTAACATTATCTAAAACTTTTATATTCACAAGTTTTTGATAGGAGCAATTCGTACCGCAAAAAAAATTTAAAACGAAAACTAAAAGGGCGTTTGAAGAAGAAAAAAATCCATAACTTCGTCAATTCTCAAGATATCAAATCCAATTAATTTTATCATGAATCTCCTTAACATTATCTACAACTTTTATATTCACAAGTTTTTGATAGGACCAATTCGTACCGCAAAAAAAATTAAAAACGAAAACAAAAATGTGGTTTGATGAAGAATAAAATCCATAACTCCGTCAATTCAAACGATATAAAATCCCCATGAATTTATCATATATCTTCTTAATATTATCTACAACATCTATATAGACAAGTTTTGGATAGGACCAATTCTTAGAGCAAAAACAAATTAAAAATACATACCGGTTGAAGTAAAAAATGATCTTAGTAAGGGTGTTTTCAAATCCAAACTGCTTACTTTCTGACTCATTTTACAATTCATTTTTGCTCTCAAAGGCTTCCAATTGGTACGTTTTCTTACTCAGAAACTATATAATGTACCGTAATGGTCGATTTTCTGATAGGGGCAGAATATATTTTTTTAAATGCTGTTAAAAAGGGCATTTTGAACCGAATTTATCGAAGCGGATTGTGTTGGAAAAATCATTGTATTAAGGGTGTATTCCGATCCAAACTGCTTATTTTCTGATTCATTTAAAAATTTATTTTTGCTCTCAAACGCATCAAACTTGGAAATTCTCTTATTTAGAAACTATTTAATGTGCGGTGCTCCTTAATTTTTTGATAAATGCAGAAAATACTGTGAAAAACGCTGTCAAAGTTGGCGTTTTGAACCGAATTTTCCGAAGCGGGCGATCTGGGAATGAAAAAAATGGTCATACTGAGAAAATAATTGTTTAAAAATCAAGTTCTAATTAATTGAGCTGAAAATGAAATCACACGGCATGTTAAACATGTCTTCAGAAATCACCCCAGCAAGTTTCATGTTTTTACTTTTAAAAATGAGTCTGAAAATGTCTCAGAAAATTTCGAGCTGTTGAGGGTGGAAAAATATTTTTTCGAATACACCCTTAAGGATGCGCTTAAATCCAAACTGCTTATTTTCTGACTGGTTTTTAAATTCATTTTTGCTCTCAAACGCATTTAATTGGTAGATTCGCTTATTCAGAAACTATATAATGTACCGTAATAATCGATTTTTAGATAGAGGCAGAATATATTTCAAAAAATAATGTCAAAGTGGGCATTTTGAACGGAATTTCCCGAAGCGATTGTGTTAGAAACGAAAAATATTGTCCTTCTGAGAAAATAATTGTTTATATATCAAGTTTTAATTAATTGAACAAAAAATAAAAACACAGGTCGCTTATAAATCTCTTCAAAAATCACGTCAGCAAGTTTCATATTTTTTTTTAATTAAAAATGAATCTGGAATTATGCCAGAAAATTTCGAGTTGTTGAGCATGGAAAAGTATTTTTTTGAATACCGCCCTAACATGATTCTGATAAAACCAACTATTATATGAAAATGAAATAAAAACTCGTCAAGAGCGGCCAGATAAAATTGTTAAAGTGGATTTATCTATAATCATGATTTAGTTTTTGTTTGTGAAATTAGTATATTTGACTTCGAAATCTACCTCTGCCTGTAGGCCGGGCCGGCAGGGATTTTTTTACTGATGAATCGAGATTGAGTTTAACATCGTATTCTAAATGTGTTTAGTTTACATCTGGAGGGAGTCAGGAACACGAAATCGTCCTTTTAACATGACTTAACGTGACCGTTTCAGCAGTGCAGGTGTGATGGTACGGGGTGGAATAATGATCGAAAGACGTACGCAAATTTGGATGGACGCACATGTTCAAAAGCGGATCTGTGACCGTGCAGCGATATTGGGATGAGGTCTTAGAACCTTATGTCCGACATTTCTGAAGTGCTTATGGATCTGATTTCTTTTATTTAGGGACGATAAGCTCGTCTGCATCGAGCACACTTCATTGACGATAATCTTGAAAGTGAAGCCATTGAGCGAATACCGGGGGCAGCAAAATCTCCTGATCTCAACCCAATGATTACTTATTGAATTACCTTGGGAAAACAATTGCACGGCGACATCCCCCTACTAGAAAAGGGGAATGAACTTAAGACTTCATTGGTAGAAGAGTGGAACTTAATTCACCAAAATGCTGTTACCAGCGTTATTGCCAGTCTGGAAACACGTTGTGATATGTGTGTTCACGATAGAGGAGATTACATTCCGTATTAAAATCATACGCTTCCATTTTTTCATAAATTATTCCTGTTTTTCTGCACTCCCTTTGTCACCTATTTTTGTCATTTTTATTGTTTCATGCTACAGTTTCATACCATTAGCAGTGATATTAATTTTTTCCCTAAGTTTTCATGTGTTATGATGTTATGTATAATTCTACAGAAATTCATAAAATTGAAGTTCACCATTTCTGCGAAATCCGTGATTCTTTGCATGTAAAGATATTTGGTCATGAATGTATATATAAACACGTATATGTATATATATATATATATATATAACACTGGCGCCCGGTTAACTGAAAAGTACCAAAAATTGTTGCCAAAAGGAGTGGTAACGGCTGTCGGATGTGTAAAATATTTAAATAGAGCTGTCGAGCGCTCCGCTCAGCCAAATTGGACTAAAAGTCAATAGTATTGTTAAAAAGACAATGAAAATCGCTTGAAACTTTGAAAAAAATTCTTAGCTGTCAGCAGCAGAAGACAGGGTAAGGGAGGAAAAGACAATTTTTTTATAGTTGAATAGGAAGGGGGAGGAATTGTGAATTTTATCTATCTGTCACAGGATAAAACCGAGAAATCCATTAATCGGTTGCAAAGAAAAATCTCAATATTTATCAGTCGGTCACAGAAAAAAAAATCTGCCTCGTGCGACTGAAAAAATTTGTTTCCAAAAAGAGTAGTAAGGGTTGTTGGATGTGCAAAATATTTAAAAAGTGGCTTCTGGACGCTAAGCCCTGCCAAAATAACCTACAGTCATCACTATTGTTAAAAAACACTGAAAATCGCTTACAACTTTTGAGAAAAAATATTTTTCAGTCATGCAGGGTATTATCAAAACACGCAGTTTAACATTACGTAGGCGCTCAACAGTTTTTATGCAAGCGAAGCAAATGTACTATGACTAGAGGTTCGATTGAGCCTGACTAAACAGAACTTTATTCCAGAAACACTCGAAACACAGACAATTTACAACTCTCAAGTGCGAGATCTATTTACAGCCAAAGTAGGACTGACCTGCTGCCCTCCCAGACTTTAACTTGATGACGTCATGATATCCTAGTTCAGTAGCTAATCTGAAAAGTCTCGTTTTGCTTGGATTGGTCAGGTGATCAGCAAGCTGAAAAATTGGACGTCTGACGCAACAGTAGCATTGGATGTCTTCCAACTAAAGTAATACACTTCTTAGTTGGAAGAGAAGCCGGTCCAAAATCGCTTATCTCATTCTTAATCCAAGATGCCAGCCATTCACCATAGCGGACGTCCAGGGATTTTAAAAATCCAAGATGGAGCCCAACCAGTTATTTAAATATTAAAACATGTTAAAACTAAATTAAAATCTGAAAATTAAAAATTTTTAAGTAATAAATCAACAAACAAATTTTAAGTTTTCAAAGTGGTATTGCACGCGTTTATTTTAAAATAAGATTCACAGAGATATATATAAACAGACATTGGAAGAAAATGAATAAAAATAAAAAAAAAAAATAATTATTAACAGAAAATAGTGGTGTATAAACATAAGGTTTTTTCTAGAAAAAAGCAGGCTGCAAATAACTAGTATATCTTTACGTGCAGGCACAGGGCACATCCCAAACTACAGGCTCATTTCCGACGCTTTGGGCTGGGCTCGAAATCGTCCTCGATGTCCACATCGGGGAGCAAACTTGGAATCTCCGCGTCCTTCCAGTGCAAACATCCAGGCTTAGGAGGTGTTGGAACAACAACACTGACACTCGAATCTGACTCTCGAATGTATAACACATGAGCCCGGTTAACTGAAAAGTACAAAAAAGCGTTGCCAAAAAGAGCGGTAACAGCTGTCCGATGTGTAAAATATTTACAAAGAACTTCAGAGCGCTTCGCTCTGCCAAATTGGACTAGAGTCTACAGTATTGTAAAAAAAAAAAAAAAAAAAAAAAAAAAAAAAAAAAAAAAAAAAAAAAACACTGGAAATCTCTTGAAATTTTGAAAAAACAAACAAACAAACAATTCTTAGCTTTCATCTACACAAGGGAAGGGGGGGCAAATGAAAATACAATATTTTTTTCAATTGAATAGGAAGGGGGATGAATTGTGAATTTTATCTATCTCTCACAGGATAAGACCGCGAAATTCATTAATCGGTTGCGAAGAAATTTATCATTCGGTCACAAGAAAGAAAAATAAGTCCTGCCTCGTGTGACTGAAATAATTTGATGCCAAAAAGAGAAGTAAGGGTTGACTAATGTACAAAATTTTTAAAAAGGGCTGCCAGGTACTAAGCCTTGCCAAAACAGTCTAAAGTCAACACTATTTTCAAAAAACACTGAAAATCGCTTGAAATTTTGAAGAAAAAATACTTAGCTTTCAATCGCACAAGGAAAGGGGGGGGGGCATGAAAAGGAGTCGAACGGGAGGATTGTGAATTTTGTCTGCAAGTCACATGATGAATCCCCAAATCAGTTGAGAAGAAAAATCTGAAACTTTATCAGTTGGTCGCATAAAAAAAAAAAAAAAAAAACAACGCCTCGTTCAACTGAAATAATTTGTTGTCGAAAAGAGCAGTAAGGGCTGTCAGGTGTGTAAAATATTTTAAAAGGGCTGCTCTACCAAATTAGCTAGCAGTCAACATTATCGTTAAAAAAACTGAAAATCGCTTGAAATTAAATATATATATATTACAAACAACCGGCAAACAGATTAGAACAACAAGTTTGTTTGTTTGTTTGTTTTATTGGACACATACATCAGACTTGTGTGCTTGTGTACAACAGGGCCCGCTTATAAGTCATCGTCGATATACAGGGACGAGATAGCACAATGAAATTTACAACACAGAGAATTTTTACATCCGGGAGCTCTACAAAGAGTGTGCATTGGAGCCAGAGAATCACAAGTAAAGAGTGTGAATGTTTACATGCAAAATTATAACTGACAAACTTGACATCAAGTTTGGCGATGTATTTATTAATAATATATTGCATGTTAAAATGTTTTTAAAGTAGTAATCTTGAATATGAAAAGTATGCATGCAAATTTTGTGATGGTGAAACATGTTATGTTTAGATTTCGTTGAAACAAAAACTATAATTTGATGATTTTTGTATAAGTTATACCAAAGATTTACGCTTCATGACAACTTCATAATTTCATTATCTTAATTGCATGTTACTGATGACGTATAGAAATAAAGTTTAATTTTTCAACAATTTGAATGGTTGAAATTAAATTTTCGTTAAAAATAATATTCGTTTTAAGAGTTAGATTAGCCAATGATTAGTTATTGTAATTATTTTTTTTTATTTTTTTATAAATTCAGTCAATCAGTTCTTTTAATCATTTTCATTCGTCGAATTAGGCGAGTTTTGACTCGTAATGCATTATATGACCTTAAAAAAACGAAAGCGTATAGTCGCTTAAAAATACGTAAAATAATATAGTACATTCATTTATTATAAAAAAAATTAGCTTTAAATGTTCGAAAACGATTTAGCTTATATATATTAAATGCCACTATTTATCTTATTAAACATCTGATAAACATACTCGTGATAATTTTTAAATACTGTTACATTAACTGTAGAAAATGAAACTGCATTACAGTAGGTGTTACTTGTTCATTTCGTTGTGTTCTTGGGTCTTGGACAATGAAAAGTGTTCTTTAAAAATAAGACTGAAGGTTGCATAGGGTGTAGAATTTCTTTAATAATAAAAGCGAATAAAATACAAACCTCTATGAATATAGTCCGAATTAGATCCTACTATCATTATCTAACGCTTAGACAGCTGATAGATACCGTGGGAAACAGATTTGGTCTTTCGACGCTATGATCTAATCCATTCTTTTAGGTAGCTTTCATTACAAAAAGCTACCTATTGCAGCCGTTCGGAGGAAAGCGATTTCAAAAAATTTTGGTATATTTTCATCGATCATGACCCCCAGACCCCGAAACCACCCTCCGTTCAAAATTGATATATGTATATATATATATCTGACCTTTGTCATACTGTAACTCTCGTATTTATGAACCGATTTGGATGCAATTCGGTGTGTACATAGTATATACCAATGTCTCGACCGAGATCGTTGGCCAGCTTCATCCGCCATTTTGAAACAAAATGGCGGTCATTTAAATTTTTTTTTTAATTTAAAATTTGAAATGTGGTACCAAAATATTGAAAATGGAAAAATATTTTTTTCTTATGTATTTGACCTTTATACAAAGACGCCGGAGTAGTTTTTGTTTCGTCTATATCTTAAAAAATGGCTGAGTTATAGCATTTTGAATTTCTAGCATGGCTGACATTTTGAAACGTCCTGAATTTTGTCACGCGATAAAAGGCGTATTTATGAACCGATTTGGATGTAACTTCGTTTATACATAGTACATACCAATGTCTCGACCGAGTACGTTGGCCAGCTTCATCCGCCATCTTGTTTAAAAATGGCGGCCATTTAAATTTTTAAGAAAAATTTAAATTTGAAATGTGGTACCAAAAAACTGAAAATTGAAAAAATATTTTTTTTTATGTGTTTGACCTTGATAAAAAGATTCGGGAGCAGTTTTAGTTCCGTCTATATCTTAAAAAATGGTTGAGTTATAGCGTTTTGAATTTCTAGCGTGGCTGACATTTTGAAACGTCCTGATTTTTGTCACGTGATAACAGGCGTATTTATGAACCGATTTGGATGTACCTTGGCGTGTACATAGTACATACAAATATCTCGACCGAGTTCGTTGGCCAGCTTCATCCGCCATCTAGTTTCAAAATGGCGGCCATTTAAAAAAATTTAAAAAATTTAAAACTTAAAATGAGATACCAAAAAATTAGAAAATGAAAAAGATTTTTTTTTTATGTGTTTTACTTTAATAGAAAGATTCCGGAACAGGTTTTGTTTTGCCTATATCTAAAAAAATGGCTGAGTTATAGCATTTTGAATTTCTATTGTGGCTGACATTTTAAAACGACCTGATTTTTGTCACGCGATAACAGGCGTATTTATGAACCGATTTGGATGTAACTTGGTCTGTCTCTGTACATAGTACATACCAATGTCTCGACCGAGTTCGTTGGCCAGCTTCTTTCGACATCTTGTTTCAAAAGGGTTTCCATTAAAAAAAATTAATTTAAGGTATTAAAAAATTGCAAAATGAAAAAGATTTTTTTTATGTGTTTGGCCTTGATACAAAGATTCTGGAGCAGTTTTTGTTTCTGAAAATTTGTTCTTTTGTTTATATCTTAAAAAATGGTTGAATTATAGCACTTTGAATTTCTAGCATGGCTAACACTTTGAAACGGTCTTCTAATTGTCACGCGATAACACACGTATTCGCCTATTTCGATGTAAGAAGGCATGTGGATAGTATACATCAATATCTCGAACAAGTTCGCTGGCTAGATTCATCAGCCATCTTGTTTCAAAATGGCGGCCATCAAATAAAAAATATATATATATTTAAAGTGAGGTGCAATAAATTAGAAATTGAAAAAGGTTTCTTTCTTAAGTATATGACCTTGATATAAGGAATCAGGAGCATTTTTTGTTTGTCTTTATCTTAAAAAATGGCTCAGATATAGCAGTTTCAATTTCTAATGTGGGTGACATTTTGAAAAATCTGATTTTTGCCTGCGACAGCACTCGTATATATCGACCAATTCCGATGTGAGTGAGCATGGGCACAGCAATTACTAAGGTCTCGACCAAGTTCACTGGTTAGCCTCATCCACCATGTTGTCTTAAAAAGGCAGGCACTTTAAGAAATCGCCGAATTGGGCAGCCAAATATAAGTTACTTTAAATAAAAGCAGCTTGGATAAAGCTGACTAATTTCGCGAAATTCTCATTCATAATGATTTAGTATTGATAAAAATTTGTATTGAATCTCCTATATTTGGTTTACACTAAATTTAGCATCGTGTGTTTAAATAATATAAGTTGGCTTTTTTAAAATAAGGAATATGAAAGCTACCTCTTCCTCCCGGCACTGGCCGGAAGGACTTTTTCAATTTCATCTTCAGTCTGAACATTCTGTTTTTTTTAGATGTTTTATAATGAGCAAAAAAAAGATGGTATTCTTCAATGTTAATTATATTAATGAAGAGTTTAATCACATAACCTTTTTTCAAAGAAAATGTAGCATGAAAGAACATGCAAATTGCAATAAAAAGTAAAACACAAACTCATAATACATACCTACGGTAATGATTCTAATTTCCTGGCATTATTATTCCTTAAAGATAAAAGCTAATAATTTTGAAGTAGAATCAATTCTTTGAATGACGCAAGAAGCAGACTTTCTAGATGTAGATTTAGAAAATATTAGCATATTTTTTTGAAGGTACTCTGATAACAATTCTGTTTCCACAATTTTTCTCCATACGTCAATATAAAAAAAAAAAAAAACTCTTGATCATCGTACCTGAGTACAATGGAGGTGTGGGTGGTTAGATGTGGTTTCAACCAGTGGCGCCAACATATAAACGCCCAGGGGGACCGAGCTTGCCCAATAATTTGTTCTTAGCCTACCAGATTTCAATTATTCTATTTTGTTACTTGTTTATTTTTCAATCGTTGAAAAAATAATTATTCCATTAAAAACCTTTTTGTATGAAAAGACAGTTTGAATAGCAGTAACAGGTCACAGGACTCTAACCCAACCCATTTAACCTAACTCAAATAATCCAGTTTAAATATTATTGTATCTGTATGATATAGATTCTAATGAATGGTTACCATGTATAGATGCGATGAAATTATCTGTGAATACATTCAGATTCATCCTTTTTATGTGTTATAGTCTTAACTTTATAGGCTAATTTAGCAAATAAATTCTTTTAAAAGAAGCAATGATAGGCAGTTTTCAAATAGAGATTGGCTATTTTATGACACATTTAAGAATTCATTTTTCATCCTAAATGCACAAAAATCGCAGGTGTTTAGAGAGCAAGAAATCAATTAGAGTTTTCCATTTTTGTAGAAGATTAAGCGATTTTCTGAAAATTCTGTAAAAGTCTTTGAAGCTGATTTTTGACATGCGTCATTTTTAAGTCCTTTGAGTTTTAATTTGTAGTCATATCCATAGTATAACAGTAAATATTAGAGTCCATAAAATGAAGACCTCATATGGTAATATAATTCAAAAAAATCAAAACTTTATATTCTATTAAAAAAAATTCTAACTTCACTATCATAAATTTCCCATCCATCGCCTTATCTTAAAAAATGTCCATGTCATTTTACCCTAGAATGGTTGACCCCACCCAATATTTATGAAAATTTTGCTCCACTGGTTTGAAGCATATTAAGTTTACTAAACGGACGAATGGAAAAAATAATGATGAAGAAAGCAACTGTATACTTTTCAAAATTATCATGCTGTTTACTTTGTATAGTTTAAGCGTTATTTTTATTTAAAAAATTTATTTTACAACCGCATGTTGTGGAATCGTGCGATCTTCATTATTTGCATCTCATATGCGTGTCAGTATGCGTGTTTTAAATACGCCGAAGCTCTCAACTATCTATGGCCAGCAGAAATTCTTGATGATTTTCCAAATTGATGATGTTCTGGCGTTCTCATACAGACTATTTATATCTGGCGCATGGCACATCCATACTCTTGGGAATAATTAGCAAGCTTGAAATAAGATGTGATCCCCATTATCAAAATATAAGTCGTATGTTTATCAAATCATGGCCAAATGCTAGGAGCATATTTGTTCTCTGTTTCCTACTTAAATTTATATTAAAACGTTTTCTTTCATACAATATGTTACACAACTTGCTTTATTAATTTTTTTTCTTTAGATGATAAAAATTGTTGCCCCTCATTATTTAAAAATATTTTACATTGTAGCGTTGTATTTGTTGTGTTTACATTGTAGCCACTGTATAACTTTAAAGTTATACAGTGGCTTTAAATGTAATATAATTAGGATTTTTTTTTTTACTAAAGTTCCAATTTTTGTTGTTTATTTGATTTTTAATTTGTTTGCAAAAGAATACTAATTTTTGGAAAATGATTTATTATAAAATTACAAGTCTTGAACCCAAAAATTCATCAGATAAATTTTAGCACAATTAATCTCATTGGTAAAGAAATCATACGATTTGTAATTTTCCAACTGGGGGAAAATGTACAGGCCAGGATTCGAACCAGAGATTGCGAGACTGAACCTGTAAATGCTCTGCCAACTGAGTTATCCCGGATGAATATGGAGGACCTAATTCACCCAGCTAACGTTATTTATCATTAAGGTTGGCTGAAGCTGCAAATGCTCTGCAAATTGAGATATCTTGGAAGAATCTGGAGGGCCTAATTCACTCAGCTAACATTACTGATCAGTAACATTAGCTGGGTGAATTGGGTCCTCCAGATTTGTCCGGTGTACCTCAGTTGGCAGAGCACTTGCAGCTTCGCCCAAGAGATCCTTGGTTCGAATCATCGCCTGGACATATTTAGCTCAGTTGGAAACTTACAACAGATATAAAATACATCATTTGACGTTTCCTACTCACATATATAAAGTGACCAAACATCCCCAAAATTCGGGCTCCGTAGTCCTCGCAGTTTTTAAATTAGAAATTTAAATCACATTAACATGATGATATTTTCATAGGACAGTATAAAGCATATAAAGTGAAACGTTTTAAAATGAATGAAACCTTTCAAGCCACGCTACAATTTTTTTTTTTAAATTTGGTTAACTATAAACAATATATTTAATTATTTTCCTCTGTTGCAATAAAATATGCTTTGCTTTATTCGTTAGTCAGCGTGGAAAGGAGTCATAAAAGAACATTCAGAATACAGGCCCTCATTTCTATTCTAAAAATATGAGTTTTGAGGTTCAAAATATATTCATTAACGCTAAGAAACATTTATATGCGTTGTTAGAGCAAATATTCATCACTTTTTTACTACACTAGAAAAAAATCCATTATTTGCTTCTAAAACATCAATATTTTTAAGAATTTATTTTCGATGAATGTGAATTCGTGAATTTGTCAGATAAATGGCAGATTTTGGAATATAATTAATGGCTAATAGTGCTAAAAGGGGCATTGTAAAATATTGGTTTACAATGAAAATGAATGGACGCTGTCACAGATTTCACTCGATTTCTCAAAATTTCATTTTATGGATAAGTCGAGTTTTGAAGCTCACGTCCTCTGATAAATTATGTTTTCTTTTTTGCCTAATTTATATTTACCTTAATATTTTTAGCTTAAGTTGTTATATATATACATATATATATTAAATAGAAAATCTGCAGCACACATGGAACTTTGTTATATTATAAAAGTAACTTTAGTTAATTCTTATTATAAAGTTAAATTCATTGTGAAATTCATATATTAATATAAGTAGACCGGAAAGAAAATGCGCCATTTAATAGTTTAATTCCATTAACATTTTTCAAACTTATGAAACAGGTTTTTTCATGGAAATACATCAAAAAGTACTGATACAACTTAATGTTACATAAAATTGCTATGAAGAAAATAATAAATAAGAAATAAACACTTTTCCATCAAAATGTCGTAATGAGAAAATAAATAAAAAAGAATTATATCGGGATTAGAGTTACGAAACAAAAGCGACTGAGTACTGTTACTTAACAAAGAATAATAAAAATAATAAAAAACAACTAACTAAAAGAAACGGATAATCAATTGATAGGTTTGATAAAAATTTCTTTATATAAAAATCTGTTGAAGAGAAGTAAAGATTACTTAAAGAACTATTCTGGTGTCAAAAATCAGAAAACATGTGAGAAAATGCAAAAAAACTGTGTGAGAAACACTAATTTTTTAGATACATTTTTTGAAAATTAAAATTCAGTATAATAAAGTTAGTTTTCAATTTATCACCAACCCCTCCATTACGAAACATTTTCTGTATTAATGTAAAATTCCATGGGAGATATGAAACCTTTTAATTTATATTAGCAAACTTTATAGATTAAAATCTTCTATTTAATTTTTTTATAATATTTTTTAATATTTTATTTTTAGTGCCCAATATTTTAATGTTAAATGTTTGTTGTTTTAATGTATCTCTGAATTGCATGTGCGTTATCCATGAAGTTAAAGAACACATAGAAACTGCCGTCAGATAATCAAAGTTAACAAATTTTGTAATGAAACGCCAAAAGATTATAAGTAATCGCAACTACTAGCACTGATTGTTGAATGTTTCCAGTGTATCAGCTTGTCAACGAAATATCTTTAACCAAGTCAATTATCATTTAGGAAGGAATAATAAAATCATTTTTTGTCAGACCATTTCTTCGTCGCTAATCAAACATGGAATGTGTCAACTACTTTCATTTTTGAAACTAAATTATAATTCACAAATAAGTGTCTTTCAGCACGTAAAAGCTGTAGCGAGAGGATCTTCTCACTAGACATTTTGTATTAAAATTACACGTAGTATCACACATACACAAGGCATAAAATCTTACAAGGAAATTTATAATTTAAATGGATTTCTAACTGTCATATGTCGCGTGCGAATTTCAAGGTATTATAAAAAATAATAGATCTTTATCTCTTAATTTTATAAAAGCTTACTTATCGAAATGTATTTTCGATTAGTCAAATGGTGTAAAATGCTATAATAATTATAAAATATTAATGGAAATATTTCTTTTATGAGAATTATACGATTTACAATGGTGGAAATGGTGTGAAACGAAAAACAAAACGCTTTTATGTATTTTTGATAATTCTTACCTTTGTGAAGATTACATATTAGCCTTTATTTTAGGTGTATAACAATGCCCTGTTAATCAAATTTCTTCTATGTGGTTAAGAGCAAAAAAATTTTGTAACGAGAATTCTTTTTAAATTTTTTTAGTAAAATATCGTATATTTTTACAAGAGACTATTGACGTTTAGTCATTAAATATTTTATACTAAATTATTTAAATTTTAAATAGATTAGAAACAAAACATAAATTTTAAAACTCGTTATACGATAATAGTCGTACAGTTAAAAAGTAATAAATCAAATGTAAAAATTAAAATACAATTTCCAACATATGCTGATGCAACGTATCTTTAATTAAAGTAAACTTAACTTGCTATTAACGTTATGTTCAAAACAGAATTTATTTTCAACACTCTCGATAATCATTTACCGATTGTGTTACATTGTCTCTAGTTAAACAAATGCTTATTATTGGGGTAGATTGAAATAAAATCATACTTGAATATTAATTTTAAATGTCGTAAAATGTCACTAAATTGAAATAGAGATTTCTAAAAAAAAAATTCATTGAAAAGTACACGGGGCATTCTCACAATCTATTGACTTTTGGGAAAAAAAAAAAAAAAAAAAAAAAAAAACTTGACAAAATTAAACTTGCTAAAATAACATTTTAATCTGATAGACGAATGCCTTAATGATACGAAATAAATAAAAAATGGTCAGTAGCGAAAATTTTTTTATTTAACTGAGGTTTAAGTTAAACTTCCGAGTTTAATTTTCCTTACCATTTTACCGCAATGACTTTTTATTTTCTTCTACATTTTTACTTATAATGAATTTGCATAGTACCCACAGGACATTCAAATAAGAAATAATAACAATGTAGTACTTTTAATACAGAATTTTTGTATAACATTGTCTTAAAGGGGTATTAAAGAAGGGACGGTAAAGTAAAAAAGGGGATGGTATAGGAAAAAAGGACGAAATGGTCAAAAAGCTCATTCGCTGAATTCTTCACGTCACCGTAAAACGGACCAATAGCAATTGTCATTCATGCATCGCTCAAACTGTTTGTCGTAAAAGAGAGATTCTGTCTGGATTTTGATTTGCTGAGTTGGACGGGGCATGTGACCGTAACTTAACCACTGAGAAACGTCGCTTTGGCTGTTGCCAAATAGCAAGCTACAAATGCAGCCTTTTTTTAACGCTACGTAAGAGATATATATAGATACGTATATGGGGCATTATCACAATCTTTTGACTTTTGGGGAAAAAAATCTGGCGAAATTAAACTTGCTAAAATAACATTTTAATCTGATAGACGAATGCCTTAATGATTCAAAATAAAGAAAAAATGGTCAGCAGCGAAATTTTTTTTATTTAACTGAGGTTTAAGTTAAACTTGCGAGTTTAATTTTCCTTACCATTTTACCCTATAACTTTTTATTTTCTTCTAAATTTTTACTTATAATGAATTTTCATAGTACCCACATGACATTCAAATAAGAAATAATAACAATGTAGTATTTTTAGTACAAACTTTTGGTATAACATTGTCTTAAAGGGGTATTAAAGAAGGGACGGTACGGTAAAAAAAAGGGGGATGGTATAGGAAAAAAGGGACGAAATGGGAAAAAAAGGGACGGTAAGGATGGAACGGTAAGGAAAATTACCACCTATTTCAGGCAAATCATGTTAAGACTAAGTGATAGCCACAATGTTCATTGATTTTTAGAAACAGTTGTTAACATTAGATTAATTGTTTTTCTTTAAATTTACCTCGAAAAGTGCAGGAATATACCTTGGGGATGGTAAGACTAGCAATAAAGTCACGATCTTGAAATTGATATTTAAATGCTGTTTTAAATTCTGAAGTAAATTTCCTGTCAAAGAATTTTAGACATTCTTTTTCTAGCGTACTTCTGCATAAGAAAAATCTTGAAAAAATTCTGTGGCTGCATCTGAAATGATTTTCTGTATAATTTTAGAAGAGGGATGGTAAGGAATCTAAAACCCAGGGACAGAGTTTAAAAAATAATAACAATCCTAAAAATGTGTGCTGGTTTAATTTTAGCTACGTATTTATATAAAACAATAGTTTCAGTTTCAGAAATATATTACATCGAATTATTTTTATTGAAACAATTTTATCCAGACAGCTCCAAACTTAAAAATCAGCATCAGGGACACGGGATGGTATAGGAGTTTTCCAGATGTTTGGACCCCCAACATCGTCCAAAACTTATTTATCTCGTTAATATTGTTGTGCAACCATGCAATGGGATGTTCCCGAGTATATGAAGTAAAAAAACACAAAAAAGTATATTAAAATAAAAATTATTATTCAGGGACATGAAAGTCAAAAGATTGTGAGAATGCCCCACATATTCCCTCCTAGTCTATGATGGAAACATTCAAATTAAGCAAAGTTTTGAAATAATGTATGAGCGATAAAAAAGAAATTATATATTGACAGCCGTTAAAAAGACATCATATTTCACACAACGACAGAAATCTCCATATAGAAAGAAGTATGACTGTCGATAAAAAACGGGATAAAAATAGATATATAAAGAAACTTTTTTTTTAATGGGTCATAATCAAACAAGATAATAATAATTAGAAAAATAATTAGAAAAGATCTTGCAAACCTGCAATACGCCCCATAATTTTAATGAATCTTCAAAATTTACTTTTAAATTTCAAAGGGTATCTTAGATTATAAAGGTCAGTTTTACTGAATCTTCCTCACCATTATTACTTATTGTGGTTTATTAAGAGACTGGTCCTCTAACATTCATGTGCATTCTATGTTAAACTGAATGAAGTTAACCTGATATGTATTTTAAACCTGTTTCAACGCATCTTGCCAATTTAAAAAAATAAAATTTTGTTTTGTGTTACACATATCTAAAGAAAAGTTTTCTAAAATTATACAACAAAGTACTTTTGTTTATGCAAATTTATTTTATGTTATTGCAACAATGTACCTTTGTTTATTAATATACAGATCTAGGTATATAATTAATACAGAAATGTATCTTTCGAGGAATCGGGATGCCGTTTTGGATGTAGTTACTTTATTATTGCATGTATTCGAGAATGAGATAAAGGAGAAGAATAGAAAATTTTATTATCATGGTTACAGTGACAATCATTCGAAAATTTGAAATAGAAATACTCAATATATTTCATTGCAAAATGCCTTTATCGTGAAAAACCATTTTTCGTGCTCCACGCCCCCAGCAACATTCGTAGTAGTGGGATATTGAAATAGTCAATAGAGGCAAATTTGACATAACTGACAATCCTTTTATTCTCATCCAGATCACATATTTTGCTTTATAAATCATTTATTTTCTTTCTGCGTATTAGTATTCGATATATTTCAGTGTAAAGTGACTCGAAACTCAAAGTGCATTTTTACTGCAACTGATCATTGTCCATATATTTATGTTCATGTGCTTAGTTTAAAATAATTAATTTGAAATGTTACTCTAACTTTAAAAACAATTTATGAGATCAATACATATATTAATAAAGAAATGAAGTAAAATATTTTCCCGCGGAATTTAGTTCAGGTAATTTAATGTATTTGAATTTAAATATATTTTAATGAATATTGGAATAGCTTTAAAATCGTGTTCATCGGTTAAATCTGATTTTGTTTTTTTAGAATGTAGTTTATACTAGTAACGTTATAGGAATTCAATTTGTTAAAGTAAATAGTATCTCATAAATGTCTATATCCACTTAACAGATTTAAAAGGTAATATATAACACTAATTTCACCATTAGATTTTTAAAAATTAAAATTCAAAGTGGTTAAGATAAATGTATGTTATACATGAATGACAATATATTACTTTTATTACAGCAAATGGATTCTATCAGTTCATTTTATACTCATTCATTTATTTTTCGTGCATGTCTGCTGCTTATATAACAGTTTCCGGAATATACATGCTAAAGCTAATTTTTATTTCTAAAAAAAAAATATATGTCTGAATGGTTGAATGAAACATGAACAAAACTTTCTCCGAATAAACATATGATGAAAGTCTACATTTCCTTACTTTTCTTAAGAGTACAGATAAAGTAAATAAGTTATTCTCACTTTAGAAGAGAAACCATTTTAAAGAAAGCTTAATGATTTCCCTCTTTTTACATTTTTTATATCCTTTTATGTCTGAACACTTATAACGTCAAAACGAAATGAAAAATGTTTTTAAAAGTTATTTTCAAAAGAAAAAAGAAATTGAAAATTTCTGTCAGCTGTCGCGCAATGGTTTTTAGTAATTCGACTTCGGTCATTAGTATCTCAATTAGAGTTTTTCTGTCATTATAAATGTTCCAAAAGGGAGCAGCATTTTAATCAGTTTCAAAAAAATTCGGAGAAAAAATAGTTTTCCTCATGTTTAATGTAACAGAAAAACCAAATGGTAAAAAAGTAATTCCCGATTATACAAAAGTTTATAGAAAAGTTTAAGTGAATTGATTATTTTTACTTACATCTTAGACTAAAAGAATATTTTGCAATTTTTATCTCCAATTTGTGCAATGAATTCCTTTAAAAATTACACCACATTACATGGAATGATGAAAGTTGATGAAAAACTCAATAAAGTAAAATATGCCATTACTATATGAGAGAAAGATATTTAAACCTTTATTACAAATTTTGCAAAGATGTAATATAAAATAATGTTTACATTACAATTTTGAAAATAAAAATCTTTAAATTTAATAACCCAAATTATATCTTTAAAAAAGTATTTAAACTATGATTAAAATAATTCTACCCACTAGATAAAAAAAATTGTAGAAACTTTGAAATAAATCCGAACCGACATTGAAAACCACTTTAAAAATACAATTTTAAAATTGTAAAATTATTAATTATCTTAAATTAAAACTATTTATGTGGTTTTTGACATTATCATATATAACATAAAAAATATAGCTTTATTTTAATTACATGCATTGTTTAAACTTAAAAGTTATTTATATTCAGGTGGTGTTCTCCAAATTTCTACTAGTTTACATGTTTTTAATGACATTATGTTAAGATGCTGCGGGCGGAGAAAGTGAAAACGAATTTTATAAGAAAGGGAGATCGGGGCTAGTTGGCTACAGGGTAGTTTTCATAATGCACCTGTTTGTGGATAGATTGACAACCAGCCACAGAGTAACCTTCTTGTTGCTATCTACAATCCCCAATGTAGTTTTGCTGCGTTACCCACGTGCAGTGGACATTTATTACGATTTTTTTATTGCACTGATAAGTAATTTTTTGTTGCTTTATTCTTTTTCTAATTTCTAATACTTATCTTGATAACTGCGATTTAACTTTTGTAGTTTTTCATAGTGTATGATTCACTCTACCTACACTATATGTGATTTACTTGGATTATTTATGTTTAGAAGGTTACGTCTCCCATTTTGTGAAAATTTAGTATGGAGCTAGTGGGAGCATTGAACTCGGGACAAGTTTGCTCGGTGGGCCAACTAACCCCGTTACATTGTTTCATAATATTTTCTGCTATATACCGTTTGCTGAATTAATTACTTTTTTTTACAGAAAACATGCGTAATTACCAGAAAAAAGCAGAACAGGCTAAAATACCGAAGAACATTATAGTAGTACCTCCTGTAAAGGACACCTCTATTTAAGGTACAATTCTA
This sequence comes from Maratus speciosus, assembly GCA_963932465.1. Lineage (NCBI taxonomy): Eukaryota > Metazoa > Arthropoda > Arachnida > Araneae > Salticidae > Maratus > Maratus speciosus. Next base: position 244,843,478 of record OZ010787.1, read on the forward strand.
TTGGTCCCGGTTCCTTTGAATAGGGACCTTAATGCATTTATATCTTATTAAGGAACACTGTAAAAAATTTCACAAATAAGATAAAGATAGAGCAATAAATAAAAATATCACTTTTGTTAGTAGTTTTTTGATATTTTAAAGGCAAGTTTGTGCTTGGTGAAAGATACGTTTGTGAGAAGGAAACGATAAAAGGATTTTTTTTTCTTTTGAAAACTGTTTATGTAGGAAAAAATGTTGCCACGGGTATCAATAGGGAGGGGGGTGTTAGTAAGATAAGGCAATCCATGACGGAAACCAATGGGAATCAAAAGGGTGTGAGATGACTGGACCACCTGGCAAGTCAGGGATCTCACAATGGGGATTAGAAGGACATTTTCTATAATTCTTAGTTCTTGCTAGGAGCACAAAAGAAATGTATGTTTTATAGTGCATTACCTTTACATAGGTTATCTAACGTAGCTTCAAAGAGAGAAAGATTACCATTAAAAGAAGAAGTTGATTTAATTCATGTAACAAAAATTGAAAATCTTAGCTTGGGAAATTTAGGGCAGAAATTTGGAGTAAGTAAAAACCAGATAACTAATGTATAGAGAAGAAATAAAAAATTATGGATTACTAAATCAAATGAACATTCTAAGACTGTAAAATTAAAAAAAAAAAAACTGAAGCGTGTGAAATTGATACAGTTGTGGTCTATTGGTTTTCTTCGGTGAGAGCCAAAAATATTCCTGTATGTAGAGCAAGAGAAGTTTCGGAAAGTCTGGGACAAAAGAAAGACTTCAAAGCATCAAATGGTTGGTTAGACAAATTTAAACAAAGACATAACATTAGATATGCTACAAGTAACAGATTGGATAAAAAAGCTAAAGGAAGTTCTGAAGGACATGATACAAAAAATACCTTCAAAGCAGATGAAACTGGATTATTTTATCTAATTTTGCCTAATAAAACTATATGCTTGAAAGCAGAAAAGTGCTCTGGTGGTGAAAGTTACAAGAAATGTCTCAATGCGCTGTTTTGCTATAACATGGTAGAAGCTTGAGCAAGAACTTGAAATTGGAAAGTCCAAAAAACTCAGATGATTCAAACACATAAATCTAAAGCCTTTATCGGTCTATTGGCGACACAATAGAACGTCTTGGTTGACGCAAAGCATAATTTCAAAATGGTTCATTGCTTTTGATAAAACAATTTCCAGAAAAATAGGAAGATTCTGCTATTTCTTGACAATTCGCCATCCTATCCACAAAATCTAAAACAGAAATCTGTGAAATTAGTGTTTTCCCCACCTAATACAACATCAGTTTTATAGTCTTTAGAACAAGGTATAATTAGAAACTTTAAGGTTCATTACAGAAAACTGTTTTACAGAATATTATTTGTTAAAGTGCTTGCCGAAACAGTGATTATCTTGCAAGATGTGTTAATGTATTGCATGCCATTCAGTGGTTAACAAAGGCTGTTAATTCCATAACAGAAAGTTGTATCCAGCACTGTTTTTAAAAAGCAGGCTTTGAAATCCCATTTTTGAGTACCCTCAGTGAAGATATCACTAAGGAAAATGAATTAATAATTAAAAACTCTTATGATACACATCAGCGTACACATAAATAAAAACTATATTAAAAAACTTTAAAAATTAATCCCAACGTTTCTTGCTCTTTCTAATGAGCCACCAACAGGGGAGAGGGTTCATGACCTTCACGAAGCAAAGTTACAAACAGCGCAGTCACTTTCACAACATCAAACTGAAAACACTTCAGTAACTGGTCATTAAACATCAAAATCAATACTTCATCGGATATGGCGCCATCTGTTGGTAGGCTATAACGCTATTGTCAGAAACTAGGAAAATCCGAAATTAACATTACAAATTTACCTCTTTTAAAATATTTAACCAAAAATAAAAAATCTGAAATGAGATATCGTCATTGCATACTTCGTTTTTTCTCAGACTAATTTCGGTGGATTCACGTACAAGTATCTTTAAAAGGGTTGGAATATTTAGAAATAATAAAAAAAAAAAACGAAGTAAGCAATGACAATATCTCATTTCAGATTTCTAATGTTTGGTTAAATATTTTAAAAGAAGTACATTTGTAATGTAAATTTCGGTTTTTTCTAGTTTCTGATTATAGTGTTATAGCCTACCAACAGATGGCGCCATATCCGGTGCAGTATTGATTTTGATGTATAATGATGAGTTACTGAAATGTTTTCAGTTTGATGTTGTGAAAGTGACTATGCTGTTTGTAACTTTGCTTCATGGAGGTCAAGAACCCTCTCCCCTGATGATGGCTCATTAGAAAGAGCATGAAACATTGGGATTAATTTTTAATGTGTTTTTAATATAGTTTTTATTTATAGTAAAGCGAGGAGAGTTCGCGCGGTAGGAGAGATTGCGTACAAAGTGATTCGACGGGAAGGAGTAGAGTGCGCGTGCAGCTACTCCAGGTAGTTGTAGAGCAGCATTAGCGCAGTGTCTACATGAATGTTCATATTCATTGTTCCAAGCGTCTTGTATAAAGAAGTGCTATTTTGTTTTGTTTTCGCAAAGTAAGTGCTTGAATTCTCATAACTGTTCGTCAGAATTTTTATAGAACATCAGTAATACAAAATATTTTGCATTTAAACGATTTCTTATAAACTACTAACCTGGACTAAGTATGCGAACACCAACAACTAATTTTAGAAGTGGCCATATTTACATAAAAGGCCGCGCAATCTCTCCTACCAAAATAGGAGAGTTTGCGCATCTGCCACTTAGGAGAGATGGCGCATTTCCCCATCAGTTTAAGTGCTAGGAGAAATTACGCAGCTTATTGATAAATTTGTATGAATTGCAAATTACGTGTAAAACATATGAATGAATCAATTTTGAAATAATTTCGGAAAAACACATAATTATCAAAAGTAAATTTGGCAACAAATTAATTTGCAAAAAAATACTTTTTCAGATAAAAATTTTATTAATAAATTAATAATACAGTTGTTATTAAATTAATTTTATATAATTATTTTTGTTACTAAATTAATAATATATTTGTTAATAATTTAATGAAATATTTATATGTATTTTTTTAATTTATGAACAATTAATTTGCTAATAAATTAATTTTGTTAACTAAAACAAATTTTCTAATACAATGTTTTGGAAAAGCTTTCACCCATTCCAAGTAGTTTAATGTCATTGAAATCAAAAGGAAACAGAGTGCAACTAATTTTACTGATCCACAAAATATACATGAAAAAAGACTTAAGAAGGATGCCACTACAAAAAAAAACAGCTGAAAATAAGGTGCTTCCACAAAAAGTGGGATAAAAAACTCAAGAAAAAAAACGAAAGTCAATGAGGATGCGTGAACTGAATTTTTTGAACTTTACCAGGAGACAACTTCGACAACTGACTGGATTCAATGTATTGCTTGTTGCAGGTGATTGCACGAAACATGCACGATTTACAACAATAAGTGCATCGATTGTGCACGACGACAACTTCGGTTAGCAAACAAAATACAATGAAACTGTGGAATTGGAAATGACGTAATTTTCAAGTTAAACGTGTTATCAACTAGATTAATGTTATTTTATAATCTTAGTAGGGTTTGCTTTTTTGATATTTTAATCTATTTAAATTAAAATTTTTAACTGTTGTTAAAATTCTTTCTTTTATTTATTATTAAAACATTTGGTTGAAATATTCACTCCTAATACAATAATATTTACTCACAAAAACCTTTCAACAATGTCGATTAAGTGTAATTATTATTGTTAACAATTTAATTGTAGTTATTATTAGTAACAATATCTTCAACTTATGTGCGCAATCTCTCCTACCCATGTGCACATTCTCTCCTAGCCTGTAAGGAGAGATTGCGCAAAATAGTTTTCTTGGTTTTATTGCTGCTGTTCTATTAAATTACAGTATAACAACAAATTAACAATGGAAATGCATAAAAAACAAATGAAGTCAAAATTATTCATGCATAGTTTAGCAAAATATTAATATTTAGATTTTTTATTATTATTCTATTGAAATGTGCACACACTCTCCTCGCTTTACGTTATGTGTATGCTGATGAGTATCATAAGAGTTTTTAATTATTAAATTTGACAGCGTAAGTCCAAGTTTTTCTTATTGGAAAATGAATTGTTTGAACCTGTAAAAAGCAGTGGCAGTGCTGAATGCAAGAATATTTAGACATCGTTGAAAACTTATGTATTGGAGACACCAATGATCACATAATATGATTTTAACTGTAGTTGATGATTTGAGTTTAAACAAAAATAGCTCGAAATGCAGTGAGAACGACGAAGAAGAGCGAGACAAACAGTGTGACATAAAAAACTATATAGATGCCTTAAAATACGCCTCCCATTTTAAACTGTTATTGGTATTTGTTGGTTATAGTGAAGGACTAAAGTCCATCAGAGACTTTAATATCCATCCGGAAAAAATGCTTGGAATCTACAGACTTTTAAACAAACACGATTAACATTAAATGCAATATTAAATTATACATTAAATGTAATTTTCCGATTTAGATTATTAAAAAAGAAAAAAAAAAGTTTTTTTGAACTGTCTAAATAATATGTTGCAGTATGCCAAAAATTACAAGACATTTTAGATTTCACACATTTTATTGAATACCTAAAGGCGAATTCTTCTAGAATGTCATGAATACAACAGTCTGATTGAAAAAATCTGTCTGACTTCATATTTTTTAGCGTAGTTTTGATCACGAGGCAATTCGAAGGCCAACAACAAATTGAAGAAAAAAATAATGTTTTGATCACCCCCCCCCCCCCCAAAAAAAAAAATGCTCGAAATGACCTATAGCTATGAAATCTGATGCTAATTTTAGAAAACTTGATAAAACACAGAGGAAATAGCATAGTACAATTAAAAGATAACTATATATATATATATATATATATATATGTGTATAAATCAAAATTGAATCATACTTTCGAAAGCTACTCATTGACATTCATTAAATGCTATCTGCTTTTTTTACAACTCAGCTAATAAAAAAAAAAAAAAAAAAAAAAAAAAAAAAAAAAAAAAAAAATCTTGCCGGCTCGGCCTACAGGCGGAGGTAGATTTCGAAGTGCTAATTTCACCCAAAGAAAATCAAGATTAGAGATAAACGCAGTTTAACAAATTTATCTGGACGCTTTTGACGAATTTTTAATTTCATTTTTCTGTAAGTTTTATAAGAATCATGTTAATGCGGCATTAAAAAAATATTTCCCTCCTCTCAACAACTCGAAATTTTCTGACACATTTTTAAAACTAAAAACATGAATCTTGCTGACGTGATTTTTTGAAGAGATGTATAAGCGACCTGTGTTTATATTTTTTTAGAGTTATTTTCCTTTTACAACATTTTTTTTTTCGTTTCCAACACTGACGCTTTGGGAAATTTGGTTCAAAATGTCCACTTCGAGAGCATTTATATATATATTCTGCCTTTATCAAAAAATCGTATCATACGCACATTATATAGTTTCTAAATAAGAAAACCTGCCAATTAGATGTGTTTGAGAGCAAAAAGTAAATTAAAAATGAGTCAGAAAATAAGCCTTTTGGACTTGAGTAAATCCTTAATACAATAATGTTTTCGTCAACTCCTATTTTTATTTAATTCGTTTTTAATATAAGAATTAGTCCTATAAAATACTTGTTAATATGAAAGTTGTAGGTAATATTAAGAAGTTGTTTAATAAATCTACGCGGATTAGATCACTTGTGAATTGACGAAGTTGCGAATTTTTTTCTTCTTCAACCCCCTCCCCATTTTTTTTCGTTTTTACTTTTATTTTTATTTTTTATTTTATTTTATTTTATTTTATTTTATATTTTTACACTAAGAGTTGGTCCTATCGAAAATTCGTCAATTTAAAAGTTGTAGATAGTATTAAGAAGATTTATAAGTTTAAATAAATTTGATATATTCAGAATTGACGAAGTTTTGATTTTTTTTTTTTTTTTTTTTTTTTTTTTTTTTTTTTTTTTTTTTTTGCCTAAAACCCCGTTTTTTTCGCCCCTTGAGCCTATTTTTAATTTTATCAAAAATCTGTGATAAGGTCATTGTGCCTAAATGAGACGCGCTTCCCCATAGTTTTGTCGCATTTAGGTTATATTTGGCCTTTCGTTAAATAAATATATATTTTATGAAGCTGAAAATTATTGAATACTTTGCCTTTACTTCAAAACTAACTTTTCCGTAAAAATTTAATCGTAATTTTTTGTATAAGCCAACAATATATCATTGTCGTATTTAGGTCAATTTTGTCGCATTTACGGAAGTTAAATTCTAAATGTTACGTCCATTTCCTAAATGTGACAATGCGTTTTATACATGTCAGTTCATCTTAAAATATTCATTTAATTGTTATACATATTTTAATTACTTTACCTGGGAATGCTCGCACATATCCAGGATATGAAAGATTAAGACAAAGCCACCAATAAATTCAAACAAAAATCGTCCTTTTATTTAATCGTTGACATTGCTCACAAAAATAATTTGACGATTACTTCTCGAAAATTAGTGGTGAGAAATATAATAACCGTGCCCAGCCTGGGTATGACATACCTTGCGCGAGCAATCTCGGGTTAATAAAGAGTTAAAATACATAAAGTTGAAAGTTGCATAACTTATTATTGAACAATTAAATAAACAAATAATTTAAATTAAAAATCATAACGGTACGTTATCTTGAATAGATTATGCATAAATAATGATTACTTCAAAATTCATATTTAACAGACTTTTAACTTTAACCCTCGATAAAACAAGTAAATAATGAATGACTGGTACAAAAAATTTTACCATCTCTTTTCCTTTTCAGTTTGCTTTTAACGCATTTTTGATTTTCCCCTTCCTTATAGGCCTCAAATTTTTATTTTTTAAAAATTTCTAAATGATGTGGATCTATATAGATTAAGGTTTAGGTTGTTTCAGATTTACTCCCAGATTGTTTTAGTAACCGACTTCAGGTTTCTAAAGGATTTTGTTTTTGAAAAGCTGTTTTTGATTTGTTTTACTCTTTAATTATTCCTTCTTTTTCATTATTTGACGCTGCTTTTGTTTTTTCAGTGTTCTATTTTATTTTTCCATAAACGATACTGTTTTTAAGAATGGAGCAAAGGTTGACTCTACGGCTTTTCGCAGGATTATAAATTGTTTTTAACAATTGACTTCTGAACGCTGAAGACGGATTAGTACGAAAATAACGGCCATTTGCGTTCCCACGGGTATGTTTCAAACGAACATCTGGCAATGACAACGCAATGCTGCATGAATATTTTGCACGCAATAGCAAATCACTGCTCGGGAAGGTACCGTTTACGTTCGAGGATCACACGAGAACTTGGCAAGCGTAAGCTTGACCATATAAAATACATTTATATATCCGAGTTGCTTTTAGTGGAATCTGGTGGCGATAAAATTTTACATAAGCAGCTTAAAAACATAGCATCGCAAGCATATCTGAAAGCAGATAATCATTTTAACCTTTAGACTCGAAAACAAATGATAAAGTTCCACGTATATTCCAAAAAAGTTTGTTCATTTGAATCTTTTTTATAACAATTTCAGCATTTCTTAAATGTTGTGTTTTTTTTTCTTTTTAAAATTTTAGTTTCATAATTTCTGTCATTAAATTAATTGCTTTTCAGAAATACTGATGGTAGTTTCTCCACTGGCAACGTCTCCGCCACCCCTGCCTTACAAATTACAGATCCGTTTTATGAAACTTAAAATTTGTAACAAGTTTTGAAACTGTTTACGATGTAATAATTTTGCCCGGATTTGACTAAGAAATAAAAATTTATATTCCAACCAGTTTACACTAAAAGCATTGTTCAGATATATATTTCTCCTGTGTCCGCCAACGTAAGCTGGTACCGGGTGAAGAAAAAAAAAATCCTGTAGTCCGTTAAACCTTATTTTGCAACACGAATTGTGTTTCCTCTGGTGTGTTTGTGTTGCACGTTATGTCTTTATTTGATTTGAAAAACGTCAGAAATGTTTCTAAACTAACAAAATTTCTGCTAAAGTATTCTAGAACGTTGTACTGAGAAATGTGTAAACTTCCTGTGGAATGAACAGATACATTGATCGCGACTGCGTGTGCTAGCGAGTTAATTGACATTAATACATTCGAGTAGTAGGAATATTTCAGAAAATAAAATTATAACTTCCTTATGTCAAAACTTATGAAAAAGGAAAAAGATTCCAAAATATACGCGGAAATTTGCCATTTTTTTTTATTTATTTTTTTTTTTTTACTGTGCTCACACTGAAATGGGAAATGCCATTTTTTAAATTTAAAATTTTAAAGATGAGTATTTTTCTATTTTAATCATTTCAAATACATGTTTAAGTACGCAGTAAGAGAAAAAACGATTGGACTATCATGTTGAAATTGTTAATTTATTGTCTCAACACAGCTTATTTAAACGCAATTTATGAAAATTCCATATAAATTTACCTTAGTTAACATCCTAAAAGTCTCACCGCATTTAAGATATTATTTTAGTCGCTAATAGGCCACTGAAGAAAATAAGTTACCTAAATGCGTGGAAAACTTTAGAACTTAAATCTGAAAACTTTTCGAGATTTCCCGTGCTAACTTTTCTATTAAATGAAACACACATGGTACCCATTGTCGTCCGTAATTTTATTTGATCTTCAAAATTAACAGAAAAAAAACTTGAACTAATTTCGGGATTTTTTATCGCATTTAAGAAACATTGTGGCGCTATAAAATGAGCGAGGTCCACTGGAATGGGAATTTGTTTAATGAAAAACGTTTTAAATGTTGATAAATGTTTTGGGTTTAATCATTAAGATCGGATGCCTCATTAAGCAGCATTTATTTATAATTTTTGCATCAACACGTTCACGCCGGCGCGGTGGGTCACACTCGACTGTCTCAGAGTTGTCAAGTCTCCGGCTTTTTTCACACCACTGTTATTTTAGAGAAAATGTTGTTCCTTTAAATCGCCCAATTGTTCTAATTAAATAAAACAACATTTTCTGTACTAAAATGCTGGTATCCAAAAAAGCCAGAGACGTGGCAGCTCTGAGACAGTCGAGTGTGACCACCGCGCCGGCGTGAACGTGTTAAGATTATAAGGAAAAGAATATTATCGCATTTACGGGTCATCACATTTAGTCTGACCTTACTTATTTTTTTTGCCCTTTTAGAAGAAATAATAACTTTAAATTTATTTTATATGTATTATATTTAAAAAGTTATGGGATTTTTTCTGTTTTCACAAAACACCTCCCTATTTCCACCCCCTGATCCGATTTTCTCCATTAACGAACTTGACCGTGGTTTTCTGCCTCTTGATTCTATGTAACAGTCTGGAAGAGATTTGTAGAGAATTATAGAAGTTATCGTGTCCATAAAAATGTGATATATATATATATATATATACAGGATGTTTCTAAACTCATGGTACAAACTTTAAGGGTAGATAGAGCACACAGTAACAGTAATTCATTGTATAGGAATGTATGGGATCAAGTGACGCATTAAGGTAAAAACACCAGGGGGGGGGGGAGAATTAGGCCCCTTTTTCAATTTTCAAAATTTCTCATTCATACCAGAAAATATTTATTCTATCCTTTTCTTGACATTTCATAATTACTTAACACTAGAACGGCGGGAAATTTTACTCAAGTTTTATAAAAATATTTCACATCAGAATTTTTACTTAAAACTATTTAACTTATTTATTTAAGATATTTTTGTGCAGCATATATTAATCTTAAATTATAAAAAAGTTTTCTGGTTCGAATCGACATGTATTCATTTGGCAGGGGTCAAAATGACCCCTCGCCGCCGTTCTAGTGTTAATAATAAAATACTTCTTTGAAAATTTTTGGTATAAAATCGAATTTTTTAAATTGAAAATAGAAATTGAAATAGAAATTTTTTGAAATAGAATGGAGTTTTTGGTTGATTCCACTGGCGGTTGAGGGCAGTAAGTGACTGGTTGCCGTTCAATACCATGCATTCAAGTACCCTCATAGCATGCATAGTCACAGTGACGTCGCCGTGTCGTCAGTGCAAGTCACTGTGGTCACGTCACATCTGTGATCAAAATGCCACCACTCAGTGATGTCACATTGTGACTGAGATGTGAACTTCTTAGAAAACTTAAAAAAATTACAAAAATTCTTCAAAACATGTCATTTACTGTAAAATTATATTTTTCTGGCAATTAAAAAAATTGTGACGTCACTGTTACGTCACTGCATGTAACGTACGTCACATCACATATGTGAAAAAAAAACAATATATTGTAAGTCACAGTGGGACAAAAATATAAATTTCAAAAATCTTTGAAAATGAAGAGAAATATTTTAAACAGTCCCGAGTTACAGCGGCATAAGTAATGAAAACATATTAGGGGATAGCAAATAGTAAATTCTGTCACGAAAGGGGGGGTGCATAATAAATAAAGTGCACGATACAAGCATTAATAAACTAAATTTTCATGCTATATTAAATCAATTTGATATTCAAGACAGTGAATGTATACTTTTTTCATGATTTAATTTTATCTAGAATTGCAATTTAATATAATAAGCCTTCGCTGATTGTTATTATTATAAAAGTGTTTCTCGGAAAAATGGTAGGTATTCTTCAGAAAAATAATATGAAAAGTATGACAGATTGACATTTTTTTTAAATCCTCGATAACCCATTTTTATTTATTAAGAAGATATTTTGTATTTATTACGTGTGAAACAAACTTTAATGTAAAAAAGTGTGTGTGTGTGGGGGGGGGGGTTCATTATTATCATTAAATCTATTTTTACACATTTTAAAAATTTAAACAATATTTTATCTAATAAACTCTAATTATTATTATTATTATTATTATTATTTACAAAAAAGAAACTTTACAATCGATTTTCACTTGAATCGTTTGTAAATGATAAAAAGAAAAGGTAAAATACATTGGAAAATTCTTCAAATAAAAATTTTTAATTTAAAGACACTCTCATAAAATTATTGCGCATTTAGGTTTCAAATCAGTTGTATAGAAAAACAAGTAAACGATAAAAAAAAAAACAAAAAAAAAATCTGATCAAAATCGTCTGCTCGCAATATGACCACAGAATAAACAAGAAAAGACACGGGAAATTAGTTCATTCCACTGTTTACGAAAAATACGTTCGCCATTTTAGGATATTACAAATACACGTATATTATTAATGGAGCGTATTTGTAAGTTTTATTTAATTTAAATATTTTATTCCTGTTATATATTTTGAGATCATTAGTTAAATAGTTTTATGTTATATTAGTAAGAGACTGATCTGGAATTGTTTTTAGAAGCGATATTTTCCTATTCGATTCTGTGATATCTTAATCTGCCATCGCTCGGAAAAAAAAGCTGACGCAGAGACTGATTCATGCCTACAATTGTAAACATTAATTTCCAGTTACCTGAGATTAAAAATGTGTTAAGACAGTGATGTGGAATTTTTTTCGGTTTCTTACTGTTTTCTCATTACTAACACTTACAGCGTCATTATTATTTTAGAGTTTAATAAGATATTCGATTATTATGATATTACGAAACTGCTTCAGATTAGAAATTAACATTATACTGGGAAAATGTCTTTTTACATATTATAGTAGTAAAACTTTGAAAGATTTTTTTTTTCATTGATAATAATATTTTAAATTATTATTTAAAATCCTAAATCTACATACCGATGTTTTCAGATTTAACAGTTGTCAAAATTATAAAATAATATGAATTCCTTATATCATATTGAAAGATTTTTGAGAAATTGTTAATAATGCATTTAATTCATCTATTGTACTTTGTTGATGTTTAATAGTACAATTATAAATACTAAATATTTAGTGTTTTTCAAATTGGTATACAGTAGACTCTCGTTTTTACGAACCTCTTTTTCACGAAAACTTGCGATTTTACGAACTATAGAGTGGTCCCAAATACGCTCCCATTTACGAACTACAGATTATGAAAATCTCTTTTTTGCGAACTCGGTTTTCGTACTTCTGAATTTTTTTTTTTTAAGTATCGGAATGCAGTACCAACGTCAGTTAAACTCTATTCAGGTACAATGAGTTATCAGGTACAGTCCAAGAATGTGTTGATTTTCCCCAATCTCTTTCGTAAGGAGGGGGCATAGCAACAATTTCAAGTAGTGGTTGTCAGGACAAAAGCACTTTTTTGACGGAAACAATAAGTGTGAAAGGTAAAGGTAGTAAAGTCTTCCATAGATAAAATTGAAAAACATATTTTTCAAAATATGATTTTTTAAAAAAGATAAGTGATTATTTCCATTCCTAATTTTTTATCTATGTTTTCATTTATGTATTTTCATCAACTAAGTACTAATACAGTCTGCGTTTTCATATGTAATATTTTTAAAGCATGGTAACGTATGTTTCTGCGTACTAAAATTATTTTTTTGCATAAATTTGCATTTATTTCTTGTATATTTAAAAATACATGTATAACTTTATAAAATAATAAATAATCTTGAAATACTGTTTCAACCATGAAGAGGGGGCAGTTTAATAAAAATAGACATAAATAATGTACGTATTCATATCATTTTTGGTGTTTTTCTATTTTACGAACTTTCTATTTTACGAACTATTTGGGTGTTCCCTACGAGTTCGCAAAAACGAGCGTCGACTGTATTTATTTTTTTAAATTGTATGTAAGCCTTTTTTTTTGTTCTGTTTGTGATTTTAATCAAGCATTTAGTTGTAGATATTCAGAATCAGTTATTAAATTTCCTTCTATTGTAAACTCATTTTCTACGTTTTCGATACACGTAATTATTGGCATTAAAAAATAAAATATGATAGTAAAGCATTTAAATAAAGTGTTTTTCATACCTGATAACAAGTTTATAGATTAAACTGCTTTAGTATATATTTTTAAAAAGTTGATACTTACTTATATAACATAGAACTGAATATTTTTTTAAAGACATTAATAACTACTTTTTTCATTAAAATATTTTCCAAACATTAAAAACAGTTCATACGCAGTCATATATTTTTCGTTTATATTTCCTTTTTAACACTTTTCAACAAAGTTGAAAAGTGATTATGACTTCGGTTTGTCTGCGATCTAACTGTTGTAAATATACTCGGATTGCCTTGAAATTCTTGGATGTTATTGAGGTTTATCATAGCACGGTCCCTAGTTGTAATGAAGTTTGTAGCATGTTTTGTTCATTTACAAAGACAGTCAAAAGTTTTCCGTTACATTACGGCCTATGGGAAAAAATCGTCTCAAATGATTTTTATGATTTTACACGCTTTCAAGCAGAATAAAATTGATATGCATTTATGAAGCGCATTAAAAAATGCATACTGTAGAATATGCGATGCAAAGAATAGTTAATGTTCATTTACAGGGCTAAAAATGGAATTCCAATACATAATGATATAGAGGTGGAGCGAATTGTTTTCGGCGTACTCTAATTATGTTAACCTATTTCATATATAATATTATTGATATACGTCGCTGAGGTTTACATACTATAAATTATTTCATGATAATACGGAGTGTATATAGCATTTACAGGGACACAATAAGTATTTCAGATACTATATTTGTTACGAAGTACTCTTCATTAGCGATGATTGCTGGAAATGCATTTTTAATTATGATATGCGCTTTTATGTTTCATTATATTTATGCATAGTATATGATGTATATAAATGCTATAATACTTATACAGGGGTACACAAATTTATTCTTAAGTGTTACTGGGTATGGACGCAAATTGCTTAAAAGTGGTTTTTAAATGAGTTATGCATTTTTACGTTGAACTGCATTTAATTTACTAAGAAATGTTTGTAGAATATAGATAAAATTATATACAGGTTTACGCAAATAATTGGATACATGGCCATCTATAAATTATAATTTCTGGAAATGTGATTTCAGTCGTTTTAAGAGTGTTTTAGTTTGAATTAAATTTTAACTAAATAATGACGTGTAATAAAGGTTCTAGGTAAACTGCAGGGTTGTACAAAAGTATTCAAGTATTTTTCCATATATTAGTATAAAATGCTGAAAGAGAATTTCAACGTGTTATGCGTTTTCTTGCAAAACTAAATTTTCCCATTATATATTATATATATCAACCTACAGATTAAATACAGGGCTGTTCAAAAGAATTGAAAAAAATATTTGGCTATTGACGGTAACTGCTGAAATCAGATTTCTAGAAGTTTTATGCGTTTTCTAAAATGTTTACTTAGTTATCTTATTTACGTTATTTCCCTAAATTACGATGTCTTATTAAAGCATTCAGGAAGCGTTGGAAAGTTTTTTTATAATCTATGCTTAACGCATGATTTTTCTTACTTTTTTTTTCTATTTTACTGATCAGTCTTTTCAAATAAAACATACCAAATCTATTTAGCTCATATTCACAAAATACAATATACACGGGAATAAAAAAATTAAATAGATATGGCTTATCATGTCGTTCCATAAATAAGAGTTGTATTTATATCCGTTAGACTCCATGTCCGTATTTAATGAAGGAATGACAAATCACAATACATTAAAAAAACTTACAAATTCTTAATATCAAGCTTGAACTCAAGGTCAAGGTTAGAACTTAATAATAAAAGATCACTGTAATAATTCACTGTAAAAAACTACTCTAAAACAGTTCTCTTTTTTTTTTTTTCGAAATAGCATTAAAGAAGCTTCTTTAGATCTCAAAAATTATTGGTGGCCAAATTTTCTGTATATAAAGGAAAACTATTTGAAATCTTGTTGAAATCAGAAGACGTTATATTTCATTTACGTAATGCTTTGGTAGAAATAGAAGCATTTAATTTTTTTCACTGTATTTTCTGATACTGGTTTTCGTGTTATTAAAAAAACAGATTCTCCTAAAATTAAATAAATTATACACCAGATAAAGACTGTACCAATAGTAAGGTTAGCTGGGGTAACTGGAACCACCAGGTAACTGGGCCATAGGCTATTTTATAAAAAACTGTTGGTGTTGTTTAAGTTTTAGCTTTTGTGAACAATGCCCCTTAATCCCTACTTCCTAAAACAACGTGTATCAACTGAACATAACTCTCATAACTCTCACTTTGCTGTGATAGGTTGTCAAAAATTTACGTTTCTTTTTTAAAAAACAACATCTGTATGGTTGAACTTCCTCGGCTGATTATTAAATTACTGTAAGTACTTTTATTAAACAATCATTTTTTTTTAAGATTATACATATAACTACATTAATATTATTAGGTATCTATACATATTTACTTCATGTTTAAAATGTAAGCCCGGTGTCCCAGTTACCCCATAAATTTTTCAAGAATGGGGTAACTGGGACATGTATCCGGGGTAACTGGACCATGCTGGTTCCAGTTACCAGAATAGTTATAAATAATTTTTTTGTGTTTCTCTTACTACGGGAAGTAAATTTCTCCATTGTTTTTTGCTCACAATAAAAAAAAGATAGAATACCTTATTAAAATTATGTAATGAAATTTTAAAAAAGCATATTGAGTGGCATCAAACCAAATTTCTTGGCCCCTTGAGAGGCGGTGATGCCGTTATGGCATCACTTAATTTTAATTCCTAATTGCCGCATTGACACCTGAATTTTATAATGAAAATTTCACCTTTATTAAGTACGCGAAAACATACTTTTACTTGTTTTCAGATAGATTCTCTTGTAAATATTGGTGTCATTAAATTATTTCAACATTTTACGAATGCAAGTACCTTGCCCCTGAAAGCGAGATAGCCTGAACTTGAAATTGTACTATACACAGGGGTCGCATTCTATAGGGAAACTTTTATCGTTCCTACCACTATTTTGAAAATAATATCTTCATCGCACTTTTCTGTAAGGGTTCTGGTAGGGACAATAAAATTTTCCCTATATAATGCGACCCTGGATAAGGTACTTATGTACTTACGTAGCCGTTTGTTCATAGATTTACCTTTCTATTTTTTCCCTTAAAATACCCATGTGACTTTTATACTTATTATCTATACTAAAGTATATAAGTACTTCCTTAAGTTTTATGTTTTTGGTATAAATAAATCTAATATTTTCACTTTTAGTGTTTTTTTAAGACACATTGACAGCAAAGGTTTCCCTTACAACACTGTTTATTGACATATAATTTACATGATCTGCCTGTTTTTTTTTTTTTTTTTTTAAGTTGTTTACACTTTTTCAAACAGGACCTGATATCCGATATGAAAAAATATGAACGCGTGTGGAACATAGACACCCCCTGGTCTAGTTATCCCATTTTGGGGGCATCTGGACCCATAAGGAAAGAAAGATGAAATATGCATATTTTTATATTTTTAAATATTAAAATGTAATTTTGAGCATTTCTGTCTGATAGAGGGAACCTAACGGAACACATTTACAGAAGTTCAGACTTTAATTCAAATGAACATTAGTTTTTTGAAGCTGAATTGTCAGAAGCTCCAGAGTCACATTGTAAAATCATGTCCCAGTTGCCCCAACTAACCTTAAATAACACTACTGTTAAAACTGAAGTGATTGTTTTACTAATACAATTTCAGTAAAATACATTTATTTTTTTATCGCTGATGCATTGACACCAGGACTTCTGGCTATACCTTCCATCTCACACAAAATTTTCATTGTTTAAAATCTTTATTAAAAATACTGTAGGGAACTATACCATCAAACAAATAACAATTTCTTTCTTTAGATATCGTTTTCTAAAAAGAATTTGCATTTAGCATAAACAAAAACCTAAACATTTCTTGTTTGAGCAATTTAACTAAAGATGAGTTTCTTCAATGCATTAAACACTTATTGCTTTTCTTTGCTTATCGGGCTCTTTTGTGTTAAAGCGATTACTCTATTGTTGCTCAAGTTCTCAACTAAAAGACGTTTCTTCGATTAGGTTCAAACAGTCTTGTTGTCCATTAAGAGATACCTTTTTATTGAAATGTCTTTTGAACTCGTCTAGAGGAAACGAAACATTTTCTTAAAGGTTTTGTTAACTTAAAAAAATATTAATGAACAAAGGCCTTTTTACCGAAATAATTATAGGGAATGCTCTTCTTAAAGTTCCATTAATTTATCAGATTTAAAAATTTAAAGTTCGGTATATTGTTTAAGATAACAAAAGTTTTAAACAATTTCAGAACGCTTTGTTCTTTAACGTTTTGTCTTAAAAAATCACTTTAACAACATTAAATGTTTTAATTCTTAATAATTTTTGCAAGTATTTTAAGTTAACAACATTCGGGAAGCTAAAAGATATGCTAAGTGATGAAATGCTGTAATATTTTGTCTGTGATTTTTAAATCAAAACAAAATATTTACCTTCGAAAAAAACTTCAAAATTAAAAAAAATCAAAATTATGTAATATCTTTATAGAATCTACGGAAAATATATAATATGTATTCTTAAAGTTGATTATACACATAAAATAGCATTTTTTTCTATATGTATTTGTTGTTAGAAACTTTCTTGTATTCTTTTTTTTTCTTTCTTTTCATAAACTTTAAATACTGTACAAAATCATCTGATTTATTTCTAGAATATTTATTATGGTAGTTTTCTAAAAATAAGCACTATATTGAAGTATAACAGTATTTATAAATCAAAACAAAGCTATTTATAAATTCTGATATTTAATACGAGAGATGTATGAATAATAATGATATTTTATTAATTATTAGAAATGGCATTACAGAGAATAAATACTGTAAATTTGCATGAAACGCATAAGAAAAAGTAAAGTGTATACATAAATGTTGTGAGAAATTTATATAGCACTGACCTATGAAACATAATTAAAACTAGAAGGTTTATGGGTATCAACTTTAAGATAAATAAAACAAAGAAGTAAAATTTAAATGAAAAAATACAATAAAAAATGCAATAAGGTTTCGGAAAAATCCATTTCCTTAAGTGGCATGCAATGAGTCACATAATAAATAGAACGTTTATGTTATCCTACTAAACTGCTTATCTTTCCTTATTTTTCTTTGGAATTCTGTGATAAAACTGCTTACTTAAATCATTCGTTAAAATATAAAATTATATGATTATGAAAATTAAACTTTGTGTTTAATCAAATTTAACCCGGTATTACCAAATTTCGAATTTTTTAAAGCATGTGCAAATTTTGAAAGTATCAGTATTTTATAATAATGATACCAAATCCACAATCAAGATGGATTATTATCTTTAAATATTTAAAATTCGCAAGTAAATTATATTTCAGTATGGTTATTTCCATATGAAATAATAGTTAAACAAACCTAATTTAATATTAACAACAATATTATTTAATATTAAAACATTTTAACACGTTCACACCGGCGCGGTGGGTCACACTCGACTGTCTTAGAGTTGTTAAGTCTCCGGCTTTTTGCGCACCACTCTTATTTTAGAGAAATTTTGTTCCTTTAAATCACCCAATTGTTCTAATTAAATAAAACAATATTTTCTGCATTAAAATACTGGTATCCAAAAAGCCGGAGACTTTGCAGCTCTGAGACAATCGAGTGTGACCCACCGCGCCGGCGTGAACGT
This sequence comes from Maratus speciosus, assembly GCA_963932465.1. Classification (NCBI taxonomy): domain Eukaryota; kingdom Metazoa; phylum Arthropoda; class Arachnida; order Araneae; family Salticidae; genus Maratus; species Maratus speciosus. Next base: position 244,862,087 of record OZ010787.1, read on the forward strand.
GTTAGTCAACAGTTTTATTTACCTTTCAATAATATATACCGTAATTTCCAGTGTATAGCCCGCGGATCAAACAATCGTGTTTCGACCCAGAAAATTTAAAATATAAAATGTAACTTTTTAGGTCACGGTAAATATTGGTCTTCAAATACTGAATAAAATTTCTGGGTCCAAACTGAATTGTTTGATCTGCGGGCTATACACCCGAAATTGCGGTATATATTTTTTAAATTTCAGTATTTTTGTTAGTATTTTATGTGTACACTATCTGATAATAAATGCTTGGTTAAAGAAACTTTCAATATTTGAATTTAATACTATAAGGAATATTTAAAAATTTTTATTTTGGTCTTAAACTAAATGTGTGAACCATTTATTTCGTTTTATGCAAGACATTAAAAAAGGTCTTTAAAGTGTGCTTACAAAGTCTGTTCTATTTATTTGGGAAAAAAGCGTTGGAATACTCTAAATACATGATAATACCAAAAATTTATAAATTTCTTCAAAACTTTAAATCATGTGCTCAAGCATATCAAAAATAAACAATCAAGTGCAAGTATTACTGGCGCTGAGAGGGTTCCGTACAATAAATATAAGAATTATTAACTGTATTATTAAAAATATCGTTGCTAAAAGAATAAAATACTTTGCAAAAAAAAAAAAAAAAAAAAATACAAAACACGGTTCAGTGTAGCTGTATATAGGGGAGACTAGGGAGAGTTGACCCACTTTTTACAAAGAAATTATTTATTTTTTAAATATTGAACGAAGAATTAAGTTTTATATATCATTTTATTTACTATACAATCAGTTATCAAAATAAATTTACTATATAAGTGTAACGTATAAGAAATTTGAAAAATGATTGATTTTAATCATGAAAAAATAATGGGTCTAGGCTCCCCACAATATGGAATGGTTGACCCGCTATATGGGAGGCTTGACCACTTTGTTTTATATTGCAATATTTGTGAAATGAAATGAAATCAGTTAAAAAAAATAAGTTTATGCTACATGCTTTAATTATTATATATATATTTTTTAATATGATGCTTAAACAAACCTGTTGAGACGCAATCGGAAGTCAGAGGAGAAAAATTTTGTTTTAAACAGAAATTTGTCTGAACAGGTATAATTATATAGCAGGTAAAATGAAATTTTTACATTTAAGGCAGTGTTCTGTTAGAGACAGGTTCTTTTTTCATAGTGTTTCATGTTATTATGTCCGGAATTAGGAGCCACTATCCCGCTTTATTTTCGTCTCTTTGTCCTATTTTTGTGACACTCGAGCTGACAACTCTAGTTCTCACCCTGGTGAAATTTGTCTACATACCTTCCTAAAGTTTTTCGATCGATGCTATGTTCTTTTGCAGCAGCATGAGCACATAACTTATCATTAACATGATTTAAACCTTTAAGGGGCAAAGTACTTTCAGTACTAAAATGTTAAATTAAATGACTGGCACCGGAATTTACGAACAAATTTATTTGCAAAAAAGAAAAAGTCTATATTTCACATGCATATAAAATGGAAAAGATTTTAGCAAAATTCTCGTACCATTGTGATGCTTCGGTATTAAAATTAAGTAAATTTTTTAAACATACCACTGCCCATGAAAGGGTTAAGACTGCTGTCTTTATCCTTTCTCGTCCTTTCTAGTCTTTCCCACTGTTTCTATTTACCTATTGTAAGTAATATTTAAATGGAAAAAATATCCTATCAACTTTCCCATTTTCTAGCAATTTTCCACATCTTTCTTTGGTCAGTTTTAAACATTTTTCTTATCCATCACACCATTTTACTGTAGCTTTACAGAATAAATTTATATTCTTTTATATATATAACCATTAACTTTTCATTATGCATAGTGTATAATAAAAAAATTTCCAAAACTACTTATTTAAGTGAGCCTTGAGTATCTGGTCAACCCTCCCATTGAGTGGGTCAAGCCTCCCTACATAGATCTTTTCTAAAGAATACACATTGTTATGTTAAGCCTAACTTAGTGTATAAACTTTATGCCTGGAATGAAAGCTGTATATTTCAGCATTACTTTAAACCTACTTACTTAAATTTCTATGATATAATTTATTTGAAAAAAGCTTACAAAATATTTCTAAAAAACACAACTTTTAGGTTGAAAAGTCTCACAATTGATTTTTTTTCACACCTATTTCGATTACTTCTATGAAACGAAGACTGTTGTTTGGGGATTTCAGTAGCTTTAGTTGAGACCTATTGATAAAACTATGAAACTCTTTTAAATATCATAATTGATGGGTGGGTCAACCGTCTCTAGTCTCCCGTACTCGAAATGTATAAATGGTTATACCATAAACGTTCAAAGAAATATGAAGCCTAAATAACATAAATATTGCTATTCTGCATAAAACTTTTAAAAATCGTATCCTTATCAGTTCATGATGAAATTAATCCGGTACAGACAATAAAAGTAGTGAATTTTTAAATTTCGTTTGGCATTTCATAAAACTAAATTCAGCGTAGTAATAATCTTTTATTTTACAGTGTAGCTAAAACAAAACACTTGTGCAAAGTTTAAACTTGGCATTTTGCTAAGCGCGCTTCGAAAGGAGGTCTCAAATATGCCACACCGTTTTCGTCAGTGCCGCGTTTTCCAGATAGGTTTTTAATTAACTTTTAAAGACACGGGAGCCGTATTAAGCGATCCACTCAATCCAAACTAGTCTCGATTCCGATAGTATTTATGTGATTATTTCTAATGAAATTAGTCTGTTTTTAACAATTTGACATTTATTGTTTTTATACTGGTACAGGGCATTGCATTACACAAATATATCATTAAAATTTGTTATATGGTCACTTAAAAGCCGATGGTACATAGAGTATGCCAATTCTGTCATTATGTATGTCCAAAAAGGCCGTTTCTTTAAGGGTTACTATGTCGGCGATTGTTTTCTAAAATCATTACCAGCAATGCTTTTATACGTCTGCTACGATAGATATCTACAGCGTTGCCAATACCTTTGCTGAATGTCTGCAAATCGAAATTTTTGTGTAACGGAAAAATGCATTATTCTCAAAAACTATGTGAACTAAGGTAGTCTCTATTATTTTCCTGCAAGGTTTAAATTAACTTCGACTACCTCAAGTTTTTTCATACTTTTAGTTTCAGTAGATTTGGAAATAGATGGGGAGATTTTTGCACAACATTTTCGACGATATCTCTGAAAATATAATACCTAAAATTAAATAAAATGTAGTTCAGAGTTTAGTGTTACGAATACTTTCACACGATGCCCCACGCGATATACAAAGAAAATATTTTTTCTTCGAAGTAACTTAATTAGCCCCCATTCATTTTTCCTACAAATATTTGTAAATGCTTACAAATCTGTAAATATGCGGGTCAATAGTCTTTATTACGTCTCCCAATCTGAACTTTCCCCTCTTCATAGTTTACGAGTAAAGTGGCTGACAGATGGACAGCCAGACACAGGAGTGATCTTATAATGGTTCTGTTTTTATGTAGATTTCGTATGAAATACTACCTATTACATTCTCCCCTATGTTTCAATTTCAGAAATGTTTTTGCAGATCTACACCGATCATGACCCCTAGAACCCAAAACCACCCTCAGTGAAAAACTTTATCTCTCTCTCTCTCTCTCTCTCTCTCTCTCTCTATATATATATATATATATATCACTTTCTTCTGGACATGATAACTTCCACAATTCTACACAAATCTCTGCCAAACTGATACATAAAACTAAGGGGCATAAAATCTCGGTCAAGTTCGTTAATGGACAAAATCGGACCAAACAGATGGAAATAGGGAGGGGTTTCGTGCAAAAAGAAAAAAACCCACAACTTCTTAATTTTTGTAAATATCAAATAAGTTTAAAGTTTATATTACTTCTAAAAATAGGGTCAAAAGTTTATGTATCAGAGATTTTTGATGAAATTAAAAATGGGCTCAAAAGGCGCAAATAATAGGGTTTTTGGGAGAAAAAAATTCATAACTTCGTGAATTCTCAAGATATCAATTCCAATTAATTTTATTATAAATTTCCTTCATACTATATACATCTTTTTTATTAAATACTACGCATTACGCTAACGAACTGTAAACAAAACGTTTTCGCCTGTGTCTAAACACAATCTTGGATCAAAAAGCTCATTCGCTGAATTCCTCACGTCACCGTAAAACGGACCAATAGCAATTGCCATTCAAGCATCTCTCAAACGGTTCGTGTTAAAAGAGAGATTCTGTCTGGATTTTGATTTGCTGAGTTGGATGGGGCATGTGACCGTAACTTAACCACTGAGAAACGTCGCTTTGGCTGTTGCCAAATAGCAAGCGACAAATACAGCCTTTTTTAGCGCTACGTAAGATATATATAGATACGTATATGCGGCATTCTCACAATCTTTGGACTTCTGGGGAAAAAATCTGGCGAAATTAAACTTGCTAAAATAACATTTTAATCTGACAGACGAATGCCTTAATGATTCAAAATAAAGAAAAAATGGTCAGCAGCAAAATTTTTTTTATTTAACTGAGGTTAATATTAAACTTATGTTATGGAAAATTAAACTTTGCGAGTTTAATTTTCCTTGCCATTATACCACTGAAACTTTTTATTTTCTTCGAAAGTTTTACTTATAATGAATTTGCATAGTACCCACATGACATTCAAATAAGAAATAATAACAATGTAGAAATAATAAAAATGTAGTACTTTTAATACAGAAGTTTTGTAATATTGTATTAAAGGGGTATTAAAGAAGGGACGGTAAGGTAAAAAAAGGGGACGGTAAGGTAAAACGGGACAGTATAGGAAAAAAGGGTCGAAATGGGTAAAAAAGGGACGGTAAGGATATAACGGTAAGGAAAATTACCACCTATTTTAGGCAAATCATGTTAAGACTAAGTGATAGCCACAATGTTCATTGATTTATAGAAACAGTTGTTAACAATGGATTAAATTATTTCTTTTTAATTTACCTCTAAATGTGCAGGAATAAACCTTGGGACGGTAAGAGTACCATTAAAGTCACGATCTTGAAATTGATATTTAAATGCTGTTTTAAATTCTGCAGTAAATTTCCTGTCAAAGAATTTCAAACATTCTTTCTCTAGCGTACTTCTGCATGAGAAAAAACTTGAAAAAAAATTATGTGGCTGCATCTGAAGTTATTTTCTGTATAAGTTTAGCAAGAAGGACGGTAAGGATGAAAAACCCAGAGACAGAGTTCAAAAATAATATCAACGGTAAAAATGTGTGCAGGTTAATTTTTTGCTACATATTTATATAAAGCAATTGTCTCAGTTTCGAAAAAAAAATTACACCGAATTACTTTTATTGAAACAATTTTATACAGACAGCTCCAAACTTAAAAATCAGCATCAGGGACACGGGACGGTATAGGATTTTTCCTGGTATTTGGGCCCCCAACATCGTCCAAAACTTATTTATATCGTTAATATTGTTATTCAATCATGCAATAGGATTTTTCCCAGTATATCAAACAAGAAAACACAAAAAGGTGTATTAAAATAAAAATTATTATTCAGGGACATGAAAGTCAAACGATTGTGAGAATGCCCCATATATAGATAGTTGTACAATAACTATGAAAGTTTCTTTGAAATATGCTTTTTTCTTTTAATTTAGTTTCCTAGAAACCATGTTATGAATCTGTGGTTGATCCTTATTTTGATACAAACTAATATTTTTGATATATATGATAATATATTAAAGTTAAAACATTTTGATTGAAAACAAGAACGAAAAATCATACTTTCAGCATAGATTATGTAGCACTCGGTATACAATAACAAAACTTCACAGTTTATTAAGGTGAAATATCGTGTCTAAATAAGCAATTTGAAAAACTCATACCGCATTTGAAAACCCAGTTTCTGCTATTACAATCAAGTCGGAAAAATATCAGTTTTATGTGCAACCCTGTATATGATCAGTGGATTTGTATGTACTACATAGTATGCTAAAAGTTAGTTCAGTGAAACGCATAGCACAATTCAAAATTAATTTCCATTCAGCCATTTCTTGAATAAACGGAAATCTACTTGATAACTTTTGTGCAGTGTGTATCTATAGAATATATCCACACCAAGTAATACTTAAAAAAATAGTTAATAAAAAATGTAAAAACGTATACTACAACTGCAAACGCACTTACAGCAATTATTGTTAATAGATTTTAATAGTTAAATTTCTTTTTCAGCCAAATTCTTTTGTGTGTCTCTGTAAATGAACAGTAAATTCTATGCACACCCTATTCTACAGTAAATGCCGTAGTAGACCTCAGTGATATATACAAATTTCAGTATGTTTAAAACAGTGTGATCTCATTAAAATACACCGCAAATGATTTTTCCCCATACACCGTAATGTAACGGAATTCTTTTGAGTGTCTCTGTAAATGAATTGTAAATGCTATAGAGTTTCTTTACAATAGAAAACATGTCATAATGATACACAATAACATCTAAGAATTTCATGGCAATCGAACAATATTTACGTGTTAAAACCCCACATTTTTGCACGTACTATTTTGAAAGGCGACTGGAATTTGGCAAATTGTGCAACAAGAAAAGTGTCACAACTCAACAAGGGGTTACATTTATTTGTGTGTGTATGGGGGGGGGGGGGTATAAATTTACGAAATCCGCCCTATCTCTTTTATATCTTGATTCTTAAAGGTTTTACGCATTTTTTGTACACTTTTACAGCTGCATACAATGTTAAGTTCTATCGTTTTATGTCACATTAAAAAAATACGAAACTTCATTCGCATCTCCTGTAAAATTTACTTTTGTCGAGATGTCTCACTTTTCTTGCGGGTGAGCAATATCATACTGTGTACATTATATAACGTATTTATGAAATATTCAATCCAACAATATTGCCATATCGGGAACTTTTAAAAGAAAAAAAAAATGAGCATTAAAATTTGCAAAGTAACTCGATGTTGAAAACTTTAACGACCAGTAACCGATAGATAGAGCGTTTTAAAGAACGACTCAGACTTTCTTTTAAGAAAATTTGTAGGTAATCAGCAGACGTTGGCAAAAGAAAAATAAATTCGTGGTCGAATTCGATATTAAAATAAGTTTTGTCCAATTACGGATATCTATAACTTAGAGGAGATTGGATTATTCTTGCAGCCTGCAACCAGAAAAGACACTTTGCTTTCGCTAAGAAAGCTAAGCTAATGTGGAAACAATAAAAAAAACAAGACAGACAGTAATACCGGGTTCGAACACGCCAGGAACTGATAATTTAAAACTTGTTTTAATATGATATAGCTAACGCCACGGAGCTTTTATATATGTTGAAGCTCTTCAGATGTCTGTAGAACAACTCTAAAGCAAGAAAAGCATTCACCACTTGGGTTCTGTTCAGAAAAGTGATACGTTGTCTTTATTATCGTCAATGTACTGTTCACACATAAGTGAAACGTTTAAAAGCAATTAAGATTGTTTATGTAACACGCACTGTTACATCTATGCTCAAGGTATTTTAAGCTTTTGAAATAAATACCGCAGCTTCCTGATCAAAGATTTCATAAAATCATTAGATGAGAGCAAAATGTTTCGCGTCACTGCTCTAGATGGAATACATTATATTCACAAAAGCTGGAATAATACTTAAAAAAAAAAAAAAAAAAAAAAACACGATAACTAAGCATTTCAAACATGCCGAATTCGTTTCAGGCTCTTGGTTGACCGAGGATACGGAAGAAAAGGACATTTTTTTTTATCTTCACTATTTCAGGAGTTGCGAGAATGGGGTCGGCCCGTACAACAGGTTGATGAAAATGCCTATACTATTATAGACAGCAATTTACAAACTACATCGGAAGCAATAACAATTGAAATTGAATCTAGCTCATATTTTGAAAACAAAAAATGGGCCAGAAATAGAATACGACAGCCATCATGAAGAAGAAGTACCTCCCAACCCTATTGTGATGAAAAAACACTTAGAGTATATTGATAAACTAAGGAGCTATATTTATTCTTTGAATGACACTACGGATAGTGAATATAAAATGCTATATTCTCTAATGAAAGAAAAATTTATTGCATAAAACTGCCATGAAACATGGATGATTTTTTTGCAAGCAAGTAAAAAATGGGTAAGTACCGAATTGTACAATTAAATACAATCTAATTTTTGGAATGGATAATTGTTTTAGTATTTCACTGGAGGGATATGAGTATTTTATGAAAGATAGTGTTCACAAATAACAAAGGGTGAAATTTTATGTATCACAGTGCTTAATGCAAGCAATGTCGTGTATTTATTGGGGAAAAATATAATATAAAAGTATTTTCATGAAAATAGAAAAAAGTAGCAAATTAAATGAATCATTTTGAAAAGCTTATATTACAAACTGTTTCTCTCATTTATTAACTCGACAGAAATCGGTTGAATATCAAACTTTGTTCATAAAATCATAAGATGAAACAGGAAATTTCTGATTTGGTGCTGGCTTTTTAAAATTTTGGAAACGTGAACAAAAGTTTCTGAAATTGCGATCTTTAATAAAACACTGAAAATTATTGTGAGAGAAGATTAAGAGGTCAGGTAAAGTTAAAATGTCAAATAATCATCTTTTAATATCTTATATTAAATATGGTTCTTTATCAGAATTTTAAAAGAAATTCCTCTTAAAAATTCCCTACAGAAAGTATGTTTTAGATGATTATGATGACCTTTTTAGATGATTAAGAGGTAATTTATTCTTTAAAATAACATTTCTCTAAACGCTGATATTGGTCATTGGGCGTATGCTTTCTATAAAATACCTGGATAGAATTTTACTGCCTGAAGGTATAAATCCAGGGCTCGCAGCGTTCCTAAAATTTTCGCACTTTGCTACCAGTACTTTAAATAAGAATTCTTCGTTGTAGATTCTTTTAACATCTGTAATAGAATTATGCAATAAAGATTATCGTTTTAAATTAGTGGTAGGAAAGTGCGAAAATTTTAGGAACGCTGCGAGCCCTGTATAAATCTCATCGATATGCAAATTGTTCAACTAATATGTTAATGAAGCATGAATCTTCAAAATTATAACTTTTTCATAAAATAAATCAATTTTGATTTATTTTCTTAACTTTTCTTTAAAGATATAAGGATTATATTTTTATCCGTGTAGATTTTTTAAACACATTTTATATCTCTCAATAAAATATTTTTGGCTTTCCTGTGACAATCAAATTATGAGAAATCCTGCGCTTAAGAAATAAATTGTGAATTCATTTATTAAAAATGCATTAACTTTCAAACTATATTAAAACACTTTATACGCATCTTGGCACTTTTTCCGGTTACTTATTGTTAGAATATCTGTCGTTTTGTTTTTTCGAAATTTCATAACAAAATTTAATTAAATAAGGAGTCATATTAGGTAACTTTTAATTTTAATTTGTCAGTTTAACAGATGTCTGACCCCTTAATAATATTCGAAATTTTCATTCAATACTTAATTTGAAGTGGAGAGTGTAAATAATTAATTTTAACATAATCTGCAAAATGAATGTATGAGCAAAAATGAAATGGACATCAAGATAGTATGAGATGAAATAAAATGACCTTTTCTCAAGGATTTAAAATAAATGCTTGCTACCACTTAATAAGTCTTTGAATTTGCTCAATGTTTGCTTGAAGTTACATAATAGTGAACAAAAATATAACAATATAACCAGATGTTAATGATGATAAACGTAATTCTCATTCATAAATAAGCATTATTCCCTTGTCAGAACTCCTAGTGTTCTGAACTTACGAATCTAAAGCAATTTATATTTTCTAATCTAGAACTTTTTAGCAAGTAATATCAGCGATTACATTTGTCGAAATATTGAAATGGAGTAACGTTGATTACAATGATGATTAGATTCAAGATGTGTTAAGATAGATGTTCGGGAGCGACGTCGATTTTGCTCTTACTGATTACATACGTTATTCAGATGTATTATTATTGTCCGGCTATTATCAAAATTTAAATACATAAAATAAGTATGAGGAATTCTATTAAATGTTTGGCTTGTAAAATTCTTCTAGTCAGAAAATGTTAGAGGTATGCCAGGTATTTAAAACTGATTGTCGTTATTAGTAATTAAATTGATCAATATAATCTAATCAAACATAACAATAATTTATTTTACAAAAAACACTATTTCATTCGTAGCTAAATTTACTTTTTAAGAAGTAAGTAGATTGTTATATTTGTTAAACATTTTAAATGAATTCTCGTAATTTTTAGGGTTCCGTACTTAAAAAGTAAAAGAGGAACCATTATAAGATCACTCCTGTGTCTGCCTATCTGTCACAGCCGTTTTACTCGTAAACTATGGAACGTGGGCAATTCAAATTGGATAATTAATAAAGATTATTGTCCCACATAATTACAGATTATTAAACATTCACAAATATATTTAGAAAAAATGTAGAGGGGCTAATTAAGTTACTAAAAAAAAAATCTTTTCTTTGTATACAGTGCGAAGTAACGTGTGAAATCATTCGTAACGGTGAACGCAAAAATACATTTCTTTTAATTTTAGGTATTATATTAAATTGATAATTATTGAAATATAAAAGCGTTATTGATAATGATTTTTAAAAAAATCGTCAGTAATTAGCGGATATATTAACTGTTAACGACAAGGACAGTTTGGACATACATAATGGCGGCGTATTCTATGTATCATCGGCTTTCAAAATCTAGATAAAAAGATTTAGAATATATTTGTGTAATGCAAGTAGCAGTATTAAAAAAACAAATATGAAATTGTTAAAAACAGACTAATTTAATTAGAATTAATCACATAAATACTATGGCACTCGCGACTAGTTTGCATTTAGTGGATCTCTCAATGCGCCTCCGGTGTCTTTTAAAGTTAACTAAAAACCTATCTGGAGAAAACGCGGCATGGCCCAAGGAAGCGTTGCATTTTTGCGACCTACTTTTGAAGTGCGCTTAGCACAATGCCAATTTTAAACTTTAACAAGGGTTTTGTTTTAGCTACACTCTAAAAAGAACAGATTATTATTATACTGAATTTAGTTTTATGACATTTCAAATGAAGTTTAAATAAGCACTACTTTTATTGTCAGTGCCGAATTAAGTTCATCATAAATAGATTAGGGTAAGATTTAAAAAAAAAGAGTTATACAGAATAGCAATATTTGATACAATTTAGGCTTCATATCACATTTATGGCATGCCCATTAATAATTTTTAGGAAGATTTCGTAAGAAATATCACCTATTACAATCTCCCCTATGTTGGAATTTCTGAAAAAATATTGCAGATCTTCTCCCATCATGACTCCTAGAACCCAAAACCACCCCCATTTCAAAACTTATCTATCTATCTATCTATCTATATATATATATATATATATATATATACGAGGGTGAGTCGGAAAATAAGTTTCCCTTGGCAACTGTGGACAGAGGTGTGTATGAAAGACAAAAAATGTAATGAAGCATTAAAGATAAGACGTAACTTTATTTTTCTACATAAGTTTCAAGTGAGTTGAGACATTTGTCATACCCCTTTATAAGCTTCAAAAAGCGCTCCTTGAAAAAATCGGGGCTCTGAATCATTCTGTTCCCGTTATATGGGGAGAAAGTGTGTTGTGAATTCGTGGTCAAAGGAGGATGTGAGCGGTTGTCCGCTACGAATGGGCACGTGGAGTATCCGGAGCAGAAATCCATAACCGCCACGTGGGAGTCTATGGGCCAGATGTGGTGTCGAAACAAATGATGCGGAGATGGTGCCGCCAATTCAGTGAGGGGCGTCAGCAAGTGTTGGACAGACCGAGACCTGGAGGGACGCGCACGGACACTATAGACGAAAGCAATGCTTGACTACTTTTTTGTAAGCAATGCTGAAGTCACACAAGCCGTTCAACGCTTCTTTTGTATGCAGAGCCATGTTTTTTCCTGGAGGGCTTTATGAAGCTTATAAAGGGTATGACAAATGTCTCAACTCACTAGGCACTTATGTAGAAAAATAAAGTTATGTCTTACCTTTAATGTTTCATTACATTTTTTGTCTTTCATACACATCTCTGTCCACAGTTGCCAGGGGAAACTTATTTTCCGACTCACCCTCGTATATATATATATCACTTTTTTATGGACACGATAACTTTTATAATTCTACACAAATCTCTTCCAAACTGATACATAAAATCAAGGGGTAGAAAATCTCGGCCAAGTTCGTTAATGGAGAGAATCGGATGTAGGGGTTAGAAATAGGTAGGGGTTTTATGAAAACCGAAAAAAACCTCATAACTTCTTAGTACATATCAAATCAGTTTAAAGTTATTATTACTTCCAGAAGAAGGTCCGAAAATTTAGGTATCACAGATTTTTGATAAAATTAAAATTGGGCTCAAGGGGCGAAAAAACAGTGTTTTAGGGGGAAAAAATTACAACTTCGTCAATTCTTAAAATATGAAATTCAATTAAACGCATTATAAGTCTTTTTAATTTTATCTACAACTTTCATATCGACAAGATTTTGATAGGACCAATTCTTACTGCAAAAAAAAATAAATAAATAAAAATAAATAAATAAATAAATAAATAAATAAATAAATAAAAAGGAAAATAATGGGTGTGTTGAAGAAGGAAAAAAATTCATAATTTCGTCAAATCACAAGATATCCAATCCACTTAAATTTATTATACATCTTCTCAGTATTGTCTACAACTTTCAAATTGACAAGTTTTGATAGGACCAACTCTTACAGCAAAAACATGTGTAACAAAAATAGTGGTTGACGAAAAAAAAATATCGTGTTAAGGGTATACTCAAAACCATACGGCTTATTTTCTGACTCATTTTTAAATTTGTTTTTGCTCCCAAAGCATCCAATTGGTAGGTTCTCTTATTCAGAAACTATATTGTGTGCTGTTTTGATCGAGTTTATGATAAAGGTAGAATATATTTTTAAAAATGCTGCCAAAGTGGGCATTTTGAACAGAATTTCCCAAAGCTGGAAACGGAAAAAATTGTCGTACTCAGAAAATAATTGTTTGTAGTGCAAGTTTTAATGAATTGAACGAAAAATAAAAACACGGGTCACTTATAAATCTCTTAAAGAGTCACGTCAGAAATTTTCATGTTTTTACTTTTAAAAATGAGTCTGAAAATGTGTCGAGTTCTTGAGCGTTGGAAAATATTTTTTTGAATACCGACTTAATATGATTCTGATAAAACCAGCTCTTACTGAAAAATGAAATTAAAAATTCGTCAAAAGCGGTGAGATAAAATTGTTAAACTGGGTTTTATCTCTAATCTTGATTTAGTTTTTGTTGGTGAAATTAGTGCTTTAATTCGAAATATACCTCCGCCAGTAGGCAGAGTTTGCCGATATTTTCTAGTATATACAGATATACCTAACCCTACGCTGTATAGTCTTTTACAAAGCCTTATTATTCTTTTAGCAACGATTTTTTTAATAATACATTTAATAGTTCATATATTTATTGTACGGAACCCTCTGAGCGCGAGTAATACTCGCACGAGACCGTTTATTGTTTATCATACACAGGTAGAGGAAAAGCTATCGCCTAATGACATCACCAATATCGGCCAATATCGTGAATACTTCTCAATGTCATATATCAAATTTAGGACAATTGCCAATATTCACCTATATCTCTTAGAACTACTTATTAAAAGAAACATTTATAGGAGATGTGGGCATTACTTATCATATTGTTGTATAAAAGTAGTTTTCTAACAATAAAATGTTTGTCGTTTTTAAAAAACTAATTTAACCTACTGGAATGAAAGAACATCTGTCTTTTACTATTTAGAAATTTATCAAATTAAAAGCATTGTGTTTGCGTTCTAAAAACATTTATTTTTAAAAAAGGAGGGGAATTTCTTTTGACACTTAAATATTGTGTTGTGATATAAAAGATATGCCCATAAATAAACTGACAACGAAAGCTTAGTCGGTGATATTACTCCGATTGCTACAGGAAATCCAGAGTCATTTACTCTGAACTTTAAAGCGAGTAATGTTAAAAAATTAACGCAATATTTCACAGTTTAAGAACATTGAAACTCTATTTTAATTTATCAAATGTTTTGTAAAATGCTCTCAGAAGAAAGTTAGCAGCAATCAGTTAAAATATAAGAGAAACAAACGACACAAATTCAAGATCAAGTTCATGGAAGGGACAGAAATAAAATTATCTGACATAATATAACCAGGCATAGACATGAAATATTTTTAAATGAACTTTCGTTTGCAAATTCGAAAAAAATAATTCATTAGTTTTCTATATGAGGAAATATACAAACGTTTCACTGCTATTTAAATAGCTACATTGATACAATAAATCGATCTATATATAATAGAATCTTGGTCCTCGAAAAACGCCAAAATTCTGCTTTTGAAAACGAAATTCAAGCAAAATTTGATTCGGTTCTGAAACAGCAAGAGTATTGTCGCGAAAACGGATAATTTGAAATAACGTAGATAAAGTGACATAACTGATTTTTTGGACACGAATCGTACATAGATGATGCAAAATGACCTCAGTGTTAAAAGAAAAACAAAAAACAACATGCATTTATAAATCACTGTAGAGCGTGGTTGTTGAATCTAAGGATTATTCTTATTTTTATTTTTTGCCCTTTGTATTAAAAGTTTGCGTTATGAAATATTTACGTGGTCTCTTCCACCTATGAATTAAGCTCTAATTAAGCTGCAAATAAAATGACACACAAAAATTTTTATCACTAAAAGAATTACAGAGATTTTACTCTTGATTAAATATTTTTATTTACATTAAACAAGATTATATACATATAAACATTAATTATTGAAAGAATAGAAGCATAACTTTAGTTTGCTTATCATTGTTATACTTTTACACTTGAAAATTTAATCTCTAACAAAATGATTTGAATTATTTTTTTATTATTTTTTTATAACAAGAGAATTAATTTTCTTTTATTTAAAAGATTTCATTTAAGTTTTATTACTAGTTTGTTTGGATCTCATATGGCCACTATACCATAAAATATCATTTAATGGATATTTATAATTCGAGTATTACATTATTGGTAAAAGAAATTTAGAGTAGTACCTTGTAATTGGACGGGTCGATCACCTTCCCTCATCGGACTTCAGAGCCGTCGCGGTACTCGAGATAGGTTTAGGTAGTCATACGATGAATCTCCTCACAAGGGCGGCAAAATCGGCATGACTTTAAGCTCAGCTCCGGGACTCTGCGGGCAAGATCCATTATATCTTGGATATGCGTTTTTAAGCAGACTCCTTCAGGTAGCATACTTCCTCGGCCTTTCCATCACTTTATCAGGGCTATCAGAACCGCATTCGCAGCACCAGGGCTATCAGGACCGCATTCCCATCTCCAGGGCTGTCAGGACCGCACTTGCATCTTCTAAATATTTTTTTAGACTACTTCTTCAAACTTTTCTCTTGCACCTGATACCTTGGTAGTGGGCGGAACAATTTGTTATAGCCCTACCTTATTGGTTGTGAGAAAACTTTTTAATATGCTTGGCTAGACCTATTAGCTGCCAGTCCTCAAATGCCCCTCACATATACTTTAATTTTATTACGTGCCATAAACTCTGGGTGGTCTATAGTCGTATATTTCATTTGACATTTTTTTTATTTAACGATTCCCTATTATAAACAACTTTTCTTTTGATTGTCCTGAAACGACGCCAGAGCGTCTAGCTATCATTCTGCTATTGTTGTTTACTGAGATCCAAACTATATACTCGACATTATATATGTATTTTAATATAAAGAAATTTTTAAAAATATCTATTTAATATTTATAGTAAAATTAATAATTTTTGTAGGAACCTCCATTCCTATTTTACTCAAACATATAATTATTACAATTTTAAACTCATAATTATATTTTATAAAAATATATTTGTACAACAGTAACATCAAATTACGCACTTGTACTGTGACTTAATCAAAATGTTGCAGGAACATATTATTGTTCTATGTGTTCCAGCAGTTTCCATTTTCTCTTTCATTAATTTTTCGTATTATAACGACGAAGCACATATACATGAGATATAGGGATCTAAGTACTAATGCAAGTGATGAATACTTAGGTAAAAAAAAAATCTAGTGGTAATAATATTCTAAAAAATGGGAATAGAAATCGCAATCTTTCTCCCTAATCTCATAATAATCGAAGTTTCGTTAATAAAGATTGTAAGGCAGGTTTTGCTAAAATCAATTTAAATTTTACAGAATTGTCATTCTGTCAGGAAATGTAAAGTGTTGTAATACTTTTTTTTTACACAAATGAAATTTATAATATATTATTTGATGCGAGTAAATATAGGGAATAAATGTGATGGGTAGGAAACAATTATTGGTATTTTTTCGATTTCTTATAATACAATTTGATCGGCTTGGAACCATTTCTAAATTTCGTTAAAACGAACTGTGTTCGAAAAATGACGTACAGCACGTAAAGAAAAAACAAATTACGAACTATGGTCATTATTACAAATCTTAAAGTTGCAGTTTAAATCAGTATCAACCACAGCTCCTTGTTCACTACTTTAATAATGCTGTTATGGTGACATTTAGTTAAGTTATCTACATATTAAAATTGTATCAAAAGTTAAAATTTTTACATTATATTTGAATTCTTGGGCACCATTTAAATTTGGACACCAATCAGAGAATCACTCGGTCTAGTAGTTAAGACATTATGCTGATACAAAGTTTTGGAACATATAATGTTAAAGTGATTTTTGGTCCTTACAACAGTTTGCAATGCAGATAGTTTTATGTATAACCTTTAAATTGTTCGACGAAATGAGCTTTAATTTTGGATTCGCATACTTGGCACTTCTAGAAATATATTTAAGAAATTTATATAGGTTACTTATTGTTTTACATCTATTAACTGCCTAATTTACATATTTTAAAATTAATATTCGAAAAGAAATACGGATTGTAACCTCCCAATGTTTAACCTAAATCGATTTCACGAAGTCTCAAAAATGCAAATCTAAAATTACAACTCATTTCGTCAATACAGTTTTTGAGTTATGCGTAAAGGAATACCCATATCGTTATCTTTAGTTGTTATTCAGCAATATAATAAAATATATTTGTAATAATTTAACTTTAGAAGTCAGAAATAATAAACAGAAGAAATTTTAAGTCTGTTTAATTCCTAAACGTCGTTACAGAATGGCTTCTCCTTTAATATCCGAAGCTAAAATTTACACAGAATCCAAATATGATATCAGATTTATATGCTACAATTCAAAATTTTAAACTTTTATAAAGTTTGAATATGTAGATGACACCTAAACAATATTACACCATAATAGGACTGTAGAAACTAATAATTAAAGCAATTTGGAGCAAACAGATTTATTTTGAGATACTGGAGTAATGAACATCTTTCATGGGTTGTTACAGATACTGTGGCTGATCTTTTTCGAAATAAATGAGAATAGATCTATTATAATCGTTTAATTTACAACAAGATACAGTCCTTAATCTTTAAAGACGATATTGAACTTCCATAAGACGGTTTAATTGTTGATATTACTCTTTTAGCACTTAAGTTGGACATTTAAAAAACTTGAAACACCTGATTTGGATACATTTAAAATACGTATCGCAGCTAATTAAATCTTTAAAATTCTTCCAAAACTCGTTATTTTTAGGTAGATCTTTATTTTTGTTATAATTTGAGCATGATTGTGTAGGCGCATGGGATAACACTGATCACCTGGTGTAAAAAAGAGATTCCGTGTCGTGTCATTTTTTAAATGTGCATAATTTGAAATACAAAATTTGTCCCAAACTGGTTACATCCACAATATAATCGAATGGGATTGAAATGTAAATATATATATCGTCCAGAGTATTTAAAGAAAGAAAGAAATATTGAGGTGAGAGAGACTACGAAGGGTGGTCCTTATTTTTAATGTTTCAAAATTTATTGCTCTTACACTTTAAATTTTTTCCATTATATCTAAAAATAATTCTTGTATATTTTAATCACTTACAAACAATATTTATAGGTAGCTCAAGAAAGTATAAGATTCATAACTTGGAATCATTATCTTGATTTCTGCTCTTTTCACTTAAAAAAATCTCTAATCATAAGATTAATAAAAATATGTCAATGTATTTAAAAGTAAAGTCGTGGAAAAAAAAGAAAACACCCCTTACTAACTCTGCAAACAATTATCGTAGACGAAAGTTAATGGCATCACTTTTAAATAATGTATATAATATTTGCTTAGGGGGGCACTTACATATTGAAACGTACCATAATTTTTTTTTCAATAGCAGTACACAACTCTGTCGTTTTTTAAGCATAATTTGAAAACTACTTCGGAGAAAAATGTGAAATTTTGGATTTCCATAAAGCAGAACTTAATAAATCTAAATCCATCAAAAAAAAATTCTAGGTTGCAATTCAAAATGTTTTCGAATATTAATTTCATAATTCGTATCATACAATTATAAAAATTGCAAATTCAACATATTCATGTTTGGGTATTTTAGTATTATTGCTACACAAAAAATTAGCGCATTAGGAGTATAATTTCAGGAGATATTAATAAGAATATGAAAATGTAACTTAACATTAGAAACACTAAATTTTGAATGTATATAATTCAAAAACTTACCATTCAAAAACTTAAAATTTGGTGTCTAGGCATAGTTTGAACCAAAAATTTAAAATATCTTATTAAAATTGTGTATTGCCGTTGAAAGAAATGAAGTTTGGGTTCTTTTTAATATGTAGATGACCCCTAAGAAAATTTTAAATACATCATTCAAAAGTAGACTTTATTTCCAATCGTTCGGTACCAGTAACTTTCTTCTACATTAATTCTTTGGGGAATTAGTACAGTGTGTTTACTTTTTATCCCTCAACTGTACCTTATCTACACTATAAAATCCATACAAGAATTTGTTAATTCATTTATTAAGTTAATTATCTAAATATAATTTATTTGATATAAATTTAAATGTTTTTATGGTACCTCTCATTTATGGCAGCACCAGAGACAGAGAGTCATAGATTTTTTTTCTAATTGTTTTGACGTATTATATAAGCTAAAAATAAATTTTAATATTTTAATATTAGTTTTAAACTCCTATTGTGTTAGCTTAGTATATATTTATCTACTAAAAAACAACTTTTCAAAAGTAAAAAATAAGCCAAGAAAAAAAAAAAACAAACAAAAAAAACAAAAAAAAAAAGAAAAGAAAAGAAAAGAAAAAAGGTGAAAGTTGTGGCTAAAAAATAGTGTGATATCAAATTTCCAAGCTTATATTGCGGTACTTATTTAACATTTTTTGATAAAAATTTACCATATGTAAGTCGAGTACCTAAGTATGCGTTGATAGAAAGCCTTTTCTCCTTTACTAAATACATCATAACGTGTTTCTGAAAATTAAATTTTTTTAAATTATGCATGATGGGCTTGGCGGCCATCTTTCCATATTTTACACAAATTTCTAAGCACACAAGTTCATTGTTAAGATTGGAAGTTCGAAATTGTTACTAAAGCAAACATTTTATTCTTTTAATTTATGGAAATGAGTGCCTAAAAGTTTGTGTCTAAAAATAAAGCTGAAGTAACTTCAGGTTTCATCTTATGATTCTCTTTTTTCGGAGGGGGGTTAATTAATTAGTTAAAGCAGTAAAAATCAATTTGTTTTTTCAAAATAAAAAAACTTTCTTAATTTATCTGTCTGTAGCTAAAACTAGAAGTTCGAAATTCTTAATAATGCAAATATGTTACGAGCTTGAGTGCTTAGAAATTTGTGTAAAATATGAAAAGATGGCCGCCAAGCCCATCATGCATAATTTAAAAAAAAATTAATTTTCAGAAACACGTTATGATGTATTTAGTAAAGGAGAAAAGGCTTTCTATCAACGCATACTTAGGTACTCGACTTACATATGGTAAATTTTTATCAAAAAATGTTAAATAAGTACCGCAATATAAGCTTGGAAATTTGATATCACACTCTTTTTTAGCCACAACTTTCACCTTTTTTCTTTTCTTTTCCTTTTTTTTTTTTGTTTTTTTTCTTGGCTTATTTTTTACTTTTGAAAAGTTGTTTTTTAGCAGATATCAGTTCTTTTTTTAAAACAAATGATATATAACTGAAATAATTCTACTAGCTCAAATTAAAATTAGTCCTTGTATAGCCTTTATAAACAAGGAACAAACACAATATTATACATTTTGTTTACCTATCATTCATTTTTTATAGTGATTAATAATTTAAAAGTAAGGAAATTCAATTTCTTCGTTCAAAGTATCAGTCTTTCTCAATTTATATCTCCTTAAAATTTTCTACGAAAGATGAAAATTTACTAAAAAACAGAGGCGAAATGAAATATATATTTGCAGTTAGTCTGTCAGTTAATTGTTTTTTCTAACTTTTTTTGCTGACGATTTTGCAAAATAAATTTACCTTTACAAATACCTACGGTTAATCCGAGAGTGAAAACCCGCAGGCATCTAAAGAATCGAAGATCTGTAAATCTAGCAATTCTAGACATAATAAAGGAACATTTTTGATAAAAAAAAATCTAAAAATTTAAAGATATAAACTGTACATATAACTTCATCTTCATTTAGATCGTGTTATAGAGAAGAAAGAATAAATATGTAATTTTACTCAAGTCTGTTTATCAATACCTATTTGCATAAATGTGATGATATTAATTTACTATAAAATTTCCCCTAAATTGATTATCTTTAATAGTCTATTATTAAAGCCGCATATACATTAGAATTAAATATTTTTCGGTTAAAAATTGCCTGAAATCTATAGTCTTATCGTTCGTTAAATTTGTTTTTTTTTATGCCCAGACTCTTTTTCTGAACTCTGACAAAAGATCACAGACATATTGAAGCTATCCAAATTCTTATATCTTTCTATCGTATTTCCTTTTTTGAGGGTGTGTGAGGAAGAGCCTTAAGAACTTCATTTTGTTCTCAGAATTCTGAATTATTCACTCAAAAGATCTACCTACATAAGTCTTGTTGCAGAATTTTCATTAGTTAAGAGTTGCATCAAGTTATACATCATGTGAATCTATTAAATTAATTTTGTGAAATACTAGATGGGAGCCATTGATATTTCCAGACCATTTTTCTACATTTTAAACTTGAGTCATTTACTGCTATTCATTAATTTTCTATACGAATTAAAGAAGTCGTTGTTTCCATGCCAACTGTACCTTTCACTATTTCTTGCTTGTTTGTTTGTTTTATTTATTGAACACATACATCATATCACATGCGGATCACGGCGGGATTCGAATCTGCTTCCACCTACGCTCTCAAGCGATTAGCGGCATTGTGTCTTATCCACTCAGCCACAGTGGGCCACTATTGCTTTCTCTAATGCCCAGATACTCAAATTTAACCAACTGCACTTAGAATCGTGGTCATAACACAGAACATTTATATGTTAGAGCAGTGTTGCCAGTGGGCTACTTTTTGTAATTCAGATTTCTTGATTGCAAGCACTTATTATAAACGGTAAAATTCCCATTGTTTTCGCCTTAATTAATATGCCATTAAATAAGGCATATTTACAATTTCAAAAAAGTGGTGCCAATCAAGTATCTGAGTTAAAAAAAGTAGCCCATCTGGCAACACTGTGTTAGAGTGGTGATATATTCTCAAGTCGTGTACTCATATTCAATTTTTTTTCCAAAGTACGGTAACTCAGTTTTCAGTAATAGACGAGGAAGATTTCAATTAATCTAACCAGAAAAGTTAACAAACATTGGCTTCCTGATTTGATTTTATTCAAAATTGTTTTAACCAACCAAAGTTAATGTGCGGGATCCAGATAAATTTTTCTCTGTTAGTAAAATTACATTGACCAATTAGTAGCCTTTATCTTTGCAGGCTTTTCGGTGTTTACTGCAAACATAAAAAAGTTTGGAAAAATGCAGACGTCTGATTGATCAATCCCATGCCGCTAATAGCGAAATATCTATCTTGATCCCGGCCTATTCAACGTCCTTTAAATATTGGAGAAAGCCTTGACACGTGTCAGAAAAACGTCACACAAAGCAGGCAAAACAAAGAAGAAAAATCATTCATTGGCTCGTTCATATTCACGAGCCGATGAATGATTTTGTTTCTTTGCTTTGCCTGCTTTGTGTGATGTTTTCGTGACGCGAGTCAAGACTTTCTCAGATATTTAGGATGCTTTGGCGTATTTCACCACCATGAAGTTATGAAAGGAGAGGAACAGTCATGCCAATCTTCCCGTGTGAAAAACTAGTTACCTAAATAAACGAGTTATTTCCCTCTCTTCTGCCCTTTTCTCTCTTGATTTTGACCGATAGCAGCTCATTTAGCAGTCTCCAGTACAAGATGCCGCTATATACGGTGGACGCAGGAGGGAGGTGTTAGCGCGACCAATGACATAATAGGCCAGTTCATGATGTTTAACAGTCACACGCAGTTGGATCGAGGCTAACGAAAAAGACAGGCTACCGCGGTGGGTCCGATTCTTCTTTTTTTACAAACCGCTGGAGTCACGTGATGCTCTTTTCACGCACCTTCTTTGGTGCATTCGAGCATCACGTGACTCCAGCGGTCTGTAAAAAAAGAAGAATCGGACCCACCGCGGTAGCCTGTCTTTTTCGTTAGTCTCAGAGTTGGATCATCTTTACACGATGATTAGTACAAAGCTGCGAGCCGATTTTTTTTGTGTCCATTGCCGTGTACAGATAATCAACTCCGTGTGACGTTATGAAGTTATGAACTGGCCTTATATGTTGTTGGCCACAGTTTAGGAACAGCTAAACATGACTTCATCTATATCTACTCCGAGGTAAACGAAAAAGACAGGCTACCGCGGTGCTACAGCGCCTAGAATATATAGTGTGGAAATCGGCTATCCCATTAATACTTTAAAAAGTGCTAATATATTGGATCTCTTAAATTTCAAATGATGCTGAAATCCAAAGAGTCGATCACAGCGATATCTGCAGGATATTTCCTAAACCTTCATGACGATTTGGTAACAGCGTCTACAATACCTAGTGTGGAAATATTTTATTAAACAACGCTAAAAATTTGTATCCCGTAAATGATCGACGATACTGCTAAAATTCCAAGTGTCAATCGCAGCGAAATCTGCGGGATTTTCGTATTACATTGTATAGACTAGCAATATCTTTCAGTTATAGAAAATATCCTGCAGATGTCGCTGCGATTTGTATATTTCAGCAGCATCGTTGCACATTTAAGGATACAATATTTTACCACTTTTTTAAGTATTACAGGGATAGCCAATTTCCACACTATATATTCTAGGCGCTATAATTTGGTCTAGACGCTGTAGCGTTTTTTTTTTTTTTTTTTTTTTTTTTTTTACATTTTATTAATATACATCTGACCTGCGTGCTTGGCGTCAAGCCCGCTGTAATAATACGATGTTTGTTTTGAAAGTTTATCACAGATGTCGCTGCGATCAGCTTCCTGGATTTCAGCGTCAGTGCACATTTAAGGGATACAACTTTTTAGCGCTGCTTGGATAGCAAAATTCCACAGTACAGCGCCTAGAAGATACAGTGTGGAAAACGGCTATTCCTATAATGCTTTAAAAAGTGCTAAAAACTTGTATCCCATAAATCTCCAACAATGATCAGCGGCAATATGCTGATACGAGCGCCATCTCGTAAATCTTTTCAATATAAACACTGTGTTTTCAAAAATTATAGAATGTTAAATATCGGAAACTATAAATATAAGATATTTTGGTCTGTTATAAGCTAATTTAGTTAAGGAATGACGTGAAATAGGTTAAATAGTCTCTTTTAGAATGACTATCGTTTTTAAATCACTACGATGGCGTTACGATCGACATCCTGTTATTCAGCATCGTTGTACATTTATGGGATTCAATTTTTTAGCACTATTTTGTAGCCGTTTTCCACACTGTATCTTCTAGGCGCTGTATTCCACAGTATGTATTCTAGACGCTATAGCGGTGCATTACACGTGTCTCTTTCTTCTTTAAAAAATATCCTGCAGGTGTCGCTGTAAATGACTGTTTGGAATTCAACATCGTTGTACATTTAAGGGATTCACTATTTCCGCGCTTTTTTAAGTATTGCTGGTATAGTGGATTTATACAACATATAATCTAGGCCTATAACGGAGCTATAGTACAGCGCCTAGAAGATACAGTGTGGAAAACGGCTATTCCTATAATGCTTTAAAAAGTGCTAAAAACTTGTATCCCATAAATCTCCAACAATGTTCAGCGGCAATATGCTGATACGAGCGCCATCTCGTAACTCTTTTCAATACAAACAGTGAGTTTTCAAAAATTATAGAATGTTAAATATCGGAAACTATAAATATAAGATATTTTGGTCTGTTATAAGCTAATTTAGTTAAGGAATGACGTGAAATAGGTTAAAGAGTCTCTTTTAGAATGACTATCGTTTTTAAATCACTACGATGGCGCTACTATCGACATATTGTTATTCAGCATCGTTGTACATTTATGGGATTCAATTTTTTAGCACTATTTTGTAGCCGTTTTCCACACTGTATCTTCTAGGCGCTGTATATATAGTGCGGAAATTGGCTATCCCTGTAATACTTCAAAAAGTGCTAAAATATTGTATCCCTTAACTGTGCAATGATGCTGCTGAAATATACAGATCACAGCATCTGCAGGATATTTTCTCAAACTCAAAGCTGACTTTACAATGGCTTGGAAGCGAAAAAGTCACGTGATCCAGATAGACGGTTGAACGCGCGCAATCCGACTGTAGTTGCTACTATCTCGCTATGCTGTGTGCTGTAGCTGGCTGTCTCTGTTTGTACATCAGTGTTTAGTTAGATGTGATAAAATTTGAAAATATTTATTTTAAATGCTATTGATATGTGCTCTTAAACCGTTGATCATGGATTACATCGTGTACGGAGAAATTTTTAGCGCAGTAATTGGTTATTTTACTGCCAAAAAGAGCTCATCAGTTTAAGCCTAACTGTTATTGCATTATCGGAGGAAGTAATGCGAGTTCATATATAATTATATTTCTCTTTTTATTTTATATGTATGTTTAAAATGTGTTTTTATAAGCACTTATAATTGAAATGTGATGTATATATATATTTCATTAATACAGTACTGTGGTATCTAGAAAAAGGTGTTCAAAAAAAAAGTTTAGTATTGTTCTCAGTGTATAATCAGTAAGTGTAACCATTTATATATTATGGAGAATAGTACTCATTTTCTAAGATATAATAACAGTGAATCAAAGATTAATATCTTACCCCCCCCCCCTCTTTAAAAATTTAAGTACTCTTTTTTAAGTATCTCATTTTTTGAAAATACTCTCTCTTTCCAGCTCTAGGTTGTGAAGTGGTCTTTCTGTGAGAGTAGCGCTCAATTTTTATATAAACAAAAGTATTTATTTTTAAACAGCAAAATTATTCAGTTTAATGTATGTACATTTGTTTAAAACAATGAAAATGATAGTACTCAGTACTGGTTATTTAATTGTAGTACACATTTGATTAACTTCATTTTAATTTAGCAATTATAGATTGCTCTGATTACTTTTATATTTTCTTGTATATAACACTTTTCAGATACTGGTATAAATGAAAATATTTATTGAAAAACAGAACATTTTAATACTGTTATTATCCAAAAATGTACAATTAAAATAACTTTCCAAATCCCAAATGAATTTCAAATATTAACTTAATATGTAATGCAGTTATTGAAGATGTCATCTTTCTGCGGTCAAGGGATTGAGTCAAGAAGGATCATTTTGGATTTTTATGACAGCTGGGTGCACTTGCGAGGCAGGATCTTTATTTAATTTTCTGTCTGTGAGTGTACCTTGCTAGTTCCTTTATACTGGATGTTCCCACAAGAATATATTTCAAATTTGTCAAAGTCGTACTTGTTTACCAACACAATGTCCACACCACGCTGGCTGATGATCTGGTTTCAATTACAGTTTGTTAATATTAAGTTCATTTGAGGTTTGAAAGTTATTTTACCTATGCACTTTTGGATAACAGTTCTATTAAAAGATTCTTCATTTTTATTTAGTGTAGGGGAGAGTGGGGATAATTGATCATAGGGGATACTTGAGCCACCCCTATTTTCTCTACTGTAGGTTAATTTTTCTTTCTAAAATTAGCAACATGATAATATTCTTATAGTTCTGCACATTAAAAAAAAAATCACATATCTTGGAACCATTTTGAAAGTATATAGTGATTAATAGCTGCTTTTTCCCTATCTGAAGTAAATATTTAGGTGAGTGTTTTTTATATTTTTTTGTAATCAAAGTTTTGTTTTAAGCTGCAACAATATAGATAGATTTAATAAGTATAATTTCAGTTGTATTTTGAATCTAAAATAATTCAAATAGATGCATTCATTACTTGGTAAAAGTCTGATAAACAAAAATGGTAGTAATGGGGATACTGAGATCGAGGATACATGAGCCATGCTCAACCATCCCTACTAGGAAATTAGAGATATGGGTGAAACAAAAAAATGTCTTTTTCATGTTCACAGATAGATTTTAATTTTAATTTTTTAATTTTTTTTCTGGGTAAAATGAGGAAGAACTCTTTTTATATTTTTTTTCATTAAGGAATTAATTTGAAAACATACATTTAAAAATGCATATTTTGTTAATGAAAATATCCTTTTTTTTCATTTTGACTAACAAAATAGTCTGTCTAGATAAATGTAGGCATAGTTTTTAATTTAACTTTTTGACTAATATTAAAATCACTTTTTAAAACTGATTTTACTGGTCATAATCTTTAATATTTTAACTAGTTAGGCCCAATTAAGTATTAAAATATTTATTTATATTAAAATATTTATTTTGTTAATGTAATATTTTAAGATTAAATATTGTATACTGAAATTGTAATCACTATTACAGTAACTTTTTTGAAAACTTAACCACCAACTGAGGATGTTGCTATCATCGATGAAACCCAAGTTGAAATGATCCTTCGATCACCAATTATTACTACAAAAAATGATCGTGTTAGTCGTTTTGTTTTCACAACTGGTTTCGAAGGACTTAGTGCATCTTGATTTATCACTATGTAAAACATTTATAAAATAATAAAAAGAAAAATATTATTTTTGTAGGTATTTTTAGTATTGGCTCAAGTATCCCTTCACCATGGCTCACGTATCCCCCTCATGGGGATACTTGAGCCACAATGTAAAAGAAAACATAAAAAATTATTAAACAAAGAAAAATAGTTCAAAATTAACTGAAAATGGTTTTCAATTGAAGAAAAATGATCAAATTTTCAACTACAATATTTTAATTTGTTCTAAGTATAAAAAATTTAAAAAAGTGGCTCAAGTATCTCTATCTTCCCCTATTTTTATTACAAATGCAATAAGAATTCTAAAATTTGTAGCAACTAAATTAAAATGAATTGATTCATATGAGTTAAATATTTTCAATGTTTAATAAAGAAACAAATCACATGTTGTGAATACCATAAGCCAACGAAAATTTCACTTTTATGAAGTATGCGAAAATATTCTTGTTTACAAAAAAATTTTCTTGTAAATACTGGTGTCATTCAACTATTTCAACATTTTATGAATACAAATACCTTGCCCCTGAAAGGGTTAAGTTATGTATTGTTATTATTAGGTATCCTACTTTTTTTTTTAAATCTAGCTATGCTTTAGAAAAAGAATTGCTTCTTTGGCAAGTTTTACTCAATAACACAATATCTAAATGAAATATTTTAAATATTTTCCACTTAAACATTACCGGTTAATAATTAAATACTTCAATATTTATTGATAACACAATTCTAATCCATTTTTTTTATGTCCATATAAAAATATATTGAAATATGTTCAATATTTTTCCATACGATATTTCACGTTTGTTATTTTTAATTGGAAGATTTATTGAATTTTATAAATATTTTTAAAATCAAAGTAAACGTATAAAGCATGGAAAATTCGTTTAAATATTGACAAAGTTTTAATTTTTTACTTCTAAATATATACTTAAAAACATATTAGCTGAAATACCAACTTTCAGTTAATATTTTCATGTAAAAGAAATTAATTTTTTCCTATAAACTGTTTCAATTCATAGATTAATAGCTCCCAGTTTAGCACATATTTAGTTTATTTTTACAATCATTATCAAGATTCAAGAGTCCACATTTTATTAACCCTCTTCTTCAAACAACTATAGCTAAAAATAGTCAGAACTCTTTTTAATAATTTTAAATAAAAAAAATGACTTGTTTGTTTTTATCTGCTAATTTTCATGTTAAAAAGTATTTAAGTAATTCTTTATTGCTTTTCATGTTTTGAAATGAAATGTATTTTCATAATGAATTACTTTTCACGACATAATTGATAGTTACAAGTTGTTTATATATTTATAAGAAAAAAAAATATTCATGGATTTTCACTGCGAGAAAGTATTCTTATTTTTCTTCCTTGCCACCACCCCCTCACCTCATTTCCAAAGTTTGTAGGGACAAGAGTGGATGCTGCAAATGAGACAAAATGTCCAACCCTATCTAAGGCTGTTTAAACATTTTTTTTATATTGAGTATTATGATATAAAATTGAAATTAAGAGGATTTTAAATAATTAAATTATTTAAATAATCCAGATCATTTAAATAATGTTTTATGAATACTCAAAATTTGCTATTGTTCAAATATTCAAAACATATTGTAATTTCAAAATGTATAAGGTGTATTACTATTTTCTGAAAGATATATTTCAAAATAATATTTATTATATATGTCATAGGCTGATTGAGAAATTCGACTTTTGCAAAGAGCCTAGTTTGCGAAGAAACATGCTAATTGTGGATGGGAAATCATACTGATAACACTGGTCGGCAACAAAATCCTCTGTAAAAATAATAGTTGATTCTTATTAGATTTCATTCTGGTAAATAAAAATATAGTAACGAAACTACTGTATCACAAACCATTTTTTTTGATAGGAGGGTTTGCTTTTAAAATTATTAAGGTATTTTATATTTTGCTAAAATATAAGTGGAAATTTTGTAAATATTAAAATGTAGATAATATGTAAATTACCTGTAAATAAATGTATAAATATGATTACCCAAGTTACAGCGGCATAAGGAATGAAAATATATTATTGGATATCAAATAGTAAATTCAGACACGAAAGGGGGGGCGGGGACATAAAAAGAAAAATACACTATACAATACAAGTATCAACAAATTAAATTTCCATGCTATATTTTATCAATTTCATATCTAAGACAGTGAAAACACTTCTTCCATGATTTCGATGATACCTTCTTCATGTTAGAAGAAACAGCAATTCTATGTTAGGTAAATAGTACAAATATTTATTTTGTTAAAAATACTCCAAATATTGATCATATTATTGAATCAATACCTCTGTCAATAAACATATGGGAACTGTAATTTGCAGGTCTAAGCAACAAAACATAAAACAAACTTCTGAATTCTTTAGGAGAAGTAACAATCCACTGAAAAATCTATTTGATTTAATACAATTGATTTAAATAAAACAACCCTGGATAGACATTTTAGCTTTTGTGCAACCAAGTTCTGAAAAGTTTTTTCTTTTCTTTCCTTTGTGGCTGATTTGTGATGACATGTTTTTTGAAATACCAGATTCCTTAGAGGAGAAACTGCCCCCCCCCCCGAACTGTAACTTCTCCCAAATGGAACCTTTGGGGGGGGGAAGTAAATTGCCTCTCCCTAAATTAAAAAAAATAATAATAAACTTTTTTTTTTTTTCCTCTGGCGATTTAAAAAGAAAAATTAAAACTTATTATTTCTGAGTGATTTAAAACTGTTAAACATTAACAGAAAATATAATTAAGAAGTTTTCGTCGAAAAGAAGTGGCTGCCCCCCCCCCCCCGTGAAAGTTTAATTATGTTTATGAAAGTATTTGTATTGTAATAAATATCGCATTCGGCGCCGAGCTAATTTTCAACGCAAGCAATGCTTCGACCATCGACTTCTTCGTCTATCTGGGTCACGTGACCTTCTAGTTTCGATTTCGCTTCCGGGCCATAGTAACGTCGGCTATGTCTCAGACTGCAAGATATTGCTAGTCTATACAATGTAATACTAAATCCCGCAGATGTAGCTGTGATCGATACTTGGGATATTAGCAGTATCGTCGCACATTTAAGGGATATAAATTTTTAGCGTTTTTTGGATAGCATATTTCCACACAAGGTATTCTAGACGCTCTAGCCGTACTTTCGGCAAAAACTTGAAATGAGTATGCCTCCTGTGCATATATTACCACTCTTTTGTATAAAGGCTCTGTGTTATGGTGTTGATTCTGAGCGCTCTTTGTTAAATTTCTATATTTGTGTTTTAGAGAAAGCAATACAGAAAAGTACTGTTTGTACTATGGAAACAACAACTTGTTTAATATCGAAATGTATAGCAAAGGAGTTCAGAATCAGTGCCTTAAATAGTTTCGAATATGTATTGTTGTTATGACAATTAATACCCTACCTGGATGTGGAAATGTAAAATTGTGTTCAACATAATGGAGGATATCCCATCTACATTTTGATCACGTGGTCAAGGTAAAAACTTCTATCGTAAAGAAGGGAAGGCTCCGTAGACGTGTAATGTAAATCCCGGCTAGCCAATGAAACGGTTCATGAGGCAAAGTAGTAGTATCTTCCCTTCTTATCAGATAGAAGTTCCTTGGATAAATTACCGGTATCACGTGACTTTTTAAGCCTCGAACCCATATTTGGAATATCCTCCATTGTGCGCAATCTAGATAGATTTTTGGCTGTCAGAGAAACGAGATTCATCAATCAAAAGCCTGCATTTTTGTGAACTTTTCGCTGTTTGCAGAAATGCAGGCTATTGATTGGCGATTCTCGTTTCGCTAACAGCGAAAAAACCATCTGGATCCTAGCCTACATTTCTACAAACATTGCACTTCATCCACGGCACTAAAAAAATGACTCAAAACTTTCATGACATAGGCCGGGATCCAGAAACAGCAAATATTCTCAAACATGCAGGCTTCTGATTGGTCAAACTCATTTCGTTAACAGCGAAAATTCTATCTGAATCTCAGCCATAGTTATCTTCGATGAAATCAATGCAAAAGGATAATATAAAAGAAAAGTATAAGATTTCTAAAATATTTTGGCGGGTTTATCGCTATTTGGCATAATTTGTAAACTTTAGAACTAATTAACAGTTTTTCGCTAATTATGAATAGAAAATTAATGTTTTTAAAGCTGAATTTTATAAAAGCACGTAGATTGAGTAAATATCTATCCAAAAATTCAATCCTTACTTTTTTCTGTCCATTATTTAAGTCTCTACCTCGATTGATACATAAGCTGTGACGAAGAAAATAAATCTGTCATTTTCAGTATCTCGACGTTATTTTAAAAAATCTATATCTCTGTTTATAATTAATTTATGAGGATGCATTTGATCTCAAATTGAAGATCTTCTTTATTAGGTCCTTCTAGTGTTGGTTTTATTTTTCTGCGAGGATTGCTTCTTTTGATATGGGAAATTTTACGCTGGCATATTTCGTTCATTTAACATGGAGAAGTTGTCATCAGTATAATAAGCAGTTACGGTGTCTTGCCTTATTCTTGGCGTTTGTTTGTTTGGCGTGGTTAGCATTTTTTTTTCAGCTTGGCTTGGCAGAACGACCGTCCTGCTTGATATTATACTATATTATTATTTTAATCTTAACTGCAATCAGCAGCAATTCATTTTCATATTATATAGCGTAGCTGGTATTAACTTCTATTAACTGCAACTGCTATCATTTTATTTTTCCAATTTCTTTCCGCTTTATTGGTTTACAGATGAGTATATTTGTAATTTGATTAATTATTAAAAGTTAAGTCTTTCCTTAAAAGTTGAATCAAATGATGGGAATAATATCTAAAAACAATGTTGTTGACAATGTAAAAACTGAAATAACTGGCAACAAATTGTCTTCAATAGGCATGTCATTTAGATTTCTCCTTCATCACCAAAATGACTTGAAAGCTACTGAAGCGTCTAAGTTCACAATATCAGAAATAAAAAAAAATTGCGTGAATTCCAGAATTCATATGCAGGATCCCCGGCACGGTCAGAAAAAAATATAGGGATTATTTGAAGAATGCAGACTGCTAAATAAGAAGAAAGGACGTAAAACGCTAAATCAGGAAACCAAAGAGCATGTCATGCATTCTGTTAAAAATTAAATAACTTGTTTGATAGTTCTCCTGCCGATGTATTAAACATAATCAAAATAGCTGAAGATTTTTTGCTAGCACAACAAGATGGCGGCATATGTGAATCAGTTATTGGTGTTTTCATAAATATCTTGAGGATTGAATTAATCGCTGATAAAAAAAAAAAAAAAAAATCTTCTGAAGGAAACATTATAAAAAATGAAATGCTCATAGGAGAAAGAAACAAATACAGTACTTGAGTCTTCTACAGATAGCTCAAATGGAGAAGATGGAAATAAAATATGTAGAACGCGATCACCATGATTTTCATATTTGGCGAACATTTTTCTCAAGAACTATTCGACCGATATTTTTCATTATTTTTTAAAGAAAAGTAATCGTTTTTGTTAAGGCATAATACAACTGAAAAGTATAATTTTTGTTCATTAATTATTTTTTAGAACGTTTAAAAGTAAAAAAAAACCCTGCCGGCCCGGCCTACAGGCAGAGGTAGATTTCGAAGTTAAGTATACTAATTTCACCAACGAAAACTAAATCATTATTAGATATAAATCCACTTTAACAGTTTTATCTGTCTGCTTTTGACGAGTTTTTATTTCCTTTTTATAAAATAGCTGGTTTTATCAGAATCTTGTTAAGGCGATATTTAAAAAAAAAATATTTTTCCATACTCAACAACTCGAAATTTTCTGGCACATTTTCAGATTTATTTTTAATAATAATAATAATAATAAAAATATGAAACATGCTGACGTGATTTTTGAAAAGATTTATAAGCGACCTGTGTTTTTATTTTTTTTCAATTAATTAAAACTTGATTAAAAAAATATATTTTCTCAGCAGGGCAATATTTTTCGTTTCTAACACAATCGCTTCGGGAAATTCTGTTCAAAATGCCCACTTTGACATCATTTTTTGAAATATATTCTGCCTCTATCAAAAATCGATCATTGCTGTACATTATATAGTGTCTGAATAAGATAATCTAGCAATTGGATGCGTTTGAGAGCAAAAATGAATTTAAAAATGAGTAAGAAAATAGACAGTTTGGATTTGAATGCACCCTTAATAAGATGATTTTTTTCTTCAACCGCTATATAGTTTTAATCTGTTTTTGCTGTAAGAATCGGCCCTATCAAAAACTTGTCTATATAAATGTTGAAGACAATATTAAGAAGATATATGATAAATTCATGGATATTTTATATCTTGTGAATTGACGGAGTTACGAAAATTTTTCTTCTTCAACCCCCCTTTTTTGTTTTCGTTTTTAATTTTTTTTTT
Source organism: Maratus speciosus (assembly GCA_963932465.1). Taxonomy (NCBI): domain Eukaryota; kingdom Metazoa; phylum Arthropoda; class Arachnida; order Araneae; family Salticidae; genus Maratus; species Maratus speciosus. The sequence continues at coordinate 244,895,702 of OZ010787.1, forward strand.
TCTGTACGAATTGGTCCTATCAAAAACTTGTGAATATAAAAGTTGTAGATAATATTAAGGAGATGTATAATAAAATTATAGCATTTGATATCTTGATAATTGACGAATTAAGGAATTTTTTTCTTCCAAAAACCCTATTTTTTGCGCCCCTTGAGCCTATTTTAAATTTTATCAAAAATCTGTGATGCATAAATTTTTGGCGCTATTTTTAGAAGTAATAAAAGCTTTAAACTGATTTGATATGTACAAAAATTAAGAAGTTATGGGGTTTTTTCGGTTTTCACAAAACCCCTCCCTATTTCCATCCCCTTTGTTCGCTTTTGCCCATTAACGAACATGACCGAGATTTTATGTCCCTTGACTTTATGTATCAGTTTGGAAGAGATTTGTGCAGAATTGCGGAAGTTATCTTGTCCAGAAGAAAGTGATAAGACAATTGCTTCGGGAAATTCCGTTCAAAATGGCCAATTTAACATCATTTTTTGAAATATATTCTGCCTCTATCAAAAAATCGATCATTGCGGTACATTATATAGTTTCTGAATAAGCGAATCTACCAATTAAATGCTTTGAGAGCAAAAATGAATTTAAAAATGAGTCAGAAAATAAGCAGTTTGGATTTGAGTTCATCCTTAATGCAATGATTTTTCCAATACAATCCGCTTTGGGAAATTCGGTTCAAAATGACCACTTTAACAGCATTTTTTGAAATATATTCCGCCTCTATCAAAACATCGATCATTACTTTACATTATATAGTTTCTGAATAAGAGAATCTAGCAATTGGATGCCTTTGAGAGCAAAAATGAATTGTAGAATGAGTCAGAAAATACGCAGTTTGGATTTGAATACACCCTTACTTAGATGATTTTTTTCTTCAACCGCTATGTATTTTTAATTTGTTTTTTTCTGTAAGAATTGGTCCTATCCAAAACTTGTCTATCTAGATGTTGTAGACAATATTAAGAAGATATATGATAAATTCATGGGGATTTTATATCTTTTGAATTGACGGAGTTATGGATTTTTTACTTCTTCAATACCCCTTTTTGTTTTCGTTTTTAATTTTTTTGTTGCGGTACGAATTGGTCCTATCAAAAACTTGTGAACATAAAAGTTGTAGATAATATTAAGGAGAATTATAATAAAATTAATTGGAATTGATATCTTGAGAATTGACGAAGTTACGAATTTTTTTCTCCCAAAAACCCTATTTTTTGCGCCCCTTGAGCCCATTTTTAACTTTAACAAAAATATGTAATACATAAAATTTTGGCCCTATTTTTAGAAGTAATAAAAACTTTAAACTGATTTGATATGTACAAAAATTAAGAAGTTATGGGGGTTTCTCTGTTTTCACAAAACCCCTCCCTATTTCCATCCCCTTGGTCCGATTTTGCCCATTAACGAACTTGGCCGAGATTTTATGCCCTTTGATTTTATGTATCAGTTTGGAAGAGATTGGTGCAGAATTAGGAAAGTTATCGTGTCCAGAAGAAAGTGATATATATAGATAAATACATAGATAGATTGATAGATAAAGTTTTTTACTGAGGGTGGTTTTGGGTTCTAGGAGTCATGATCGGTGTAGATCTGCAAAACTTTTTCAGAAATTCCAACATAGGAACGATCCCAATAGGTAGTATTTCATACGAAATCTACCTAAAAAAAAAAAAAGAAACAAATTATTTTTTTGTTCGAATGACTTCAATTTTGGCAAAAATCAACTTTTTAAAACTAAATGTTGCTATACCTCTAGAACATTACATAATTCGGCAACCGAATTTGTGTGAGATGTTTGTAATCCGAGAAAACGGTTGCCCGATTGGAAGTTCACGGAGCGCAATTGTAGGTGTTTCCATTATTCATCATCAAGGCGTTCTATTCATTTTTTTGTAGACAAAAATTTTAAATATGTTAGTGAAATAACAATAAATATAATACAAAAGAAGGTGATAACTCGTTTCTTTGAACCGAAAAAAATGTAAAAGTGACTTGCATTTTAGGCTAATGTCCAGACGGACGTCTTTTTGCACGCTTTTTTACTTACGTATTATTCCTACACAATGCATCTAGCATTGTGAAGGGATAATACGCAAGTAAAAACGCGTGCAAATAAGCGCTAAAGAAGTAGACCCTCCCCTGAAATGTGGGACGCATTTTAAAATGTATCCAATATTGAAAATTTCTGTGTTGCTACGAAACAATACAATCAACTTTGCATCTGCTGCATTTACGCTAAGGAACTTGAAATTGCGGAATACTTAGGATTTTGCATCTAATATCAGAAAAGCTTTTGTACCCAATTTAGTCTCGTTACTTTTCGAATACGCCATGTATGAAGAATTTTCAACAATTTGACACTCAAATAGAAGGGCAGAGGTTTCTGAAGCCTCTGTATTTAGCTTTGCATGAATGGCAAATTATGCCAAGATATAAGTAATACGAAAGAAATGAACTAATTTCTGTAAATAATTTCATAGGTAAATTCGTTTTATTGTCAAGGCATAATATTACTTTGAGTACGATATACGATTTAGGATATTTTTTATTTACGATATAAAGGTGAAAAGCTTCTTTCATCGAAGCATCATTTTCATTGCAAGATTAATGTATATATATACATATATATTATTATAAAACCAAACAACTAATAACTTATAAATTTTAAATGTACAGTTTATAAAAAGTTTTGTATTTTTATTACAGTTAAATGCAATTCTTAAAATTTTAAAGGAAATAAAAAATTGATAACTTCATAAGCGATTTCAGCAAAAATGAATGCTGAATGCCCGACGCGATTTGAAAATTAATTTTATAAATGAGATTTTTTTTTTTAGTTCCTGGATGTGTTTGTATTTAATAAATTCATTTATTAAAATGTACGTAAGAGAAATGTGTTTTAGAAAAAAGAAATCTCATTAAATACTTAAAAACAGATTTAATTTTATCCCTACTTTTATTAATGGCAGAATTTCTAATCAATGGATTGAATTTTATTTTATTAATTAATTAAGTACTACCACATTAAAGGGGATTGAAGAATGCTTTTTTTGATCGAATTTCATTAAGAATAAATATGGATTAATAAAATTTAATTAAATACAGAAATATGTTTGACGTATAGAAGGCTTTCTTTTATAAACGTTAAATGTCTCGTCGCTTGTGGTCAAATTTGTGTAATGTACTGCTTATTTATAATTAATGTTAGAAAGATTTTAAGTATGTTTTGGTTTTATTGTTATTTTGGCTAATGAAATTTACAAAATTTTATTTTGATTACAGTTCATTAGTAACACTAAAGATTCAAGAAATCGAATGAAATATCATTTTAGACTCGAGATACTAAAAGATAATTTTTAATTAAAATAATATATAAAATAATAATGAAAAGCAGCACGGACATAAAAAGAATGTGAAAAAGTATATGTTTTTTTCGCACATACTTTTACATCGTGTGATTTAAAAAAAAATTAATAAAAATTTTGTGATTTCATATAGACACATAAACATTTATTTTCAATTTTAGAACTATTAAATTTAACTTTACTACTGTAATTGAATAAAATTAGATAAAATATGCACTTTTGATTCTTTGGAGAGAGCAGAACACTTCAGAATCCGTCGAACAATCACAGCTTAAATGGGACTGGAGAAATATAAATGTATGGTATATTACCAGAAAATGTCTCATGAGTACTATTTCATTTGAAATGGTGCATTAAAAAAATAAACCTTCTCTGATAGAAAAAAAAAATATTTTTTTTATTATTATTTTAAAAGAAGTGTTTTAAAAAATTACTCAAAGTTCCACTTATTATTCAAAATAATTCACGATTCCTTCATACGTAATTACATGATATATGATTATGATTCTATATTGTGAATAAAAAAAATTTCTTTTTTTGCATAAGAGATAGTTTATTTTATACAATTTTATTTTGTATTATTTTGGAGGACTTATGTTTTTTTATTTTATAAAGTAGATTTTTGTTTAACATAAGAATGTCATGGAGAACGTCTATTAAAATAGATTTTTGCTAGCCACACTACACTGTTCAAAATTTGCAGCATTCTGTCCAGTCTTTCGACCGTTTTTTGGAAAAACGGTTTCATAACCGTAATTTAACTATATTATGATTATAAAATGGCCAATAATATGGTCAGAATACTGTTAAATTGTGGTTGTGTAACCGTTTTCGATAAAAACGGTCAAATGACTGGACAGAATGCTGCAAATTTTTAACAGTGTAGAAGTGTAGTGTTAATGTAGCAAATAATCTTTAATTTCACTATATTTACAGTTTTTACCACATTTACTATTAGTTAAATTTTAACCTAATAAAAGAAAATTCCTATCCACTACCCTTCATTATTGTATTACACACAGTGTTGTCAGATTGGGGACTTTTTTAATTCAGATTATTTGACTGTAACCACTTTTTCAAAATAACATAATTCGCCTTATTTTTCAAAATTTTCAATCTATTTTTAAATAGGCCCAATATTTCTATTTAAAAAAAAGGGGTGACAATCAAAAATTTAGGGACAAAAAAGTCCCCAATCTGGCAACACTGATTACACATATCTCTAATATTAATGCATTCGCGATCAGAAACGTAGAACTATGTATTTGGGATATGCATAACACTAATTTGATTACCAGACCTGCCGAGACTCTGTGCATAATACAACCTGCCAAAGGTCCATTATTTTCTATTAAAAAACATACACTCTGGATTGTAACATATGTTTTATTTAATAAAACTATTTATATAAACGTTAAAACACACTATAAGTACTTAAAAGGCGCTGCACATGTATAAAGATATTCGTTAATATAACCCCGAGATCTTTCGAATGCACACGCGTTCATTTTCAAAGGGGGAGAATGACTGGAATAGAAAAATATGCTTAAAAACAAAACAAAATACTGTGCATGCTCAAGCAAAGTTCAGTCCGTTGCTCTAAAGTGGGGTGAAAAGATCAAGTCATATTTTCACGAGCTCTTGAAATACCGATAATATTAAACCAAATCGCGGGAATATTGTAAGAAAAGACATAGTTACAAACAGTATCACTCTTAAGTAAAATCTCAATGGTTTCGCGGATTATTAAAGAGTAATGGTTAGATGTTGAAATGATCATTTTAGCTTTTTCGAAGTTTATCTTAATATTATTTTTGGTGCAATCTGGATAAAGCTGTACATGGTTTGTTAAACTTGATATAAGATAAGTGCTCTTTGAGCCTTTCTTTAAAGTTTTGAGATGTCATACCAATATAGAATAAACTTTTTGATGTTCTGTGCTGAATGGTATTATGTATAATCCTTCCTTTTCATAATCGGGAATTGAATCAATTTTACTGTAAATCAGTTCACTCAAATTTGCTGGTGAATTAGCTATTAAATTAATATTATATTTCAGTAATGCATATCTAACTCTCTTTAAAGCTGTGGGATATGTTGAAACGTGCAATAAATAAACTTGCTAAATCACTCCTGGTGGTAGTGGCACCAACATAAAATAATACCTTTAATTTGGAACAGAAACGGTCATCATCAGTTTGCCAACTTTAAGTTTGAAGCCGCTGCGGTCATACGATAGAATCAGGGCCCCAAACCAAACCCTTCCTGTTTTACGATGTGCTTAATTTGACGAATTTCTCTTTTAAAATTTGTCCGGTTTCAAATTTTAATTTTCTTTTCTTTTCAACCTGGCCTCCGCTAGTGAGTATCGGCACATGGAACGTAGGTGGGGATGCTCAGAAACGGCACGCTACGCGAATTCTGTGGCGTTCATTAAGATCGAGAACGTAATTGTCGTCCGGTAACTTCAGTGCCTGAGGCCAACTCTTACCAATTTTTGATGTGTTTAATTTGACGTATTTCCCTTTTAAATTTGTCCGGTTTAAATATTTCATTTTCAACCTGGCATCCGGTACAGAGATTCGGCACACGGAACGCCCAGAACGGTAGCGAAGCCCAGAAACGCCGTGCTTGGTGAGTTCTGCGGCGGTCATTAAACTCGAAGCCGCAACAGTCGTCGGGTAGCTTCAGTGTCCCAAATGTCAACACTTCCCGCATATCGATGTCTCCAATTTAATCAATTTTTCTTCTAAATTGGTCCAGTTTCAAATTCTGCGGAGGTCGGCCTATCCGCCGTCCCCCGACCGCCACCGAGACGAACATTAAGATCGAGGCCGCAACGATCGTTCGGTAGCTTCAGTGACCCAAGCCCGACAATTCCCGCTTTTCGATGTCTTCAATTTAATCAATTTTCATTTTAAATTTCTCCGGTTTCAAATTTCCATTTTTCTTCATTTTTAACCTGGCTTCCCCTAGAGAGTCTGTGTAGAGGAAAAAAGCGAAAGGGCCGAGGATGGAACGCGCGCGCTGCGCTGCTTGAATTGTGTGGCGCAGAACATTAAGCTCGGAGCACTCCGATTTTTCGGATTGCTTCAGAGCCCCGAGTCCAACACTTCCCGCTTTTCTATATCTTTAATTTGACGAATTTCACTTTTAAATTTGACT